>BMAU01000143.1:0-401714 GCA_019973935.1 Trichonephila clavipes | reverse complement strand
AAGTCCCGGGAATTTTGTTCTCGTTTTTAATGTATTGTTTCTCTAGGTTCTAGATGAATCCAGATCATTCTTTAGAGTGCATACTGGGTATTTCTCGAATATTCCGAAGTGTATAAAAGCAGAGTTCATCGCCAGATGGGCATGTTCTCAGTCCAGTGTTGTATCGAGCTCCCAGCGTTAGAATAAATCTAATTGTTTGTTTAATTGAACTGTGTACTTCTTTTTGAACTCCGTGACAAGTTTGGTGGAGGCGCCGGGTACAATTACGTCAAACGTGGATAATAGCGACAACCTTCGCAGGAGCCTCCGGTTAAGAGGGATTATCCCCGAATTCGGACTGTTAAAAGAAAATAGTAGGAAGAGGACAAAAATGCCGACCGAGCAAGAAGCCAAGCCCGCTGTAGTAACACCTTCGTTACAGCAATGGAGGAGCCCATCGACCTTCCAAGGAGCGCCTGGGGAAGACCCTCTCAAATGGCTTAAAGAGTACGATCGAGTAGCCAACTTTAACAAGTGGGATGACATGATGTACCTGGCTAACGTTTATTTCTTTCTTGACGGTACTGCGAGACAGTGGTATGTCAACAACGAAGACGCCTTAGATTCCTGGGAAGCGTTTAAAAATGGACTAAGTGGACTTTTCGGACCGTCAAAGATATACCAGAAGGGCAGAAGAACAACTAAAATGCCGAGCCCAGCGTTCAGGCGAGAGTACACAGTCCTACATACAAAGTGTATTAGGACTTTGCCAAGAGGTAAATCCTCTAAAAGAAGACGAAAAAGTGTCACACCTAATGAAAGGTGTTGCTGAGGATATTTATCAGGCCCTGTTGACGAGAGAAATCAACGACACAGCAAGTTTTATCAAATGGTGCAACTATATCGAAGATATGAAGCAGAAGAGAGTTGGTCGACCGAGATTTGAAAGGCTTCCAAACGTCGTACCGGTTGCATCCCTGACGGATGAGACTGATTTGGTCTCTCTTATTCGCACAATCGTACGAGAAGAAGTCCATCGACTAGTTAACCAGACGCAAGAATCTTTGACTCCGATCCCCAATCCTTAGAAGAGATCGTTCAAGACGAAGTTGAAAGGGTTTTGGCCCCAGTGTCAACAAAACCTACAGAAACTAGACCACGACCAACATACGCCGCTGTAACCAGGAAATACAGAGCTCCTGTTCAGAAATTCCCACCTGAACCAAGAAAACAGATGTGTGGAGAACGGCTGACAACAGACCTGTTTGTTTCCACTGCGGACGTCCTGACATGTAATGCGCTACTGCCGAGAGAGAAAGGCTGTCTTTGACAACTCTCGAAACCGCCGACGGAACTTCGACGACGTTGGCACTGAAGAAGAAATACGCCGACCAAACTCTTCTCGCCGTTTTACGCCAAGTCCCACGAGAGGCCGATCCCCAATACGTCGTTACAGATCCCCGTCGCCATATCGCCGATCCAGTCAGTCGCCAGGTCGTAGGAGCGAGGAAAACTAAAGAGAGCGACCTTCCAAGGAGGTGAGGCCGCGTGTACTGGAAATCCTCCGTCGACCGCCAAGATGACTGGTAACCAACTAGACGTAATAATAGATAAGAAGCCGATACGTGCTCTAGTAGATTCTGGGGCATCGTTTTCTGTCATATCCGATAAGTATCGCCGATTTTTAAAGAAAGTTCTGTTTGCTGATGCCAAGAGCGTTATGCTGAAAGTTGCGGATGGAAATTTTGTTCGGCCGATAGGGAAATGTGTTTTACGTGTCCGTATAAACAATCGAGAACTGCCTTTTTGAATTTATTGTTTTATCCCATTGTAGCCATGACGTCATCCTAGGATGGGACTTTTTAGAGGCGTCTCAAGCCGTTATAGACTGTGGACAAAACGAACTTGTTCTAGAAGACATCTGTCGAGACTCCACAGCGCCTGACGCCTGGAATTTGTATACCACCAGAGACTATACACTTAAGCCGCATTCTTTAACTAGAATAACTGTATCAGGATATCAAATCCGAGGAGACATAAATGTAGTTCTAGACGGCAGCAAACATTTGCTCTTCGAGAAAAATATTGCTACACCGTCCATGGTATCCACATATCGTAACGGAAAAAGTGATGTCTGGGTTACCAACCTGCAGTTCCGAAACCAAATCATCCCTAGAGGAATGTGCATAGGCCAAGCTGAACCACTAAATGAAGGGCATCTATGTATTATTTCCGACACATCGGGTTGCTTGATGACCAGCAAGAAACTTCGGAGTCACGGATGAATTGTTCGTTAATGATGTCACCCGAGTTAAGTGACGAACAGAGAAACAAGCTATCCGAACTACTCCGGAAATTTTCTGGGCTTTTCACGAAGACCGACAAGTCGACAGCCGCGAAGACGAATGTGAAACACAGGATTTTTACTGGTGATCATGCTCCAATCAACCAACGAGCCTACAGAGTCTCGCCGACTGAAAGACGCATCATTCATGAAGAGGTTCAGAAAATGCTTGATGAAGGTATCGTCCAACCCTCTGAAAGTCCTTGGTCATCACCCGTTGTGCTCGTAAGAAAAAAGACGGTAGTTGGCGTTTTTGCGTCGATTATCGCAAGTTGAATAGCGTCACGAAAAAGACGTTTATCCTCTGCCTCGTATTGACGATACGCTCGACTGTCTGAAAGGTGCCAAGTTCTTTTTCTTCCATGGATCTCCGATCTGGTTATTGGCAAATAGAAATAGACGAAGCGGATCGTGAAAAGACGGCATTTATTACCCCCGATGGCTTATACGAGTTTAAAGTCATGCCGTTTGGTCTCTGTAATGCACCTGCGACCTTCGAGAGAATGATGGACAATTTGCTACGCAATTTTAAATGGACTATGTGTCTTTGTTACCTAGATGACATAATAGTGTTCTCAGAAACTTTTGAAGACCATCTTATACGATTAAGACTTGTTCTAAAATGTCTTCAGGAAGCTGGTCTTAAATTAAATTCAAAGAAGTGTCTTTTTGCTGCCCAAGAAGTAAAGATTCTAGGCCATCATGTATCTAGTAATGGCATTCGTCCCGATCCCGACAAAATAAAAGCCGTAAGAAATTTTCCCACTCCAAAGAATATACATGGCATACGAAGTTTTCTTGGCCTTTGTTCATACTTTAGAAGATTTATTAAAGGTTTCTGTTATCTCGCCGAACCTTTGCAGTCGTTGCTGAAAAGTGGCGTGGAGTTTCATTGGGGTCCTGAAGAGGTGGAAGCATTTAACAGTCTTAAGAAAGCACTTACTTCGGATCCAGTATTGGGGATGTACGACGAAAGAGCTTCTACAGAAATCCATACTGATGCAAGCGGGTACGGTATCGGAGCTGTCCTAGTACAAATTCAGAATAATGTCGAGAAAGTTATAGCATACGCTTCTAGAACTCTGACAAAAGCCGAAAAGAATTATTCCACCACAGAAAGGGAATGTCTTGCCATCGTATGGGCTACCAACAAATTCCGGCCGTACATATTCGGAAAACACTTTACTGTTGTAACTGACCATCATTCCTTGTGCTGGCTCATGAATTTAAAGGGATCCTTCAGGAAGGCTTGCCAGATGGGCCCCTCCGACTTCAAGAGCATGATTTTGACGTAAAATATAAAACCGGTAAGAAGCATAGTGACGCCGACGCTCTTTTCGAGAAATCCAGTGGAAGAGGAAACGGAAACACCAGACAAATTTTTAGCAGTCACGACGAGTATGAACCTTGCGATGGAACAGAAAAAGATCAAGACCTTGCAAAATTAAAACTTTTGAGCAACTCATCCAAAAACGAAGAATTCAGATTCATCGACGGTATCCTTTGCAGGAAGAATTTTGATCCAGATGGAAAGTTGTGGTTACCAGTCATTCCTAAACATCTACGAGCAGACATACTAAGGCACTTTCATGACGCCCCCACCGCAGGACACCTTGGTTTCGCGAAAACTTATGACAGGATTCGCAAGAGATTTTACTGGCCGGGAATGTACCGAAATGTCGTTCGGTATGTCATGCATTGTCGGGAGTGCCAAAGGAGAAAATCCGTTCCTCAACGACCACCTGACGTTTAGTTCCCATCCCTCCAGCTATAGCTCCTTTCCATCGCATTGGAATTGATCTCCTTGGGAGATTTCCAAAGTCTGCTCATGGAAACAAATGGATAATAGTCTGCACGGATTACTCAACGCGATATGCAATAACAAAAGCCTTGCCGACAGCCGAAGTCGACGAAATAGCGAAGTTCTTACTTGAAGAAATTGTCCTCAGGCATGGAGCTCCTCGAGTAATTATCACAGATCGTGGAGCCGTCTTTCGATCCAGACTTGTTTCCTCTCTCGTCGACTTGTGTAACATTGATCATCGTTTCAAACGGCGTATCATCCCCAAACAAATGGACTGACGGAGCGCTTCAATAAGACCTTGGCCGACATGTTGTCAATGTATGTGGATGTAGAGCAGAAAAATTGGGATGAAATTCTACCATTTGTAACCTTCGCTTATAATACCGCTAAACAAGAGACCACAGGTTTTACGCCGTTCTATTTTACTTCATGGTCGTGAAGCGGAAACGACACTAGATACAATGCTACCATTCTGTCCTAACGATTTTGATGACAATAACATCACCAAGATAGCAGCCAGAGCCGAAGAATCACGACAGCTAGCTCGAATGCACACTCTGAGAGCTCAAGACAAAGATCGTCGACGTTACGATTCCAAACACCAAATGGTATCCTACGCTCCCGGAGATCTCGTATGGATTTATACTCCAGTGAGAAAAAGTCGGTCTCTCCGAAAAACTCTTAAGAAAGTATTTCGACCGTATCAGGTGCTACGCCGTTTATCAGCCGTGACTTACGCAGTACAAGATTTTGATCCTGCTTCACGAAAAAGAAAACTAAGAGAAGTTGTCCATGTACTGCGTATGAAACCGTACCATGATCCCGCCGAGCAAATCGAAACCGAGGATATTCCTCCCAAAGAATCATACAAAGGACCCATCACTCGTTCCAGAATAAAGACCCTTGAACAAAATGACAGCGGGCGCTGTCTTCTTTTTCGAGGGGAGCAATGCCGCACGCATAAGTCCCGATACCAAGTCCCGATAGCCGAGTTGGCAGAGCGTTGGACTGAACTTCCTCAGGTCTCGGGTTCGAATCCCGGCCCCGGCAGATTTATCCAAAGACTGGAATTTTGTTCTCGTTTTTAATGTATTGTTTCTCTAGGTTCTAGATGAATCCAGATCATTCTTTAGAGTGCATACTGGGTATTTCTCGAATATTCCGAAGTGTATAAAAGCAGAGTTCATCGCCAGTTGGGCATGTTCTCAGTCCAGTGTTGTATCGAGCTCCCAGCGTTAGAATAAATCTAATTGTTTGTTTAATTGAACTGTGTACTTCTTTTGAACTCCGTGACAATATTTTTACTAATTAATCAATTTTACCGAAAGCAAATTGTAAAAGGAATTTCTCGATTTACTAAACAGATATGAAAAATAAGTAAATATTATTGTAATACTAAAACTTAGAATTGTTTGTAACGGAAACTAAAAGTAATTCACTAGTATCGTAAATACGCGCGAGCGAGAGCATCAGTTTATTTTTTTATATTTTATCTATTTACTTATTCCATGTACTTATATATATATTACTTTGTCTCACATTTTAAGAATTCTCTGTACCCTCTTTCAAAAATTCAAAAAAAATAAATTGGGAGGAAATAATATTTAAAATAATTAAAGATTTTTTAGATAATATATCTAAATTAATTCTGGGGAAAAGGTCAATTTGACAAGACATTATTTTAAAATACTTAAAAAATATTTTTGAGTTTCTTAAAAATTATTTCATAAAATACTCTCTCTCTCTCTCTCTCAATACCTTTTTTAATTATTTTACACTATTTATATTTCTTAGACCAAAATTTAGTATGGGGCAACGAATAAGTATTTTGCGGGAACAAAAACTATTATGGAATTGGAAAGCAAGCGCTTAGTTGAATTTTAATAAATATTTTGATTACTTGACCCGAAAAAGCAGTATTTTTTTAAATATTAACTTTAACATATTTAAAAACATATTTAGAATTATATTTAAATAAACTTATCTACGAAAAATTTCAATACTCTATCGTAAGCAGGAAAAAAAGTTACAGAACCAAAAAAAAAGGTGGGAAACTTGCATTGCCAAAAGAAGACTGATAAAAATGCTTTTAAAAATTGAAAAGAAATAGGCTTTGATAGATCACATACAAATAAGACTTCAAATTCTTTTTAACTAAGTTGATATAAGGGTGAAAATTTTAAGACAACCTTTCCAAAACGAATAGCAGTGAAAAATACAAGAAAAATTTATATTTTTATCATTTATGAACACTGCCTTTAAGTCAAAATTGTTTAGGAAGAAAATGGAAATCAACACCCTATTATGAAAACAATTTTTTTATGGATATGTATTCATAATATCAAAATCTGTTAAGTTTTATCATTTAAAAAAAAAACGTTTTGTTTACTTATAAAATTAAAAATTGCCGTGATTCATTCTTATTATTTGCATTAAGGTATTTTAAAGAAAAATGAAGCATATCTTCATAAAAAGATGCATACTACCATCTGTTGCTCATAAATTAATTCTATAGAAACAGGAAATATTTTTATAAAATTTGATAAGTACAATAAATATCGAAGGAGTATTATCACAGACCTCAAATAGAAAAAAATTATTCAAACTCGTTGCAGATGTTCAAGGAAATGAAACTAAAAATAAAATTTGATCTCATTATTTTTAACTTAAATAACGAGAAAAAGTCAATTTAATTTTTCTTTTTCATCTAGAACAGAAAAAAGGAAGCTTGTTTACGGTGAACTTTTTCTAAAAAAATCAAGCTTTAATCAATAAAAATTATTATTCTTTTTTTTTTTGTATTAATAAGCTATGCTTGTAGCAAATTGTAAAACTTTTTTGCCCCCAAAATAACGGCAGAATATATCACAAAGGAAAAACTGTAAGAGTGATTAAAACGTTTCCGACTTAAAATATTTTTTCATTGGTAAAATATATTCTTATTCCGTATAAGGTATTTATTACTTTTCAAAAAAAAAATAAAACAAAAACATAAATTTATATTTTATTGGTTATTTTTTCCCTCTTGTACAAATATTACTTTCAAGAATTAGAAAAGGGGCTTTTTTATTACATTAACAATATAATAAATATATTTGTATCTTAATGCGCGTAAAATAAAAATCCACCTAGGGCAAAATTTTCGTAATAGATTAGCCTAGCATATACATACTCATAAATCTTACCCCAGTAATATTTTAATTATGAAGAAACATATTTAGGCTATGTATAAATAAATACAAAATAGCTATCCATTAGAATATTAAATTTTTCACCCGGTATTTTCCAGTGTGTAATATAGCAAAAAGGAGTTATTATTGACTATGAAATATTAATTTGTGACCCAGAAATGAAACAGGGTAGATTTTGGAGAAACGCCAAAGGCATCTAGCCAACTCACAAATATTAGTACTATTTTATCTATCTAGAATGCCTCATATTGCTAATAATGGATGTTTGAATGACCACAATCGCATGAAACATACATTGTTTAAGTACTTTATCCGATTTATTTGGGGAGTATTATTGCCAAAGTAATGAAAAGAAAAGCGAAGAATGTCCTGAACCAGAGTATTATCTTCAAAGCAATTGGTATTATCCTTTGCCTTTTTGATGTTGTGGTTAAATGATACAAGTAACTTGCAAAGCTGCAGAACCAGTTAAAAATAAAAGGCAGGAAATATTTCTGAAAATAACAATGAATTTTACGATTTTTAGAGGCTTTTAGAAATTTTGTGATAAATCACACAATGTTGCCAAATACTATAAATTATCTTTGTTTTTCTCTCTCTCTCTCTCTCTCAATATATATATATATATAAATAACTCACATGTGTATATACATATACACAAAGGAAAGAGAACAGAAAACTCATTACGAAAGTGTAACAAATTGCCTATTCAAGTAGATTACTCCATTAGTAATAGATTATACTGATGCTTTTAAACTTAAGAAAAAGTAATTCTTGCTCTAGCATTAAATGTTATCAACATTTACATATAATACTGTTTACCAATTTGGACACATCAAAAGACGTTGCTAATTCAAAAATATCGCCCAATGCTACCATCTTTATCAATTGAGTTCGAACAGACACAGAAACGGCTTTCCACTATTGGTTGTATATCGTGACATTTGTCAACGCCTTTTGAATTGATGAAATTGGTCGACGGTATAATACTACGGTACAAAGCTACTAGTTTAAATAGTAAAAATATTCTCTGAACCCTGAAGCCTTTGATCAGATTACATAAATGCCGGTTAAACTGAATTATTTAGAATCGGTTCAAAGATAAACATAAAGATCATAACAACATTACCCATATCTATTATACATTTCAAAATGTGCAGTTGGTATTTAGAACAATGCTTCTCTCTCTCTCAAATTTTTTGCCCAATGTACATATGTTTAGCCCCTTTAGTTCTAGTATGCCTCTTAATCATGACATCAGGTGTGATTCGTTCCCAAGACACAGTGCATAAAAGTAATAATTCCATTTTTTTAAATTGTAATAATAGATGGTTTGATTGATTGATTGAATATTAACATCGCACTGTTTAGCTACATGAGGGCTTTTGGCGACGGACCACGTAATTTTGAACCATGGTCAAGTGACGTGGACGACACCTGAGCTGGCACCCCCTCTCCTAACTACCACACCACACCAACGGGAGGACGTTTCAGCTCTCGACAGATTTAGCGTGCATCGCTGCCCTACACGGCGGGTCTTTAGTGGTACTGGGCTCGAACTCGTGACAAGGCAAGCCACGATCCGATACCTATACCACTAGGCTACCTCGGCCACAATAATAGATGAAAGGAAGGTCCATTAAGGTGGAAATGGCTCTTAGATTTAATTTTGGAGTTCACTTTTTATAATTAATGCATCGTAGATTTTTTTTAATTTTCAATATGAGAAAATAAGCAAGATGTATTGATCGTTTCTTCTGGTTCCATAGAGGGAAAAATCTTCTAAAATTCTATTCGAAACGATAAAAACTGGAAACAAAACTAGATGGTTTTCAAAGCTATTCTTCGTGAAAAAAGATTTCACTTCAATTTTTGGTATGTTAAATACTGCGTAGCCTGAAAAGTAAATTTTAAGTTAGTTTCCTAATACCAAAACCAATCACTGTGTACTGACTTAAATATCTCCTATGGTAATGCCCGTAGAATATTTACAAGTTCGGATAAAAGGGTTTGTTTTTAGAGGTATAGAACTTTAAATTGCAATAAAACAACGATGTATTATTCGATTGACATGAATTTTTTTTATTCCAAAGATAATCTTGTGGCATTACATTTTAAATATGATTTTTGGCATAGGGCTGCCACGGCTGGTTCGGATGTAGTCCAATTTTCGATGATTTTTTCCAACATTTGTGGCCGTATATCGGCAATAACACGGCGAATGTTGTCTTCCAAATGGTCAAGCGTTTGTGGCTTATCCGCATACACCAGCCCCACAGAAAATAGTCTAGCGGTGTTAAATCACAAGATCTTGGAGGCCAATTCACAGGTCCAAAACGGGAAATTAGGCGGTCACCAAACGCGTCCTTCAATAAATCGATTGTGGCACGAGCTGTGTGACATGTTGCGCCGTCTTTTTGGAACCACAGCTCCTGGACATCATGATTGTTCAATTCAGGAATGAAAAAGTTAGTAATCATGGCTCTATACCGATCACCATTGACTGTAACGTTGTGGCCTTCATCGTTTTTGAAGAAGGATTCCCCCAGCCCATAAAGCGCACCAAACAGTCAGTTTTTCTGGATGTAACGGTGTTTCGACATACACTTGTGGATTAGCTTCACTCCAAATGCGGCAGTTTTGTTTGTTGATGTAGCCATTCAACCAGAAGTGCGCTTCATCGCTAAACAAAATTCGCTTATCAAAATCGGGAACAACGGAAATTTCGTTTTGGGCCGATTCGACGAATCTACGCCTTGCTTGATGATCGTTTTGATGAATTGCCAAACCAAACTGAGAATAAATCACTTGACAGCTGTTAAATCGGTCGCCATCTTGAAAAGTAATGCCAACTTAAACTTCTATACCTGGAAAAGAAACACTCTTTATTTTTGTTATTACAACATTAGCTCCCTCCAAAAAATATATACAAGCGCATCCCGTTTATTTTTTTCCGGAAAATGTATCTCTAAGCCTTCATTCTTTATACAAGGAACTTTCAAATAAATTTTTAGGGTGTATTCAAAGTATAATTTTGTGCAAGTAGTTTTCAAGCTCCCTCATGAAAAACTAATTTATTTTAACAGCTGAGTGTTACTCTTTAAAGTTTTAAGGGTATGTATACTGCGGATTAAAGACCACTGTTCTAGAGCGTTTTTTCATTGCTTTGTTATTTTCTTTTTTACTCACTTTCTCAATGAAAGCTTTTTCACTCTCTAAATTACTTGTAACTAATTAAAAATAAACATGTAAACCGTTAACGTAAAGCAATAGCTGCTGCACAGCAGTAAACATAATCTAATGGAACATTTAGCAAGGAATTATAATGATCACTAATACAAAGTAAGATTCACTAAAACTCCCGAATTGAGTCTATAACTTAAAAAATATTACCAATTAAATTGCTGAAACACATCCTCCTTAGAAATAAGACCCTTGAGCAACAACACAGTTTTGCCATCGCTTGTAAAGGTCATCGAAAAAATTTTGTAATCCATTTTTAGCCATATTTTTTAATTTAGCCATTGATGCACTTTTAATTTCAACTGCAGATTGAAATCGACGACCCTGAAAGCGACTTGACCATTCTGGAAATATTCTGAAGTTGCAAGACATGAAATCAGGTTATTAAGAAGGATGTGGCAAAACAGTTTGTGTTTTTTTTTTTTTTTTTCATTTTCATTGTCGTTGTTTGAAGCCCGTTATCACGTACTGCCTCAGAAACCTTTTCTATGTTTTCAGCGGTGAGAGAAGTCTGTAAACATCCAGAGTGTTTGTCGTCTTCGAAGCTTTCCCTGCTTTCCCAGAAACATCGATACCTCTCAAAAGCTTGAGTATCTCTGTTGTACATATACTTCAACCAGGAACGGCTTAAGACATGGTCCAACTGGGACCGGGTCCGAGACCAAGGCTGATCTCATTCTTGACTCAGTTTTAATAAGATCATTATTCAAATAATTTCAACGGTCCAATGTTATCTTCTGTTGTATTATCCAAAAAAACTGGAGATTTTGGACAATATGTCAACTGGCTACACGTGATGACCGTAGTCCATATATTGACCTTGGCCTCCCACCATGCACCCTCATTACTCATTCAGTCAAAAGGCGATAGTCGGTCAAGCCAGTCTGTGCGATTGTAAGTCATACACAGTTATTTGCTTCGGTTATTCTTTGTAAAGAGTGTTTTTTTTTCAGGTATAGAAGTTTAAGTTCGCATTGCTTTCCAAGATGGTGACCGATTTAACAGCTGTCAAGTGATTTATTCGCAGATTGGTTTGGCAATTCATCAAAACGATCATCAAGCAAGGCGTAGATTCGTCGAATGGGCCCAAAACGAGATTGCCGTTGTTCCCGATTTTGA
This sequence comes from Trichonephila clavipes, assembly GCA_019973935.1. NCBI lineage: Eukaryota > Metazoa > Arthropoda > Arachnida > Araneae > Nephilidae > Trichonephila > Trichonephila clavipes. Next base: position 390,034 of record BMAU01000143.1, on the reverse strand, counting down.
TAAGCGAATTTTGTTTAGCGATGAAGCGCACTTCTGGTTGAATGGCTACGTCAACAAACAAAACTGCCGCATTTGGAGGGAAGCTAATCCTCAAGTGTATGTCGAAACACCGTTACATCCAGAAAAACTGACTGCTTGGTGCGCTTTATGGGCTGGTGAAATCCTTCTTCAAAAACGATGAAGGCCACAACGTTACAGTCAATGGTGATCGGTATAGAGCCATGATTACTAACTTTTTCATTCCTGAATTGAACAATCATGATGTCCAGGAGCTGTGGTTCCAACAAGACGGCGCAACATGTCACACAGCTCGTTCCACAATCTATTTATTGAAAGACGCGTTTGGTGACCGCCTAATTTCACGTTTTGGACCTGTGAATTGGCCTCCAAGATCTTGTGAATTAACACCGCTAGACTATTTTCTGTGGGGCTATGTAAAGTCATTGGTCTATGCGGATAAGCCACAAAAACCACAAACGCTTGGCCATTTGGAAGACAACATTCGCCGATTGTTATATATCGGTAATAATCGGTTGCAACATATCGATGTTATTGCCAATATACGGCCACAAATGTAGGAAAAAGTCATCGAAAATTGGACGTCCAGATTGGACTACATCCGAGCCTGCTGCGGCAGTCATATGCCATAAATTATATTTAAAATGTAATGCCACGAGATTATCTTTCGAATTAAAAAAAATTCATTTCAATCGAACAATACATCGTTGTTTTATTGCAATTTAAAGTTCTATATCTCTAAAAAAATACCCTTTACGAATATTTGACAACGTATGCTATCTACTTTTATGGGTCTCAGGTAGAATCTACATTTGTATAAGGGCCCAGTGCCTATTTTTGCGAAGGGGGCCAGGACTTCAAGAAGTCTTAAGACGTCCCTGGCTTTAACATTTCGAAAGTCTTTGGAGCACTCCTCAAAACATACTTTTTACAAAATTTGGTATTCATTATCTACTCTACAAGCGTCATTTCTTTAGAATGTCGATTACTGAATGCATCCGCTTACAAAATATGATGCCATGACGAGACACCGACTACTTCATTTGGGACAAATAACTTTTGGAAAAGGAGACGAAAACAGTAACGTTATCGCAGCCACTCTACTGCAAAAATGTTCACATTATAGTCTCAGTCCGGGAACTTTTGAATCTTTCCTTCCTTCCTCAGTGGCTCGACAGCTTAGGGTGGTTCTTGGCCTTCTCAAAAAGCTTTTTCCAGACCAGCCTTTTCCTACTAGTGTTCTCCAATTTTTAATTTTCAAAACTAATTGATCTTTTTCTAGGGAATCTATCCAGCTTAGGTTTGGCCTGCCTTTTCTCCGTGTGCCAATTGGTTGGCATTGAAGACTTTTTAGTAAAGCGGTCTTCGTCCATTCTGACAACGTAGCCTGCCCATTTAATTCGTTGTATTTTGATGAAGTTAATGATATCAGATTCTTTGTATGAATGACAGAACTCGAAATTTGACCTTCTAAGCCAAATGCCATTTTCCTGAATTCCTCTAAAAATATATCTTAAAATCTTCCTTCGGTAGTTAATTATTACGTTCTCATATGTTTGAGACATGGACTAAGAGTTTCACATACATAAGTTAATACTAGTTTTAAAAGACTTTTATACAACATAACCTTTGTTTTTCTTTTGATTAAGCTCGATTTCATATATTTTCGTTTTCCATTAAGGCATCTATTAGCCATAGTGATTCTCTTTCGGACTTTTGAATCCTACCTCGTAAATATATTTCCTCCGATGAATGGTAACTTACAAACAGATGTTTGTTCTTGTGCCGTATGTTGCTGTTTGTACTATGTGTTATTTTGCGCTATTATTGAAATTAAAATTTATCTCCCTTGTTTTTCAGGAACAACAGTGGAGCAGGTTAAACTGAGTGTCCATATGACTCCATCAAGAGAACAAACAACCGAAACTGATAAGGACAGTCTCGCCTCTCTGTGATGATCAAAATCCTTAATTGCCAGACAACAAAACTGCACTTCTTTCTTTCATTTTTGATACAGTTTACTTATTTACCAAAGATACTGTCGATGCTTTATTAGCACAACTTTCAAGTAAAAACTAATCACTGTATTCAAAAGAACTGTTGAACTGGCTGGTTGAAACTTCAGGGCTAACGTACCTGCCCAAGATAAGCACAAGCGATCAAAAAGACTTTAGAGTAAATGAACTTTGTGTGTATTCGAAAATATATGTAATTTTAAAAAAAAGGTTGATATGTATCTGTAATATATTGTGTATGAAAAACCAAACATGTTTGCTATGTAGGCTTTGACTTGTACATAGAATTTTTACAAAAGTGGTGAGGAGAAAGGACAGATCATCTGTACATAGCAAGATGTGTGGTTATTAAGCATGGTATTTGAAATTTTTAAATAGACTTCCTGATGACATTATTTTACTATTTTTGGGACTTTGAATCGGAAAGTCAATACTAATCATATCATTTGGACTGCAAAATGGCTGCCATGGGACTATAATAAAAGTTGTACAAAGTCGGTGAGCAAAGGCTGGATGAAAAATGTTGATGAGATAGGAATTGCAAACAAAAAAAATGTAGCGTGTGTTCGCACTTTTTTCCATAATACTCGGGCTTCCCTAAAACCAAAAACCGTCATTGTTGTGTTTCGTGTGTTGTCAATGTTATGAAAACAGTAGCTTAGTTTCCAAGTTCGAACAATACGAGTACCGTATACATAAAGTATAACAAAGTTCTGTGTTACGTATCAATAGGGAAATATACCTCTTGCAGAAACACAGCATGTTTCGCAAGATGGTATTTAGTTTTCCCAAAATCAAGCCCAACTGTCATAGATTTGTTGTCTTTAGGATTGTATGTAAACTGTCATGTGGTATATCAAACTGAAAGTAGAATAGATGCATACTGATTACTGCATGTCTAGCTACACATTTGTGTTTCTAAGGCAATAATATCTCAACGCGAATTCAGCAGTATTTAGATGTGCACATCGTTTACATGAATAATTTGTAAATATGAAGTACTAAATACAGTTTTGTAGAGGAGCATTCTTCTGTAGTTGAAAGTTCTTAGAAAGCGTTCATATCCAGGCTCAGATTTAATGATTTACAAAGAATTTTAATTGAAATTTATTATATAATTTATTATATTAATATCTCATTTTATTATATAATAGCTTGAAATTTCTCTTTGATAGCTGTGATATCAAATCAAAATATTAATTCATTTTAAAAAAATTTGTATTCGTAGTTCATTTTACCCAGTTAATTATAATTGCATTTCAAATGCACCAATGAATGATAAAAATTTGAGATCAGAATTTTTCTTTAGTGTGTTTTCTAATTAATATCTTAACACGAAAAGAGAAACCTAAAATAATATTTTAAGCATTGCTAACTAATTATACACATGTTTTTGTTTGGTAATTTTATTTGTCTAAAATAATCTAATTTGTGTAGTGAAAAAAAGGATATTTTGCCATATTCTGAAATATCGTACAGTTTCTATTTCCCTTCCATTTATTTTATTATTATTCGCAGATAACAAAAGTTACTTAAGTTAAATAATCTGTACTCAATTCATATTCCTACAAAATAGAGTTAAATTATTTGAAAATTCCAGTTAAACTGGATTGTTTTACTTTTTAAAGGGAAAATAATTGGCTTAAATTCTTAATATTGTATCCATAAACAACTGATCGTGCTATCTGATTTACTGATTTTGAAGTATCTTTATATCAATGAATATCTAAAGAGTTAGCTGTCAATTCAGTTTAATAATAAGGAAAATAGTTTGAGTTACACAGCAGCATTTTATCAAAAACTACTTTCAGTACTATAATTGTAATAATATGAGTTGCTGTACATGTTTTAGTACTGAAAATATTTTTATAATTTTTAATTCTTTTTTTAAATTATAAAATATATAAACCATAGTTTTTGATCAATTTAGTTTATTCTTTGTTGTCTCTATAGAAGCATATACTGGTTTGTAAAAAAGGAAAATAAGACTAAAGTTTTATTTTAAATTTTATAGTTTTGCCAAAGGGTTATCTGATAAAATCAGAGGAATGAATCCAGAAATGATCTCTCTTGAGTACAAACTACCAACAATATAAGAAACGCAGATAAAGCTGTATAAATTATCTGTGTCTTATGGGACGATTCTGAAGGAAATCTCATGCAATGAAAGAAAAATACGTCCTACAAAACTTATTCTCGTTCAACCACACACCTCCCTTCAGTAATCATGGTATATCTAAAAAATGCTTTTATTGGATATTTTTCTGCTTCAGAGAATAATTATGAAAATGATGGGCTTTATAAATATCAATATTAAAATTTGTTATATTTCTTTATCATTTTTTTTTTCAAAATTTCATGTTAGTTTTGGAAATCGAAAAAAATTTTAATTTTAAATGAGATAAAATGCAAGTTATATTTCCTTGCTACTGATAATTTAAAAAATATTAATATGGATGTATTGGCAGGAGTGAAGAAAACCAAGTTCAATTATTTCGGAAATTTTCAAACTTTTTCATAACTTTTAAAAAAGTTGTTTTGAGTAAAACCATGTATATTATCTAGATTGAAAATTAAATAATATTAGTTAACGTCATTTAATAAATAAAGAATATCATTATTAATAGTAATTTAAAAGCAAAATTTTATTCATAACATTTTCATTGTGCATTTCATAAACACCCATAACTATATCAAAATATAATGAGCTAGTTCGTAATTAACATTTTAAAACTTCATTTTAGAAATGTGTCTTACATCTCATTCTATAAACAACTGACCACATAACAGATAACTTTGTGCACATCTCAATACTCTATCGTTTGTAATGCATGAAAGTAGGATGAATTTAGCACAGTACACTATATATATATATATATATAAATAAAGATGCTCTACTAAATAAATATTTAATTTCACACTTACGGACAAGCTTATTTACTCCTCGCGGTTCCAGATGAGTTCGTAGAATATTACTTATTTACGGTTTTTAGACTGAGATGGGTATCTCTTGAAAATGGCCATTTGTAAATAAAAAAGGGGCTCATTTACCAATGGTCCCAGACGAGAGATCCCGAAGTTTATGTTATTTCAGTATGTGCTTTATACAACAGATGGCGCCATTAGCACAGTGCCGTTTCACTCTTTTGGTAAGCGGTTTCACGGTTCTTCCAAGCTTTGAGTAGGTTGCGATGATTTAGACCTAGATTTCCGTGTTATAAATATGTTAGTAGAGTGCAATCTATAAACGTCCTATGTGCTAGACTGCCACTAGTTCTGACTGTAAATAGAGTTATGTTACTTAAGCATTGTGTAAATGTTTTGTACAGGTTTTTCCTGCTGTTATATATATGATTTTTATCAAGCACTGAAATGTAGTAATTTAACAACAAAAAAATATTCATTGAATTCTGCACTGTTTACATTACACTACCTAAAAAAATTTTAACATTCTTCTTTTGTGCTTCAACGTTGTCTCTTGAACGAAAAAATTCTAATTGTACTAAAATTTTTAAATGCAAAATCATGCTTTGTTTCACTATACGAATTCAAATGTATATTTGCAAATTGGCTGTGTTAATAAAATAGAATAAGAAACATTTGTTTTTTATTTATTTTGTTCCTTTGTTTGAGTGTTTGATAATCTGTGAGAAAAAATTATTTGATATTCGTTCAATTAGAATTTTCATTTATACATACACAAATCATATCAATTCTTTGGAAGTACACTGATCAGTATGTTACTGATGAACATTTAAGCAATAAGATAAAATGCTATATGCTTTTTTTTTCTGGGTGAAACTTAATTAAATCTATAAATAAAAAAAGTTACTTAAAAAATGTTTTCAAGGTAACATTCAAAAACAAGCCTGCACAATTTTAAGTATTTTTTTCTCCAAAGCATTCATACTTCAAATAAAAGCATTTAACATTTTGACTTTTTAATGACTAGTGTTAATTCATTTCATTGAACTTTATAAATACAGTCGAACCTCTATATAACGAAGTCGTTAAATCCCGAAAAAAAAAGTCCGTTATATAGAGGTTATCTTCCAATTGTCTTAATAAACCACATAAAAACAAATTTTAAATTCATAAACACTATATAATAAAAAAAAGTAATTATTCACACCTTTTTGTACATTAATAAAATTTGTTTTATGTATCTTACCTAACAAAAAGAAGGAAAGAAAGAAAAACTACAAAGGAAGTTTCTTAACGCCTTTATCCACTTCCTGAAGAATTAAATCTTTTTTCTTTGATGCTCAAGCTCTTACGTTTTGACATTTTCCAGCAACAAGAAACGAAGTTACCAGAACGTGACGGATCAACACTACAAATGAATGGAGACTAGTTCAAAGACACGGGGACACGAGACAACTCCACTAAGGGTAAAAGGGGATATCGAAGATGTTTCTAGTGAACTGGATAACGGGGGTTAAAAATTTCACTTCTTGGTTGAAACGTCCAGAATTCTATTGCTGTCGGCGAGTTAGGCACCTAAAAATACCAGTTCAAGATTTATGATCACTATAAAATGTGTTCAAAGACAGAATAACTTGAAATGTCCAGAAATACTTCAAAAGTTGGGAGAAAAGAATTGAATCAGAAGAGAAAAGTTCGTTATATACAGAAAATGCATTTCACTATTGGGAGGTTTTTTTACGAAGAAAATCGTGAAATGTTGTTGGTTCCAGGAAAAAGTTCGCTATATAGAAAACTTCGCAATATACAGGTTCGTAATATGGAGGTTCGACTGTATATTACAACTCACTTGAGACTTTGTATCAGAATCTAGTCATACAGATTAATATTACAGAAATGTATACTAAATATATTAAGCAGAAATTGCTATTTTTAATACATAAGCAATACATACTATGATGTAATACAGGGGTTGTTAAACAATGGTCTGCGGACCCCGGGGGTCTACGAAGAATTATCGCTTAATGTTAAAATTTCCCTCTGTTACAGACTCGGAAAGGTCTCGGGGAAAAATTGAAAGATTTGCCATCCGAGATTAGATCACTAAAGAAACTTTACAAGAGAATAAAAATACTGTTGCATAATACTACAAAATCTGCAGCGAAATAAAATTCTGTTAGAACAACCCGAGCGTTCTTCGAGAAAGTATTGAATTCATTCCGATTTAAAATGTAATACATAACTAGCAAACGTACTGAAAAACAAGAATTTTAAACAATCCAAATGTGATCCTCTGAATATAAAGGGTGTTTTTTTTCCAGGTATAGAAGTTTAAGTTGGCATTACGTTTTTCAAGATGGCGACCGATTTAACAGCTGTCAAGTGATTTATTACATCAACAAACAAAACTGTTTGGTTTGGCAATTCATCAAAAACGGTCATCAAGCAAGGCGTAGATTCGTCGAATGGACCCAAAACGAAATTGCCGTTGTTCCCGATTTTGATAAGCGAATTTTGTTTAGCGATGAAGCGCACTAGCGGGTTATCCTCGAGTTATCCCCGAAACGGAGGTAACTGGTTGAATGGCTACATCAAAAAACAAAAACTGCCGCATTTGGAGTGAAGCTAATCCACAATTGTGTATGTCGAAACACCGTTACATCCAGAAAAACTTACTGTTTGGTTCGCTTTATGGGCTGGTGGAATCCTTCTTCAAAAACGATGAAGGCCACAACGTTACAGTCAATGGTGATCGGTATAGAGACATGATGACTAACTTTTTCATTCCTGAATTGAACAATCATGATGTCCAGGAGCTGTGGTTCCAACAAGACGGCGCAACATGTCACACAGCTCGTGCCACAATCGATTTATTGAAAGACACGTTTGGTGACCGCCTAATTTCACGTTTTGGACCTGTGAATTGGCCTCCAAGATCTTGTGATTTAACACCGCTAGACTATTTTCTGTAGGGCTATAGACCTCACATTGCTTTAAGTTGTTAAAGTCATTGGTCTAAGCGGATAAGCTACAAACGCTTGACCATTTGGAAGACAACATTAATCGTATCTTCGTTTGGAAAGGCTCGCCGTGTTCTTGCGCCGATTGCCACGTGAAAATCGATATACGGCCACAAATGTTGAAAAAGTCATCGAAAATTGGACGTCCAGATTGGACTACATCCGAGCCAGCCGTGGCAGTCATATGCCACAAGGTTATCTTTCGAATAAAAAAAAATTCATGTCAATCGAATAATACATCGTTGTTTTATTGCAATTTAAAGTTCTATACCTCTAAAAAAACACCTTTTACAAAGATACGATAAGAAAGTACAAATATAAAATTTAAATAGCTTCTGAGTTCTATAAAAATCTAAACAAATAAAAAAACATGAACAAATTGAAAACTTGATTGTGATAATTATATAGTATGATATTTCCAGCCTATTGATCCATTCATAAAACATCTATTATAATAGTAGCCATGCAATTGACTGCACCTTCGGAAGTTACTCTTGAGTATATATATTAACTGGACTTTCTGCTGGTAAATAAAAGTATCTACGAGAAATAACATATTGTATGAATTAAAAAATGACAGGAGTAAATCTCCTTCAAAAATTTCACATTTTAAGTCCCTTAGGAAAAAAAATAATTCATGTTAATTTCTTGAGAGTCAATTTGTTCGTTCTCTATCTAAAGGAAAGCCAAACCACCGCTCTATTGTGCTAAACATTTGTATTAAATATCAGATTTTACTACTTTTTATTATTACTAATAGTTCCTTGTATTAGCATTTATAATTATCGGAAAACATAAATTCTAGCAAAATTAGCAATACTCTTTGAAAATATATTTTCTTGATTATTTCCTTCAAAGAGCACTATTAAAAAATACTGAGTTCTATTAAACCATAAAAATTACTTTACAATGAAGTTTAACACAATTTTTTAATAGTTACCTTTAATATTTATATCTCTCTTTCTCACTCTCTCGCTGTATGAATAAATTATAATCGGGTCTCTATTTAACGAAGCCACTAAATCCCGAAAAAAATTTCGTTGTGTGGAAAATTCATTAAATAGGGATTTATTTTCAATATAATTTATATTATTGGTTCCAGGAAAACGTTCGTAAATTAAAGAAATTCGCAAAATAGTTCGTAAAATGGAGGTTCGACTGTATAGCCTAAATAATAACGAGAAACGATCTATATCTAAAGTTCTCTACAGAAAGAAAAAGATATCTACGTGAATTTCTAAAATAAATAACGTATTTACTCGAATCTAAGCCGCATTATTTTTCCAATGCTAATGCTACTGAAAATCGGGTGCGTCTTAGAATCGAAGGCAAAACATTTGTTGAATTGAAGAAATTGAATTTCCACCCGTTTCAAAAGGAAAATGTAACCATATTTTCTGACTACTTCCATCAATGACTTATCCCATTCCGCAGTTTATCTCCAGCATTCAGTCTATCTTAAACATCGTTGTCTGGTCGTATTTTCAGGATTTTTTATTGTGTATGCTTTCTTTTAATCACCTAAGCCAGTGCTTCTTAAACTTTCAATATTTGTGACCCAATTTTCAGTCATAATTTTCATCGAGCCCCCCTCCCTACAATAGCAATGTACTGAATTCAATAATACTATACTTTGACGCTAAAGCTACAATATGACTTTAACCTCTTAAGTGCCACCGGCGTATATAAACGTCTCATTCAACGAAAGTGTTAATTGCCCCGGACATATATATACGTCTTTCCGAAATACGATATTCTCTGCGCTCTGCTATCTATAAAATTATTCCGAAGACTTTGGAATGCAATACAAGGATCTTGACAGTGTTTGCGAAGGATTTACTTATTTCAGAGAACGTTTTACTTATTTATTCCTTTTCATCCCCTCCTCCCCAATGCATCACATACGCGCGTCTACATGGAAAAAGATGCCATTGGGGAGAGAATCTCATAACTTTTAGTGGCCGCTGTAGCCGAGTGGTATAGGTATCGGATCGTGGCTCGCCTTGTCACGACTTCGAGCCCAGTACCACTAAAAACTCCCCTTGCAGGGGAGAGATACACGTTAAATCTGTCGAGAGCTGAAACGTCCTCCCTTTGGTGTGGTGTGGTAGTTAGGAGAGGGGGTGCCAGCTCAGGTGTCGTCCACGTCACTTGACCATGGTTCAAAATTGCGTGGTCCGTCTCCAAAAGCCCTCGTGTAGCTAAACAGTGCGACGTTAATATTCAATCAATCTCATAACTTTTAACCTGAAGTTAAGGAATTAATTATATAAACCTTACAAATTATCAAGGTAAGGGTTAATTTTTGCAAATATTTTATATATGACAAGCCCATGGGGTCACTGGTAATTTTTTAACTTGTTCTTAAGGTATCCGACTACTTGCGACAACTTTTTTTTGAAAAAATGGAGATATGGGGATTTTTTTTGTGATTTTTAGGTTTATTTAGAATATTTTAAGGAAAAAATCGTAAAATTGAAATTAGAAAAAAAAATTATTATTAAAATGGGAAAAAACCGGTGAAGATGTACAAAAAATTACATAAACGGGGCCCGCTCTGTACAAAAATGTTTTGAACAAACGTTCAATTTTTCAGTTTTAATGGGTTACTTCGTTATTCATGTTTAAAATGATCTTCAGGATAGTAGATAGTTTAATTTTTACAAAAACTAGAGCACTCTATCTTAGTGACTATATGAAATTGCTTAAAAAAACAGTGATTATATTCACATAAAAGCCTGTAAATTTTGAAATAAAACAGTGATTGATAAATCTGAAAGTCAAAACACTTCTACTGTTATACGAAACATTCACAAAAAATTTCAGCAAATTATTTGAAAAACTTTTTGAGCAATCGCTGTCCCCGTTTGAGTTTTTCGAAAAAAAACCCATTTCGAGTAAAACGCATTTTAAAGTTTGTTACTTGTGTAAAGTTATGTCATCTTCTTTTATTAAAACACTTGTAGTTTTTGTTCTAGCGAATGGACATTAAAAAACTTGGTTTTTTTTATTAAGCTAATAAGATGGTCTATAAAATAAAATCATAAAAAAATTGTCAGTTTTTGAAAAAAACCATGATTTTAGGGTAGTCGGATACCTTAACTTAGTATAGTTAAATCAATTATAAAATATATTCTGCAGTACTGATACATTTATAAGTGCATTATATCAGTGTAAATGTGTATTTTAAGTTTTATTATGTTAGAATATATTTTGTTTGTTTACTTTCAGTATAAATGAATAATTTTTAAATAATCTTTTGTTTTCGACATTTCATTATGCTCGCGCCCCCTTGTAGGGTTAGCACGCCCCTCTAGGGGGGTGCGCCCCACAGTTTGAGAAACGCTGACCTAAACTTCAAAGATATCAGTAATACAGCATCATGACGAGTTCACTATGCTGCAAGTATGAAAAATTGAGGCAATTTAAATGCAGAAAAAAACGAAAACAAAGCATCGGCTACTGAAAATTTGAGACACAGATGAAACAAATACTGTACGCTGATAGCATAAAAAAAATACATAACTTTTTCTTGTAAAAACTCAACAGTCTTTAATAATTCTTTTACATTCTTCTGTAATATATTGTTTTAAAAAAATGTTGTACAACAAATGCATTGGAGGGCACGGAAGACGACAACGTTTGGGAAAATGCGTGACGCCTGCATCTATTCCGAAGTCAGCTGTGACAATGGGAGTTACGAATCATTTTCGAAACATGATACTGACGGTTAGAGTAATTATAGGTTCATGCATGTATCTGAAGTTTTTAATACTGATAAAACAAATTAATTAATAATTTATTATTTATCTCATTTAAAGTTTTTTTTTTAAAAAAATTCTTAAGTACCGGATATATATATTTAAGCTTACACAGTTCTTGAAGCGTTTTGTTGGAGAGTGAACTTGAACGAACGTCAAGCTCGGGTTTGCAACGCTCCTCCGGCTATTTTAGTCTCGAGTTGGAAATCCTGCTCGTACAAGGTCGTCCACTACATACACACCGCTAAAAAGATAAGAGGCGTTTCCCTCCTCCCCCCCACTACTCTGAAACGTGGTAGTTTGTCCCCCTACCAATACGCCGTAAAAGCTGCCTAGCTTCAATCTAAATGGGTCTCCCCCCCTGCCACCTCTTTCTACAAAAATGAATACGGGATTCTTTCTAATCCTAGTTGAAGCATGAAAATGAAACATATGATATGTTTAAAAAATAGGCTTAGAGAGAGAGGGAAAGATCATACACCGAAATTTAAAAAAAATGTAGAAAAAGGACAGATTTTAATAGAACTAAGTAAATAGTATGATTATCATTAGCAATATTGCGGTGAATTTAAGAATAAAAATCTATTTTTGTCAGCGAATCAGAATAGCAATGAATAAATAGTTCTATTAATCAGATTACTTAAATATACTTTGAGTCTAAAAAGAAAATTAAAACAATTAAAATTTTAAAACAACAAAATTAAGTATACAGTGCTAAGAAAAAGTTACATTAAATAATTTAAATACAAGAAAACAAAAAATTACCTTGCAACAGCACCGAATATATTTGTACAAAACTGCCATGCAATAACAAAAGAGCTAGTATAAGTTAGAGATTATGTAATATAAATCTTCTGATTAAATCCCTTTTTAAAGGTTTTGACCTAGATTCCTCTCTTCCAAATCAACTACCTGTCTTACTATCCTTTTGCTTAAATTAATGCATGGATAGAATTGAATATTATTAAATTTCAACCCAAATTCACAAAGCCTGATCGGGTCTTCTGAACAAATTACCTATGATTTTAAGTGGATTTTTCAAAAGACAAATCAAAGCCTTTAGTTGATTTTTTTAAAATCAAAATTCAGTTTAATGATGTAAAATGATCCAAATGAAAGCACAAGCAAGTACGGAACAACGCTTGACGGAATTTTTTTTAATAGATATTTAAATAAAATTTTTTGAATCTAAAGTATTTATAACCTATTTCACCTACCATAAACCTACTGCTTCCTTCTTAGAATGCAATTAATTCACAAATATGATTGTATATTTCACACAAAAATATTACTTTATGAGTACATACATATGAATAAATAATTGTATAGAACAATGCTAAGATCCCTTTGTTTTTTATTCGGCGAACTAATCCCTGAAATAACATTACAAAATTTACAGTTATCACTTCTATCGTGTGGTCATAAGCACACACACACTTTTTTAAAAAAAAAAGAATTCTCAGAAACTTACAGAGAATCGATGTTAGATTAGATGCTTAGATTCGAGTAAATAAGGTAATTTGGGATCCTTAAACCACTTAAATGATAGATTTCAGGATAATTCTTATACATGAGTTGATATAATAACAATAGTAGATGATTAATTTAACGGAAAGGCTTCTGTAATGTAATTAATAACACTATTAGAATTGTGGGTAACAGTAACCACCTGGACACATGCAAATTAGATTTACTACATATAAACCCGTTTATTGACATTTCGATGCATTTTGGAGCAATGACTGATGAATCCAAGATCCCTTTCCACTGTTTGTACATAATGTTCTCAGTTCTGCACAGACATGATTGCAGTGAGATATGCTGATAAAATGGACCCACACATATATATATTGACATTAATCCTGTGTATATTTACAAATATCCCATTATCTGCATGCTGTTGGTTTAGTTAAATCTGTGTGTCCGTGTGTGGAAGAAACACTGTATAAAAGTTAAATTTTCAAAAAATATTTTTGTTGGCAAAATATTAAGGTATCCGACTACGTTCGGAAGTGTGATTTTAAAAACGCGCATAAATGGATAATTTTCATGATATTTGGTGTCACTCAGATTAGGAAACATGCATAAAATTGACCCACACATATATATTGACATTAATCCTGTGTATATTTACAAATATCTCATTATCTGCATGCTGTTGGTTTAGTCAAATCTGTGTGTGCGTGTGTGGAAGAAACACTCTATAAAAGTTAAATTTTCAAAAAATATTTTTGTTGGCAAAATATTAAGGTATCAGACTACGTTCGGAAGTGTGATTTTAAAAAAGCGCATAAATGGATAATTTTCATATTTGGTGTCACTCAGATTAGGAAACATGCATAAAATTATTTTAAGGAGAGTTTGACAAAAAAAATTATTTAAATATAATATTTTGGCAAAAAAAAATTAACTTAGAATAATCTTTTTTCCAAATGTTCTCTTTTTGTGAAAAATGCTTCTATTATAATAATATTTTGCCTGTATATAGCTCAGACCTCTCTACAGAGGCTCAACTAGAATTTTTGAAATATATAACTTAGAAGTGGATTTATTCATATTTTATGACAACAGAGGGGAGCAATTTTAAGAAAAAAAAACGCCAATAATTATTTCAATGGGTGGTAACTCTGAAAATTATGTGGATTTTTCAAAAATTCTAGTTGAGCCTCTGTAGAGAGGTTTGAGCTATATACAGGCAAAATATTATTATAATAGAAGCATTTTTCACAAAAGGAGAACATTTGGAAAAAAGATTATTCTAAGTTAATTTTTTGCCAAAATATTGTATTTTTAATTTTTTTTTTTTTTGTCAAAATGTCCTTACAATAATTGTATGCATGTATTCTAATCTGAGTGACACTAAATATCATGAAAATTATTCTTTTATGCGCTTTGCAAAATCACGGTTCCGAACGTAGTCGGATACCTTAAATGCGTTTCTAAATAAAGAAGATTATTAATGTATTTTAATTTCCTACCTATGCTTTTATTCTTGTGATACTGTAAATTCTAAAATAAATGAATTCTTATAAGTAAATAAAGTTATTAAATTAAATCCTATATGATTTAAAATGTCACACTTTAAATTTAAAATATAATTTTTGTCTACCGAAATAAACAACAAATCTTTTAACAATTTTTGTCCCACAGTACAATATTTTATATCGCTTTACCAATAGATCCCATTTGTCTGATTTCCCTAATGCAGGTGCCGGAGTTTTCTCTGATTATTTTTTCTTTTTACGTCCCCCTGTGGGCAGAGGTTCTGAGAATTACAAAGCTCTGTCCCTGCTGCAGTGCCACTTGGAAAAATTTACAAGAACTGTTATCCTCAGCGATTCCTGAGCTGTTCTGTTGGCTATCGTTTCTGATAATAATCTCATTGCCCAGGACATATTGTATTGTCGACATCGCCTGAAACACCTGGCATCACTTGAGAAAACTATAGTCCTCCAGTGGGTTCCTGCCCACTGTAGAGTCCCAGGTAACGAGAAAGGTGACTTTCTGGCTGACAATGGTGCTTTAACCATGCAGAAAATTTATCGTCCTGTGTCTTTTTATTCTTGTAAAAATCTTATTAAAAAATCTATCAAAGCCCATTCTCAGGAAGACCTCTATAACCGTGTTTCCTTTCAGTCTTGGAAGAATTCTATCCTGAATTTGCGCAATGTCTCAAGGCATAGAGTGTTCGCTGAATTCCGCTTAGTCACCGGTCAGGACTACTTTTCTGACCAGAATTAAAGTTACTCCTTCCCTTTATGAGCTCTGTGCAGATCTGTATGGGCCAAGGACTCTACACATCTTCTACACCAGGAATGACGAACCAGTGGCACGCGTGCCATTGATGGCACGTGACACAATATTTTTTACCCACCAGCTATCAAAATAGTTTGCATTTTATTTCAAAATTTCAAAGCTCACTATGAAGTATTACGAACAAACGCGAGTAATCGGTCGCGGAGCGTCGGGGAGTCCACTAGTTTGTTATTGCTCTTTTTTAGACTTCGTATATTATTGCCCTTCGTAGACTACAATTGCTTATGATGTAAAGTCCGTCTATGCATAGCATAGTCATTTTCATTGATACAACTGTATTTTAAAGTTTATCTGTGTTATATTTACGATTTTTAACTGTTATTTAACATGGCTAGTTCAGCAAAAGAACAAAAAGTGCAAGATAGCATGTGTAACAGAGAATTTCAAATTTAGTGATCCAAGAAACATGGCGTTATTGGTAAAAGCTACAATACAGTGTGCGTTATATGTTCTGGAGTAGCGGTATGCAGAACATCATCTTTAAAACGGTATTTTGAAACAAATCCCAAACCCTCTTGTCAAAAAAAGTGAACCACAGTAAAAATAATTAATTACTTGGAAACCATTTAGCAGATGACTCCAATTCAGAATGTATTCAACAAAAAGTAACGTCTTACACTCCTACTATAAGCTATTCGTCATCCAATCTGCAACAACAGAAGTCACACAAATGTTACTTTAATTTGAATTACACGTATAACTAAAACATTTATAACTATACAGTGCAAAAAGTATTTTTTCGTAGTAAATAGAGTTTTGTGTGTGTTTAGTACTTAGTTTTATTATTTTTCCAATAATTACAAGTCAAAGTTATTTAACGGCACATCTATACCTCATCAAGCACTTCTTTAGAAAAAATGGCATGCTTATCCATAAACTACACTGTCCTGCTCTGCGCAAGAAGTTTCTCTCCGAATGTTACTAGGAGCCTAGAGGTATGGTGAATTAATAAACTCTGTGTTTCAGCTCTCTCTCTCTCTCTCTTTTGTGTATACTCTTTTCTTTTTCCTTTACTCTTGTTTTCTAACTCTGTAACTGTTCATAATCTGCCATTAGAAACTTCAAAAAATCAATTTTTGAGTGCAAAAATATAAGTATCAGTGCATAAAAATATTTTAATGTAATGATACATATGGAAATCATTTATAATAAATAAAACCCTTTAAATAATACATCAAATGTAATATTAATAAAAACCTAATATCTTTTTGCTCCAATACCAACATCAAAACGTTAATTTTAGCAACTTTCAATTTTAACAATTTTAAAGCAAAATTTAAATTATGTAAGTTATAATTTAAAATACTGAACTTCAAAAACTTTTTCTCTCTTTCTTAGAACTAATATTATTCAAATTTTATTTCATTCCAATATCAACTCAGCGAACTAATTCTTGAAATATTAATATGCACATATAAAGTACAAGTTCGGGGAACATTTAAGCTATTTAAAACTTCGTCGTATGTTAAACATCATACATCAAGAAATTTCTTTCCCTTCTGAATTCTTTACCAGTGGATGTTTTTCTTTTATGGGGTTTTTTATTCTTAGCTAAGAAAAATAATTTATTCTTGCTACTTACGCATTCCACAATTACCGATTTACTTATTTTTTCCGAGAAAAATTTACATACTTCTCAGCTTCATTACAGTGAGCTGACATTGATTTTCAGACAAAAAAAGATAAAGAAAGCTGCTTTAGGAATAAAAAAAATAAAGTTCTTAAAATCAACACTAATTAAATGTCTCAAAGGTTTTGTTATTTTTCTGTGTGCAATTTTTGTCATTTTATTGTTTCTAGCTACACTTTATAAAGACTTGATCAATTACAAGTTTTTGTTCAAACAGTCACGTTTTACCCAAGCTAGAATTTCCATCAAAAGATAAGAAATAAATTTTTTTTATGCGGTTACATTAATTTGCAAAGAGTTAAAAGTTGTCTTTTTTTACTTAGGAAAAAAAGTTTTCGCGAAGGACATTAAAACAAATTGAGTCATTTGATTTGATTTAATAACACGCTGCTATGAATTATTTAGTTCAGATAATGCTGAATATTTGAAATTAGGGAATATAAATAAGGAAACGTCACACACGCACAAAATTGTACACGGAAATATTCAGTTTTAAATTATTTATGTAATTCCTTTTTGTGGAATATTGGTAACACACGAAACTCAAACTAAGAATTTACAATGCAGATGGGAGAGTATTAACTATAATATTATCAATACCATCAGACTTGAAACATCACGTTTATAATCTTGTACACAAACTGAAACAACCACATACTACCATTTAGATTGATTTTGTTATAATGTTGACATTTGTTTTTGTTTGATTTCAATTAACATCGTACTAGAGCAGGGAGAAGGGGGCAAATAGCGACCTGCGAGCCACATGCTGCAATCAGTGAGTTCTTTTGATGGTCCGTCAAAATAGTTAGAAAACCAAACAGACAGACAATGTTTTCTGTCAACATTTGGGCCAACATATATTTGCAAGCAAGATTTTCTTTCAGGGAGATCAACAGGTGTAAATTCAAGTTAGTAACATTAACATATAAGCTGTGATGTAAATTTCAAGAAACCTCCTGGTTTCAAAAAAAATCTAGTTAAGTGTAATAATGTACATTTGTCTCATTAAACTGATTCGAAGATTAAATTTGCGTGCAGCTATAGATATAAAATTAGAAAAATAAAGAAATTGAATAAAACTGCCTCTTTTTAATTTACGTTTACTTACTTACTTTGACAGCTATTAACTTATTTACTTACATTATGTTGTTGTTTCTAATGCCACCTGTCTGACGTAGTCAGATCGAAGCCCACGAAATTCATCGTGGCAAGGGGCTAGAAGTACGCCTGTCGTTGTCCTTGAACACCATACAGGTGACACTACGATTTAGCTGGGCGAAATTCCCCTAAGGGACGATAGATGGTGACACCACCTATCTCCTTCTCCACAATTTCTGCATTGAACTGAAGGGGATGGAAATATTCTCCAGTCCCTGCGCTCGTGATTCAGCTCACAAGACTTCGGACCCACTGATTTAATGAGCATGTGCTCCGTGTGTACTCGGAGGGTATTTGGTGGCATCGAGTATCGAACGCAGGCCTTTCGGTCTGGAGAGTCCGATGTTCTAACCACTAGGCTACCCACGGTAAGTACTATGTGTTGGAACCTCCCTGGGTTCCACCCTGGACGCCAAGATTAATTTGAGGCAAAGAATCACTAAGAGCCATTTGTATAGTAATAACTTGTATTTATTATATTGATTCAAATATCAGAAACTCTAATAACATATAATATTTCTATGTTACGTCAAACAAAAGGGATTTACCTTTAATAACAAATTAAATTACGAATTATGAAATTAATCAATAATTACGCGTAATATCAAATAAGATTTACTGAAATAGGAGGTCCGAGAAATACACGTAACTTGAATTATTAGCTTTCATTAATCTAAACTAGTTTTATTCAACTAGCGATTGTTTTAAGCGATAATAAACTATATTATATCACCTGGCAATACTTTGGTATCTTCAAAAGATTCTTTAGTAGATTACTAACAGTAACTCTCCGATAGCTTAATCCAATTGAATCCTCCAAGTTGAGGCTACTGCTGCTGGCTCAATAGCCTTCATCTTTGCTAGCTTACAACGCTCTACTTAAATACCCTATCTACTTTGCATATCCCGTTTGCTTTTCGGAGTTGATTGGAAATATACGCGAATTTATAATCCCCAAAAAGTCGCGTAAGAATTCTAGTGGAAAGGTTCCGTACAGATTCGTCTCATATGCACTTACATTTATTGACTTTTGGGTACATTTTATACCTTTTATGAGATGCAAAGTTAACTAGTTAATTAGCTATATACTTAATCATTAGTCTCCGGTATCTTCCGCTTCCGCAATGCTGCCCTCACACTAAAACGGGGGGTTGCCTACCCCTCTATTAAAGTAACACAATAAGCCATCTTTTATAAACAGCATAATTTTGACCTACGGTCAAATAGTACTGACGATGTGTGTGTCAAATGGAGCCTTTTAGATGCAGTTAGATGTTTTACGATTGTAATTCTCATACAGCTGAAAGATCTTCAGCAAGATGAAAATTAAACTTGAAAAACATCATCTATCTTATCCCCTTGTCAAAGTGTCTCATAGTCTATATATATATATATATATATATATATATATATATATATATATATATATATATATATATATGTATTCAAATCGTTTATCCAATTCCAAAAAGCAATTTGCTTAAGACAAAACATATAGAGCGTTTAAAATTAAGAGAATTTTTCCTTTTATTTGACTGTCCTCAAAAATATTTGACAAACTTTAATGAAATTACGCACTAGGTTAATATAATACCAAAAAGTACTATGTAACTGTTTTGGTACACATATATCATTGTATATACGGATCATCAGCTCAAGAGAGTCTAAAAGAGAGATTACAAAATGGAACAAAAATGGGTTAATAGAGAACATAATCCTCCCCTACAGTTATAATGCTATCCCAACGAGTATTATATACTCGAAATCAGTTTATGAATCCCAGCGTTAGTTGTTTTCATTCCTCTAGTAACACGGTTTTTAGATCCCAGATGGTTCTAAGAAAAATTAGCGAATTGTAATTTTCCTTCTAAAAGCAATCTAAATATACTCAGTGGCATTAAGGTCAAGAGAACTGGTTGCCCAAGTTATCTATTGAATCTCCTCTCTTTCCAGAACATCGTTGGCCAGTTGAGCCCTGTGTAGAAAAGCGTTGTCAGCTATAATAATGAAATCAGGCTCACTGTTTCTTTGAAAAGGAGATAGTAGAAGGGATAGGATCCATGTCCCTCGGGAGGGGCATGGAAGTCTGTACATCTATCCTGCATGATGCCTGCACAGACGATTAAACCTCCATTGTCATACCGATCTTTTTCTCGGATGTTGGAAGACTTGAAATGAGTCGCTTGTTTTCTTCAGATGACACTTCATAGAGAACCAGTGGTTATATTGAATCTGCATTGCTTAGTTAGTAGAAAAATTCCCCTTGATCATTTTGCCTATTCGGATGATTTCTACAACATGCTAAACAGGCTTTTCTGCACAAAAAAAGTGAGCGAGACCCAAACAGCAGGTCTGCTTGCCAACAGACTTCTCTCTCATTCAATCTTCTAAAAATAATCATTCTTAAAACATTGGATTCCAATGACTGTATGAATTTCACGAGACAACTGGTAAGCTGTTGAATGCCAACTATGCTTCGTTTTAATGGACAATCATCATCGACATGGTTCTTGGAGACCTTTGCCTAATCCACCTCTTAATGGATCCAGTTTCAATTAACTGTCTTCAGAAGTTATACGTAACGCTAAGCTTTACTTTGAAATATCTAGAAATCTGTAATTGAGACTATCCTGCCTCAAGTCTCCCGATGATTCGTCAGCTAATTCCATTAATCAAACTGTTGATGTGGAAGTTTAGTAATGGGGAGTAAGAGTTAAGATTATGAGGTGCCAGCTCAGATGTCAGTCGAGTCACTTGACCGCACACACAGTTCATGATTACAAAGTAATCTACCAATAGCCCTCATGATACTTTAAAGTGTGACTTTGATAAGAACAGTCAATTCATTCATTATCAAATATTGATGATAACTCATTTCAACTTTTCCCAAATGAATTTCACTGAATGTTGAAAAAAATACTACATAAGTCACCGAGATGTCAGAACAAAGAAACAAAAAAACAGTTTTATTAAAAATATTTCAACTTAATTTTTAAAATAAGTATATTTTGAAAATTAACCACAATAATCGTCTATGAGTTATAACAAACGGCGTTATAAATCGAAGCATCACTTCCTCCACCAATAATAATGAATAGCTTTGTTGTCATTGATAAAACAATAATTATCACACCATTGGCATGCTAATGTTTGTTTTACGTACTAAACATTAATGTTCCGCTTTGAGATAAGAAGGAATAAAGCTTATTTATGATGTGCTCTTTTCAATTTGTGCTGTTATTTTATGTCTGGTAAGTTATCGTTTAAGAAAAATATTGATTTTTTCATTTAAAAAAAACATTTATTAGTTTATGTTAATTGCTGCTCGTCTATTTTAGGCTTCTGCTTTCAGTGCGCCTTTATCGAAGCAAAGTGGTAGTAAAACTAAACGAAAAATTTCTGACGAACAACTGTAATATTTTCAAAAAAAATAGATTGAAGTATTTTTTGGTGTGGTATAAACCATAAAATAGTGTTTGATAAAAATCATTGTTTACAATATAAGCATAATAATAAAAATCCCGGAAAATAAAGATTAATAGATAAAAGGTAATCTATCGTCCTAACTATACGTGTATGGCCCACATTTTACTTCTAAGAATTTGGTCCATGCAGGAAAACTAGTTCAACACCCCTATCATGTCGATGTATGCAAGTATGCATCGCCACCTAGGGGGTAGATTGCCTTATACTAAATTTATCATTTATGTGAAATCGCTAAGCATTCATGAGTCCTCCATTCTTAAATTCTGTGTATGAGCTTTACATATGTTTAATTTGAATTAAAAAAAGACCATTTTCTTCATGGTGCTTTTTTTCTTTTTTGTGAAAGAGTGCGTCTTCACATTATATTCTTTAACTACAAATAAAATATTAATAGAAATTGTAATTCTGATTTTATTATTATTATTTCTCATTTTATATGAGTGTATGTGCTGTTTTTTGTACTTATATTTGTAAAATTTATTACCCAGCATCATTTTCATTTTAAAAGATTCCTCTATCAGATTCAATAGGAATCTATGTAAATTAAGATTAATATAAGAGAGCTTTGTTTCATTTTATATATATAAATTCATTCGAAGAAAAACTAATATATCTCAACTACATGGACAATTCGAAATTTTTATTTTCTCTGGTTTGGAAAGCTGTTTTAAATAAATGTAACTTTTGTGTTACTAACATTTATTGACACACATGAATTGCTAATTCAATATAAAAATATTTTACTTAATTAGATTCTCTTTACTTTTTCTGTAGCCAAACTAAAACATTAAAAATTGAAGAATGGTCGTTTCACTGAACAAAGAGTATCTAAGATAAGGCTTCTAAAATAATTTGGCATAAAAAAAGACTTAACTTTTTCATAAATTTATAATGAACAAGTTTCTTAATTACTTACAAAGAGTAAATAATATATTTGGTCTATATAATCCTATTACAAATTTAAAAATATCATATAATTAAATTGTAAGCAAACTCCATTGAATACATATAACAAGGCAAGAATTTATGAAATGAATTATTACAGTATAACAAAAATATGGATATTTTTTTACTTAAAAATATTTTTAGTCAAAAATTATTTATTTCGAAAATTTGATATAAACCTCTTAAATGTTTCATTGATTACACAAGTAATGAATTTCTAATTTTTAAATACCTTTTAATATCTTGAGTATAGCTACAACTATTGGTAAAACTTTCCAAGAGTTTAATGCACACATGAACAACTTTTTTTTTTCGTTTTCTTAATTATAAGAAAGCTATATCCCATTCATGTAAGGAATTCACGTTTTAAAAACTTACATTTTATATATTCGTATTACAATAATTGTCAACAAATTTTTTCTCCTTAATACAAATAACGGAAAGCGTTTATTCTCTGAAATTTAATTTGTACAATTTATTAATAGGTACAACCCTTTATTTCGAATCCAAAGAAGTTTTAATACGCTTCATTTAAAAGCTCTGTTTCATGGGTTTTTGTATTAAACGGAAACTGCAAGTTCCGTTTGGTAGAAACTTCCTCTTCAACACACCGGAAATCAAGATAGTAAGGACTGTGCTCAGCGGAAAGAAGTTCGAGTTGAGACAGGTTGAATCATTCAATTATAGAAAATATGATAGGCTGATTAATATGTTACCTCATCGTAGAAACCCGCAACTCAGAGAACGAGAGCGATTATTCTGCGTCACTAAAGTTTAACGAAATAAATTCATTGGATACACAATCATGTTCAACTAAGACAAAAAAAGGAGTTTTGAACTATAATTCCGGTAAGAATTACATTATATTCTATAGTTTATTATAAAAAAAATTAAAGAGATATATGTATTTTCTATATTAACATGCGTTTTTTTATTTTTATTGCAATACTTAACACATTGAAAATCAAGTCATTGTTGAAGGGAAACAAATTTATTTCTCAGATTTCAAGGTCTATTATTGGATACATCAGGGTATGTTACAGACACCATAAGATAAATAGGAGCGTCTAGTGAAGGCACATTTTGAATCAATTCAAATTCTATACATAAAAATAACACTTTGAGAAATGATTTACCCTTGTAGTTGAAACTACGAGCTTTGTAGCAAAACATCCTTTAAATCCGCAATGCAAAATAATATAAGTGTGTGGCGAAACAATTAGGTATCAATTCAAATAAATCCTCGTTATCTGACCAAATTACAATGTAATCAACAATTTTTGCCATGTAGCTACTGGATGGTAAACTCTGTCTTATTTTCATCTCAATTTTTTTTAATTTTAATTTGTTCTTAAAATAATGACAGTAAGATCTCAGGTATAGTTAAACTAAGTGAAACTTTTCAATTTATTTAAATATAATTAAAAATGATACCTTCTTCGATACAGCTTTCGAAATTAGAACATATATTATTACTTTCGCGTAATTGCACTTCTAATCTTCAGATAAGCACTGAAAAATAAATATCCCAACTAAAATGTTGGAAAGTAACTTGCATTTTTGAGATATCTAATCGAAATTTCTTATGATATGAACAAACTATTTTAAGTTTTTTAAACTCTAGAGCATATTCAAGCTCTGGTTAATACCTTAAGAAAATTAGTCAAGGGTGTTAAACGTAAGTATTGGATACTCAAAACATGTATTTTAAAATCACTTATCCGACACTTTTTCATCAAAACTTACTTTCAAACTTTACTTAACTTTCAAAAAGAATATTTTATTTTTTTAATCAAGTTTACTTTTATTCCTTTAGATTGTAAACTTTCTTTATCTAATTATATTAGTCACCCTAATTTTCAACATGGAGAAGTCGTTTGTTCAAAAGGATATCTTTTATCTTATGTTTTGCTTTTGACTCAATATTTTCCGAGAATTCAATAACGTGCAATCGCGGGATGTAAGACTCGTATCACTGTTACTAAAGTTCAAAATTTTACTTACGAGTTTTTTCAAATATAATTTTCCCACGTAACATATGCAAAAGATTTCTAGATTAGTGACGCAATATTTCCCTCTAACGGCAAAATATTTTAACTGTCATATGATAACATACTGTACCCAAAATATGTAATTTTAACTTAGTATGAAAAATATGAGCTCATTTTTATATTCGAAATTTTCTAGTTACCCATATTTGCGACTATTTAGATTTAGAAGATTTTAGATTCAACTTATGGTAATTATTTTCTTTAATACTTAATATAATATAGATAGACTTTGAAACGTAAAAAAGAAACTTATAAATGTGGTGTGTATAATCTCGGAAAGTTACATAAACTTTATTTTAAAAAATGTAACTTATTTACAAATCTATTCAAAATCTTCATTAAAGAAAAAACAAAACAAAAAAATTACACTTACTTTTATTTTTTTTCCATATAAAAATAACTTTGCCAAAAAGATTTGAATTTCAAAGAAATCAAAGGTAAAAGGAAAAATATTTTTTCATAAATAACTGATTTTAGTCAGATTTTATAAATCATATCATTCACTTTTTAAAATAAAAATTATAATATAATTTAAATATGTGTAAAAGATTCTTACTTATTTTATATGAATACACCATTGTTAATTATTGAAAATATTCCAATAAAAAAGTAAAACAAGTAATAAAATTTCTTAAAATCTTAACTGAATCAAATACAAAGTAACAAAATATTTAGTCATATTTCTTTCTTAAAAGGTACTTAAGGTTCATTAAAACCCCCATTTTATATTTGAAAAAAATCATGGAACGTATTATATGTGTGTTTCATAAGGAAGAAGAAAGTAATGCCTATTAAATTCATTTTGCTGCAATAACCAGATAGTACAAAATTGCGAAAATTTGTAATTAATTTAGGAGTGAAATAACTTTATCATTTATCTTCATAAAATTATTCGTAGATAATCTCTTTATAATTATAGATTTATCACATTAAAAGATTTATTCTCCTATTTAAAGGAATTCACGAAATTAAAGGGGATATTTTAATTTGATTGATGTATAAATGATAACGCCATAATCAGTTTTAAAATTAAACTGATACTTTGTCTTACTCAGACTATCGTCATGCTTTAGAAGTTAAAATTTTGAGCACAGGAGAAATAAAATGTAAATAATAATGCTCAAATATAAGGAATAGTTTAAAATTTAAAGACAGTATTTTAGCTCTAAATATGTTATGTTTACGTTGTACTTTTCTTGTGAAAAGCTTATAATAACTAAACAGATATTTTCAAACAATAAAAATCGGTAGTTTAGTAGAAAATACTTACGGATATATATTTAAATCACTTATTATAAACGTTTAATTACAGTCACTTATTATAAATTTTTCTGGCACTTAAAATGCCTTCAATGGAAGAATATTTTTTTAAATTTTTGTATAGAATCATTGAATAATATATTTAAAAAAAATAAGCGTTTAATTACACTTAGATTAATATCCACAAAGAATAAAAAGGTTTTACTGTAAATCATTAAAATAATTTATCTCTAATCCTTTAGAAATAAAAAAATAAATTCCAAGAAACTTGACTGAATGAGTATATGAGAATTTTAATAGTTGTTAAGTATATTCCACACACATCAGTTTCCATGTTTGAATTTTTTTAAAGCTTCGCTGCAAAAAAAATTTAAATGCTCTTTTTCTTAACATTTTTAAAATATTGTGTAAATATTTTAAGCATACTTTTTATAGTTCTCTGGGAAAATTTTGTGTTGAACTGTTAGAAATGCGTGACATTATTTAATGCTAAATATTAAAAATATAAGTTATAAGAATTTATATATATATATATATATAACGTATACATTTTAAGATACTCTCAAAATTCTACTTTATTCTTACACAAAATTTACCGTTATATTTTTAGCTATGCTTTATTAAATTTTACATTGGGTTACAAATATATTTAATTCACTAATTAAACTAATTAAATTTGAAGAGAAACAATGTTGTAAAACTACTTAATGCATTTCTCCAATTTATTTTTAAAAACAAATCGCAAAAACTAATTTTCTTCAAAAGCATGTAACGAAATGTTTTTTATCTTTCAGCTACCAATGTTTTCCATAAACATTTCCAGTGAAGCCCTCTTTGGACTCTCCATTCTTCATTTTAATAGAAATATGAGCACAAAAATCAGATGTTATTAAGATAAATTTAAGCCAATCTAAATTCATGAAACAAAACTGATTTAATTTTGGATTCCGTTTGTAATGAAGATTTCATATGGATTAAAAATGAAATACTCACTTACATTACAGTTTATTTTATGTGTCATTATTCATATTTTAACAAACGGTATGGCTTTTTCGGATGACAAACGAAAGTCAGCAAAAATCGAAATAGATGAAGAAAATGTAGTGGTTTTAGGGGGCCTCTTTCCTGTTCACAGCAAAGGACCAAATCAAGAAGACCGTTGTGGGCCAATGCTTCTTGAAAAAGGCATTCAACGCTTAGAAGCCATGTTATATGCTATCGATCGAATCAATAATAACACAAGTTATTGGCAGTTCAAGATGAGTGCTACTGTTTTGGATACATGTTCCTCTGATTCTTACGCTTTGGAACAGTCTCTGCAATTCCTGCATTATTCGTGTGGACCCAATGCCAATATTAGTAGAAAAGTCGCAGCTGTAGTTGGAGCAGCTAACAGCGTTGTGTCTGCTTCGGTGGCCAATATCTTCAGACTCTTTCAGGTAAGCAAAAGATTTCTAAATAAATAAATTAAGTTTATTTTTTAAAAATTTTAATATTTCTCTCAAAAAGGAAAAACTTTTTCAGCGAAAAATTTCATTTCACAATATTTAGTATTATGGAACGTTTTAGCTATGAAACTCGACGTATATCAAAGAAACTAAACGTTAAATATTTTTAATGGTTTCAAAAGACTTTGAAATTAATATGAAAAATACTTTTTTTAAAATAAATTGGTTTTCAAAATTACAAAAGTAATAGCAAAACCAGTTCTAAGTAGTTGTTGTTATTATTTACGATAATTAAACAGAATTGAAAATGGAATGCATAACAAAACTAAAGGTTCTTATTTACCGTAAAATCCGCCGTATAACGCGCACCTATACTTTCAAGCTGAAATTTTTAATTTTCAGGTATATTCGTCGTATAGCGTCGTATTCGTCGTATAGTGTCGTATTCGTCGTATAGTGTCGTATTCGTCGTATAGCTTTTACCAAGAAACTTGAAATGTACGTAGTCAATGTTCTGAGCTATTCGAGGTATTATTCCAAACTTTTCAAAAAAAAATTGTGTACTTCTGGAACTAAGTCCTTTTAAGTTCATAAGGAATTACATTTCTTTTAAAGAAATACTATTCTGATATATGTAGAATTCTAATTTTTTTCTATGCTCATCTTTTTTTTTTATTTTTAAAATTATCATTTTTATACCCGGCGTATAACCCCCACCCATAAATTTGGGTCTCATTTTTTTGTGTTAAAAGTACGCGTTATACGCCGGATCTTACGGTAACTATAAAAACCTTCGTTTTTTACTTTTACAATGTTATTTTAATACGGGTTTAAAAACCCCAATACTAACAGTGATAGTGCGTGCGTGCGTCCGGGCGTGTGTGTGAGAGAGAAGTGATGGGGAGAGAGAGATTTCACATATCTCTGTTTAATTATTATAAATTTTTAAGGGCTGCAACATAAACATAATAATTTAAAAGTCAAAAATTATTTTAATGTTATTACACACATTTGAGCATTAGAACTCCCCTGTAGCTCTTAGTTGTGTGTGTACGTGTTTTATACCTGTATACATTCTATACAAAAAAAATGCTGGATTGTATTCTGATACTTCATAAAAACTGATCTATGAATTCAAAAATATATTTATTTAAATAACTATGTATATTAAAAGATAGGAATTCCATATGATATAAAGATTTAAGTAAATTAGTACATTATCTCAGGTAATTATGCGGGTTTTTAATTTAAGTTGAATGTGTGGTTTTATGTAATAAATATAATTTTCAGAATAACTAAATGCATTAAATATTTCATTTAATATTCCTTGACAGCAGGTACAAATACTAAAGTTTTATTCAACATAGTGGGGGGCTAGAGCAAGGAGGGATCAAATTTTAAGCACTTTTTATCCAAATTGTATCATCACGTGCAATCAGAAAATTTAATAAAGTTTGTTTTTTGCGAAAATTTGCACACACACAAGCTTTCCTTTCCTTTCCTTTCAAACAAAGTTTTTTTAGTTCATTTATTAACTATTTTATTTTCTGCGTATTTGAAATTAAACTTACTCAAAAAACTTTTTATTCATATTTTCTCCAAATATTTCACATGTTATAAATATCTTTAACATAAGATTATTATCTTATATTATCAATAAAAATAGTCTATTTTAAATAATTATAATTCATTACAATGTTTAATTCTTTATCCTTTAAAGTTTTTGAATATTTTTCATATGTACATACAAGGTAAAGGTAAAGAACAAAAAGTTTATCTTTATTTTTCATATAGGTAGATGAAAACAACATACAGAACCTTAAAAATTATTTAGAAACCTTATTTAAATATTCCTAATACTGTATTTAAAAATAAAAAAGACTAAAATGTTTATATTCTATAGATTCCACAAGTATCCTATGCATCTACCAGCGAAGAATTAGATGACTTGTACAAATATCCTTACTTCTTTCGCGTCGTCCCATCAGACAGATTTCAAGTCAAAGTCATTTTTGATATTTTACTTGAATTTGGATGGACATATGTGTCAATGGTGGCTTCAAAGGGAGAATACGGTGAAAATGCTGTTCAAAATATGCAAGATCTAATTCGAAATTCGACGCATGATGGCAAGTTTCTTACAAATTAGTCTTAACTTTGACTCATGATTGAAAAAACGAGTTAATTTTAAATATATGTTACTATAGTTCTAACTTTTTTCTCTACTAAAAATATTTTTAAATCACTTCAAAAATTAGAATTAATTCCCCAAAAATCATAAATAAACTCTTTTATCTTAAATTATATGTTTTACCTTAAGATAATCGTTCTCTTTTCACGTAATTATATTCATAAATCGTGGAATAAATGTAAGTGTATTTGAAATAAATTTTCATCATCCATATTAAATCCACAGATACCCTTTGATAGATAATAGATAAGAAAAAATGCACATAATTTAACATTTTGTGTTGTTTTGAATGAGTGAATATTAACGTTGGACCGTTAAGCTACAACAGGGCATTTGGCAACGGACCACGTAATTTTGAACTATGGTCAAGTGACATGGACGACACGTGAGCTGGCACCCACCTCTCCTAACGACCACACCACACTAAGGGGAGAACGTTTGAGCTCTCGACAGATTTAACGTACATCGCTCCCCTACACGGCTTTGTAATGTTTTAAAATGTGTTTTATTATTATTATATGGTATTTTTTCTTTTGTGACTAAAATTCTGAATTTCCTCGTTATTAGTCAACATTGTCCTTATTAAAATAAATGATTAATATTAATATTTAAAAAATATCATTGTTCTTTAGTTGAAAACTTTTTGAAAATGAAAATGTTCTATTTTTTACTATATTTTTTGCTGTGATTTAGTGCTTTAAATGAGAATTTGAGAGTAAATATTTTTTTTCCAATAGATATTTGCTTTGCGACTATTGAAATCTTGCCAAGAGATCCAGTTCAGGAGCATTATGATTCATTGGTACACCGCTTAGATTTTTACGATAAAGCAAGAGTCGTAATTGTTTTTCTTAATGAAGATAAAATAAGGTAAAGGCCTCTTTAGAGATTAATAAGAATTTGTGATTCCAAAGTTTTTGTCTGTAATATTTATTTATAGCAATTCCGTATTTAAAAAGAATCCTTGCTGCAAATAGATATTTTATGCCTTGAAGAGTTATTTAAAATCCAGTTTTCTCAAATTAAAAAAACTAAATTACTTCTTTACAAAAGTCTTATAAGATCTGTCCTGACTTATGCATCAGGGACTTGGGCATTGACTTTAAGTGACGAGGAAGCTTTGGGAATTTTCGAGAGAAAGATCTAACGCTGCATTCTTGGTGGGATCCAAGTGAATGGATCATGTAGAAGAAGATCTAGCTTACAGCACTACAAAATTTACAAACAACCTGATGCTGTAAAATTTTTCAAATTACAGAAACTTAAATGGGCTGGTTATCTGGCTAGAATGAATGAAGATCGTTGCTGCAATAAAATCTTTCTGGCAAATCCCATGGGAAATAGAACTCGGAGCAGAGCCCCGTTAAGATGGATTGACTGTGTAGAAAAAGACTTAAATACAGTCGGACCTCTATATAACGAAGTCGCTTAATCCCGGGAAAAAGTTCGTTACATGGAAAATTCGTTATACAGAGATTCATCTTTTAATATACTTTATAAACCAATAAAACAAATTATAAATTCATAAACGCTATATATTAAATAAGTAATTATTCACACTTTTTTTTTAAATTACTACATGTTTATTTTGTATATCATGCGGATCAAAAAAAGAAAGAAAGAAAAACTGCAAAGAAAACAGGAAAAAGGAATGTCGAAGAATTCACTTTATCTTCAATATTAAGAAAATAACTTAATACTAAAATTAATGAATTTAAAGGACATTTCATAATTTAATGTATACAAGTAATATTAAACATGCATTATTTTATAATTAGAACACGGGGCACGAGACAACTTCACTGAAGATGAAAGAGGATATCGAAGATGTTTCTAGTGAACTGGGCAATGGGGGTTAAGGGTAGCACTTCTTGGATGAAACGTCCAAAACTCTATTGCTCTCGGCTAGTTAGGATCTAATAAAGCCAATTCAAGATTTATGACCACCATAAAATGTGTTAAAGAGAGAATAACTTGAAATTTTTTCCGAAATACTTTTAAAAAAAGGGAGAACAAAAATTGAATCCCAAAAGAAAAAGTTCGTTTTATAGAAAATGCATTTCGCTATAGGAAGGTTATTTAACGAAGAAAACCTTGAAAGGTTCAATATTCCCCGAAAAAGTTCGCTATATAGAGAAATTCGCAATATAGAGGTTCGTTATATAGAGGTTCGACTGTATTTTAAAGGTCAAAAACTGGAAAACAATTGCCAAAAGTAGAGATACCTGGAGAAAACTTCTGGAGAAGGCCTGAGCCTACTCAAGGCTCTCGAGCCATTGAAGAATTCTTTATTTATCCCTAATATCATATTACATATAATTAATGTTTTTAGTAAGCAATCAAGAAATCTGTAAAAACACATCTACTTTTATTACTTTAAAAGCTAATATTTATACAGAAAAATCCATCTTAAGCTTGTTTTTTAAATAACATTTTCAAAACGGGCACATCTGTTACAAATAAATTTACATGTCATTGAGATGAAATAAATGTAACACAGATTAGTAATTAAGTAGTATTTTAAGTTTTAATAACAATATAAAATCGTGTATGTTGGAATCAGATATGGAAGTACTGGAATACGTCCTAGTCATTTGATGATTTACTATTTATTTCCATATAAGTTATAAAAATTTAACATCAATTTGAAAAAGTAGTTATAATATATTTGAGGTCTTTACCATGATAAATAATCTAGTTTTAGTTTATTTCAGTTAGTTAACACACATTATGGAGAGTGAGAAAGAGAGAGAAATCTCCCTTTACTTGACTATAAATTTTGTGTGTGAATCAGATTTTTTTCGATACCAAATAATTCGCTAGAATTTAATAATAACAATGTAACATCTTTGTAATCTCTTTGGTTTCCTCTTAAAAATATCTCGATTTTTTTCATTTGATAAAAAAAACCGAAAAAAGCAAACAGAACTTCCAATTTAAAAGTGATAAAAATATGTATATTAAGTAGGTATGCAAAAACATTTTAAAGTCAATTCCTACTTAGGTCAACATAGAAAAATTTTATTTCAATTACTTTTTATTAAATAATTACAATTATTAAAAAATGTATATACATATGACAAAATCACAATATTAAGTGGCAAAATAGAAAGCGATTTTCCATTTTTCTTTCTATATATGGTGTTGGACCATCAATTTTGTTTTTTAATACTATTTATTCATTCATAAATCACATTTTAAGAAATTAGGCCATCCCAGGTAGGATTCGAACCCACTCCCTTTGCATGAGGATTACAACGGGCTATCCATTGCGCTACAAAGGCACAACGAGTGGCTTTCTGTTTTATATATGGTGTTGGACTATTGTGTGTGTGTTTAGTAATTAAGTTTAACTAATGAATTAATATTTGAAAAAACTGTATTAACATCAAGTGTCATCCACTACAAATTTTAAAAAATGTATTTGAACTTGAATGGATGAATAGAAAGTATTTTATTAACGATTGAAAATCTGAACAAGATATATATATATATATATATATATATATATATATATATATATATATATATATATATATATATAAAGGGTGTTTTTTTAGAGGTATAGAACTTTAAATTGCAATAAAACAACGATGTATTATTCGATTGACATGAATTTTTTTTTATTCGAAAGGTAATCTTGTGGCATTACATTTTAAATATGATTTCTGGCATAGGACTACCATGGCTGGCTCGAATGTAGTCCAATTTTCGATGACTTTTTCCAACATTTGTGGCCGTATATCGGCAATAACACGGCGAATGTTGTCTTCCGAATGGTCAAGCGTTTGTGGCTTATCCGCATAGACCAATGACTTTACATAGCCCCACAGAAAATAGTCTAGCGGTGTTAAATCACAAGATCTTGGAGGCCAATTCACAGGTCCAAAACGTGAAATTAGGCGATCACCAAACGTGTCTTTCAATAAATCGATGGTGGCACGAGCTGTGTGACATGTTGCGCCGTCTTGTTGGAACCACAGCTCCTGGACATCATGATTGTTCAATTCAGGAATGAAAAAGTTAGTAATCATGGCTCTATACCGATCACCATTGACTGTAACGTTGTGGCCTTCATCGTTTTTGAAGAAGTACGGACCAATGATTCCACCAGCCCATAAAGCACACCAAACAGTCAGTTTTTCTGGATGTAACGATGTTTCGACATACACTTGTGGATTAGCTTCACTCCAGATGTGGCAGTTTTGTTTGTTGACGTAGCCATTCAACCAGAAGTGCGCTTCATCGCTAAACAAAATTCGCTTATGAAAATCGGGAACAACGGCAATCTCGTTTTGGGCCCATTCGACGAATCTACACCTTGCTTGATGATCGTTTTGATGAATTGCCAAACCAAACTGAGAATAAATCATTTGACAGCTATTAAATCGGTTGCCATCTTGAAAAGTAATGCCAACTTAAATTTCTATACCTGGAAAAAAACACTCTTTATATATATATATATATAATATATATATATATATATATATATATATATATATATATATACTCCTGTATACTGCTAATTCTAAATTTACGCCATTTCATTTCTATCTAATAAGAAAATTCTCTACACTAGTTTATATTCAAAATAAATTTTAGGGTGCTTAAGTAAGAGAAATACATGGAAAGCCATTTCTGATTAAAATATTATTTATGATATGTCTCTGAGTATTATACTGATGTTGGAGAGAGAGGGGATTTTTTTTATCTCCTTCATATAAAATTTCAAAATCCTCTTTTTGCTATAATATTACAGAGATCTAAAAATTTATATAAATATTTAAAATCAATATTTAGATTAAATATATTTCCGAAGAATCGAATCAATTAAATAAGATATAAATTATAGGATTAAACTTCGCACTTGAAAAAATATACTTTGTGAAAAAATTACCAAAACTAATTTAAAAATTAAAAGAAGTGTATTCCCAAAAATACAAATTTAAATTAAGTTAACCCGGGAACGGTAGCGTGTCTAACAGTCACCCAGGCTCTGAAGCTTAATTCTGAGAAAACTGTTTATTTGTTACCATGACCTTGCAAGTATATTCCTTTATTCCCATATGATTGCCTTCATAGGAACTAAAATGTATTTATCACATATCTCCTTTTTTGGGAACGTGGCAAGCGCTTCTTACAATTATAAGATACTTGGGGTGACTGAGTTCCCCACGGGACCACTTTTGTTCAAAAATATTTTCTATGAACATGCTACATTTTCCCTCTGTGAATGGCTTAGTGATTTTGATAGCTGTATTGTACGACTCAATATGGTTTATAAGTGTAAATAAAAACAGAAAACAAAAAAGTAAGGAAGAAATAGAGCATCTGAGATATCTATTGGATAAAGTTGAAACTTCGGAACAAAAAATTCATCAAATAAGGAAAGAATATGAGGAAATATTGAATATTAATCTGTGACGGGGCTTTACCATGTTTTTCCTACTAATCCTCTTGGGGAATCTTTGGGACCAGTATTGAGTTATTTCCCAACCAATCCTCTCAAGAAGAAATCTTGATATTCAGATTAGTTAGTAGATTTATAGTGGATGTTTTGTAATTGCGAAGAAGAAGGAGAAAGGAAGCTGAGAAGCGGAACGCCGTGAGCTGATGGTAAGGATTTAAACTTAGAAGTGTAATTATAGAACGGGCTATAGTGAGTCAAAGAAATTAAGGAAGATAGAGATTCACGGGATAACGTTACTGAAAGTTAAGCGGTTAGGATTCCAGGCGCTTATTTACAAGGATTTAGGGGGCTACGTTATATCACTCCTGATTTCCTTCCTAGCGTAAGACTGTCTTTGAATATTTGAATTAATAATAATAAATTGGTTTTATTATGGCTAGCTTGGGTCATCAATCATTACCTCCCACAAATCTAGGCCAAATAGATGAAGAGATGGTACCCCCAGGTAGGGGGCATCACAAATCATGACAGCGAAAGTAAATTTGAGAAAAGCGATGCACATGAAACGTTTGAATCGAAAGGAAGAATTTGCAAATGCAACTTACGAAACTACATCAAAAAAGATATGAAGTCACAAGTGTACTACATGACACACTGTGCTCTGTCAAGAAGACACGAGCAAGAAATAGTTCAACATGCTATTTGTCAATCCTCAAAGTACGATAGCACTTCAATAACTTGAACAAAGCATGAGAGTTTTTTGCCTGCAAATATCATTCCTCTAATGTTAGCAAAAACTGTCTGTGATTTGTTTCCTTTATTAAAGTCACGCACTTTTAAAACAATTTTGTTCAGTTTGATTGGATTTTTTCTCAAATTATCAAAGAAAAATTGAAAAATCCTTAAAAGTATATTTTCCCTTAGTTAAGTTATTTACTGGAATTCAGATATTTATCGTGTATAATAAAAATAATATAAAAACGGATTGGGGGGGGGTGACTCCGTCACCCCGCGTGACCACTAACGCTTGTATCGAGTGCGCGCTTTCTCCCGGGTTAAAAACATAAAGAGTTATTCTTGAAACCATTGATCATATATTAACATAAAGTAGAACGTCGCTTATCCTAATCAATTGGAACCAGGCACCGTTCGGATACGCGATTGTTCGGATAACCGAAAACCGAATGCGATCCATGCAATACATGAAACTGGACACTATACGAATATTGAAAATCATCACATGCGGGAAACGTGCTTGAAGAAAAAGGAAAATAGGTGCAAAATGCCGCAATTTCACCTTTATTGTGGAAAATAATCACTTATTTTTCGCTGTACCATTGCGCAGCTTCATTTTGATCTTTGAAATCAGCCGAACCGCCTAATTTCTCGTTAAGGTATCCGACTACTTGCGACAACTTTTTTTTGAAAAAAAGGAGATATGGAGATCTTTTTGTGATTTTTATATTTATTTAGTATATTTTAAGAAAAAAATTCTAAAATTGGTAAAAGAAAAGAAGTTATTATTATTAAAATGGGGAAAAACTAGTAAAAATGTACGAAAAATTACATAAACGGGGCCCGCTCTGTTCACAAAGATTTTATGAACAAATTCTCAATTTTTCAATTTTGATGTGTTACTTTGTTATTTCTGTTTGAAGTGACCTTCACGATAAAAGATATTTTAATTTTTACAAAAACTAGAGCACTTTATCTAAGTCATTATACGAAATTGCTTTAAAAAAACATTGACTATATTCACATAAAGAACTGCAAATTTTGAAATAAAACAGTGATTGATAAATCTGAAAATCAAAACACTTCTACTGTTATGCAGAACATAAGCAAAAAATTTCAGCTAATTATTTTCAAAACTTTTTGAGCAATCGCGGTCCCCGTTTGAATTTTTCGAAAAAAACACATTTCGAGTAAAACGCATTTTAAAGTTTGACATCTTGTGTAAAGTTATGGCATTTGCTTTTACTAAAACGCTTGTAGTTTTTGTTCTAGTGGAGGGAAAATAAAGTACTTGGTATTGTTATTAAGTTAATAAAATGGTCTATAAAATAAAGTCATA
This sequence comes from Trichonephila clavipes, assembly GCA_019973935.1. Lineage (NCBI taxonomy): Eukaryota > Metazoa > Arthropoda > Arachnida > Araneae > Nephilidae > Trichonephila > Trichonephila clavipes. The sequence goes on along the minus strand of BMAU01000143.1, from coordinate 352,823 downwards.
AAAAATTGCCAATTTTTGAAAAAAATCATAGTTTTAGGGTAGTCGGATACCTTAAGTTCCAGAGCTTTTTCGCGCAACGAGAGACCGATATTGGGTCCCCTTTGCACGTTCTTAGTAAAAACCACAAGTAGAGTGTACGATCAAGAACAACATCGTTTGCTTCCCTCAAGGTTGTCTTTTTCTTCGAGCCATCTTCTGAGTCAAGTTTTGACGCACAATTCAAAATGGTTTCTCAATTGTTGTTGTTTTTTATGTCAGAAATTGTTGCCTTTCCAACATTATAAAACTGTGCTAGAGACGCTCCACTTTCTCCCTTCGCGAGACGGTTCAATATTTCAATTTTGTCTCTTATGTTCAAGACGTTGCGCTTCCTTTTTGAATTCGAAGTCACAGAAGATCACAACTCATCATAAGAGCACGTATACACCCCCTCACTTGGAAACAAACTGACCTAATATTCCACGCAGATTTTTACCAATTCACACAACTGAAATTCCCCAAATATCCCTGACCTTGCGTTTACCCTTCACTTTTGGCCTCACGCAAAACAACTGTTCAGCATTGCACTGTTCGAAAACGTATTCATATACAATACATGCAGTTGACAAAAAAAAAAGATGTTTCGAATATGTGACGCTCCGGATAATTAACGTTCAGATAAATGACGTTCTACGGTATTCTGCTCTGTGAGCAGAATAACTGACTTTAAATTTTTCTTTAGAATTATAGCTTTTTTTCTGAGAGTGCGTATACTACAATCTTTATAATACAGTTTGTATTATATGATCCTATTAAGTTACTATTATTGAAATTCTTAAGCCACCATTGATCTTTGTTAAATTATATTTTTAATGTATAAGTTTTTCTTTTTGCGTAAAAGTGAACTTCTAGACGCCTGTGAGCGATGCGACTTACCCCCAAATCGATTTATCTGGATCGGAAGTGATGGATGGGGCGCTAAAGAGAGGATCGTCGCCAATCGAGAGCAGTTCGCAGAGGGGACGGTCACCATTCTGCCAAAGAGATACCCTATACAAGGTAAGAAACATTACAAAATACATTATTTTAATATAATTTGTCATCTGTTAAAATGTATTCAGGTCTTTCATTGCTCTTAAAAGATCTAAAACAAAAAGTTAAATTTTAAGTACGTTAGAAAAAGATGCATCTTTGCAATAACATTTTTATATAGGTTTAAGAAATATTAATATTTTCAAAACTAATCACCGATGTTAAGGCCTTAGGGCACTCTAGAGACCAAAAAAATAGGTCTTTGGGGGATTTTTTTTTCAGAAATATTACAGAATAAATCGCGATTACAAAAACGGGGTGCTATCATATATATCAGTGATTGTTTACAATAATTTTTTTCTGGAATTGCGATTAATTTCAAAATGGCAGCTGCGCAGCGTTTTCGTGATAATGCCTCCGTTTTTTTTAAAGCTCACGTCCAAACTAACAACTCCTGTAATTTTTTGATCATAATGAGCCAATTAATTTTTTTCGATTATATATAATAACTGCTATAGAAGTACATAGGATTTTTGCAATATATTGAATTTTGACCAAATGGCGCATTTTTAAAGTGGAAAGTGAAAAATTTGCCAAAAAAACGTCAAATTATTGTTGATAACAAATGGACTATGTAATACAAAAAAAATCCTGCGTACTTCCATAGACAATGTGTTTTTCAAGATATATTCAAAGTTTCAAGTGAATCGGTTGCAAATTGTCTGAGTTATGAGCCCGGCCAACTTAAACAATGCAGTTTTGAAATAAACATGTTTCAAGTTTTGAGTAGTAGAAAATCATGAATATATATATAATTTTGCAGTACCTTAATCTGCAATGCTTTCACCATACACTTGGCCTTCCAGATTATTGTCCTGCTCTTGCACTTCTTTTCTGTTTGATCTTGAAGCGATTCTTGCCTCTTTTACCCGATCTGATAGCGATCTCCATGCAAGCTTTATGCACTGTTTGTCGATTTCCAGGCACATTTCGTAGCTGTTCGGGCCTACTTTCAAGTTCTTGCCTTCATGATGCACAAAACTGACGAAAATCCATTATTGAACACACAAATGCCGATGTATTGGCATTCAAGTCATATGGTGCTTTTTATTCATGGCGATTCAATGGTCTTCTTCGAAATATTTTTGATCTCTTGATGTTTCAAAATAACGTTTTTATTCCTTTCTTTGCACTGTGTGCACCACTTTGTCACTCATTGTAAAAACAAATCAATAATTACACAGCGAAAAGAAATGGAAATTCACAGAATTATCGAGAAGAACGAGTGTTTGTCGACTAGCGTCCTTCTCAAATGCTTTGCAGTGCCTAACTGACTGAAACAGACGTTCGACAAGTCTAAGCTCGTCTAGACTATTCAGGAAATAAATTTTTTCAATAACATCTGCCGTATACCTGCTCTAGACCTCTAATCTACCTTCCCTCTAGCGCTCACAACAGGAACTCACTGCGGACCAGACGATCTTGTACTAAAATTCAAAAACCGAGTACTTGGAGATTTTTTCCGATCATAATCTTTTGGGACATCATTTCTGAGTTCCTAGGGGACCATTTAAAATTTTTTTAAAAAAAATTGATTTTTCAAAAATTTTAGGGTGTCCTAAGGCATTAACTAGCAACTGATGCGAAAAAATTAAAATAATTTAGTTTTCTAGTCTAAAGTTCTAATTACTGTCTAACATAGTCATCTCGAGTAATCCATCCATGACTTGTTTGGTACAAGATCTCACAGGAGAAAAAAATGAATTATATTATTACTAAACTGTTGGCTGGTGGCAGAGTTGGCTAAGCGCTGGTCTTGTACGCTCAGGGTTGCGGTCTCGAACCCAGCCCAAGTCGGTGAATTTTCATGATGCAGAAAATAAACAGCGCCCATTTCTTATGATTGTGTGGTATGTTAAAGATCCCTTGAGTGCATGTTTGGTTTGAGTGCTCTCGACAAAATCAAAAAATCCTAAGTATGGTTTCACATTGCCAGATCTCAAGTGCTTCTCTCTTGTGAGGATACTGGGCGTCAAAACTACCCGCGGGGATTGGTATCCATCTATATGGTGCCACACTAAAAAAAGATACCAGCTCCCAGCTACTAGATCTGCAATGATAATTACCAATCTGCAACCCCATTTGAAAAAAAATACTTAACTGAATAATTACTTTATAATCCATTCATTTGCTGCTAACAATATAATAAATTGCACAACATTCTTGAGTCAACCTTAGAAGCTTCCTCTTCAGTCTATTGAAAAGAAGTTTTTTAAGAAACCAGTCCCTAATTCAGTAAGATTAGGATTAAACATGAATAATCAAAAATTAATTTTTAACAAATACTAATTAATACTTTCAGAACTTACGATAAATTGCTGCTTTGAAAGAAACTATGGTAATTCTGTAGATAATTAAGCTACTTAATATACGATTCTAATATTTCTAAGATTTATAAAGGATTTTAATACGATTTTTCCTATCCGTTACAAATTTTCCATAATTACGTAAAACGTAATTTATTTAATTAAATATAATCATTAAATATATTAATATGTTATAACTATTTATATTTTTTTAAAAAAATATTAGTGCTAAATAAAACAAATCAAATGCAATAGAAATGGAAAATTTTATTTTCAGATGCAATGTAAATAAAAAATGATACATTTAATAATATTTCAATATTTGCACAACTTTATACACACACACACAAATTTTGTTGATACATCATTTTAATCAGTATATTTTTTAAAAAATATCGAAATTTGTGGGATAATTTGAATTCTTGGTATATTTTTTTATGATTAATATATGTTGGCAACAAGAACCTGCATTACTTCCTCACACATATTGTTACATCATGGTAGTATGTTATGAAAAATTATTACGCAGAATATCAATATTCTGAAGCTTAATTAACTGTGCACACTACTTTCTAAGTGAAGCATTCAATTTAATTGGAATATCTTAAGAATGTTCGCAGCTCTAAATTTAACAAGGATAAAGAAACTAATTTACTTAGAATATTTTATTTTTCAACGAATTTTCTCACTTTTCGAAATCTTACTTCCTCTCTATTGTTGTTAATAATAGCACTTCTGATGTGCACGTGTGATTGAGAGAAATATAAAAGAAACACAAGAGAAATATAAAATTAGAAACTCTAATTTCTATCAACAAAGGCCCAAACAAGAATTCTGGTAAATGCTGCAGTTTCAAAAATCTCATTATTCTTTGCTTAATTAATTTTTATTCTCTGTTCTGCAAAACGGACACTAAAAGAAATTCTGATTTCTTTGAAATTGCATTTCTTTATTTATATTCAGTCTCATTATGGGGTCTTTATCTGATTTAAATAAATAAACATATGTTATTTATTATGCAGGCATTCTGACAAAGACCGATTTTTCAACTGCAACAAATCAATAATGATTTTGATGTAATTTTAAATGTTTATTTAACATATTAAGTACAGTAGAGTAGACGTGAAGAATTTTTATTTTTAATATATACAATTTATGTTCTTGAAACGGATTTTTATTTGTGTCAAATACATTTATAGAAATTTTAGATGCATACATTTCCAAATTAACTGTTTAAAGAATAAAAATATATTCTCTTTATATGAAATACATTTTTATCATATGCATACAAGTTTCACAAAAAGTTTAGTTATTATATTTGTCCGTATCTAGCACTTTTCAGTTTCGCCCATACGTTGTTTAGGCACTGTGTGTACTGTTTCACCCGTATCTTTTCAATTTTTAACATCAAATCAGTTGTACAGATGGTGATAGTTGTCCATTAAAAAGAGAATAAGTAAATGTAATAATAAAAAACTGTAAAAGCGCGTAACTGTACGTTTTTTATATTTACATCCCTAAGTGTAGCTTCTACGTTAGCATTTCTGTAGGGAAAAAAGACAACTTACAAGGAGAATATTATTATTTTCATTAAAGTTAAAAAGTTATCCTAAGTGCTAAAATATATTCAAAAAGTTAATTTTAATACAATTTTTCTATTTAACATAATAAAATTAATTAAAAAGTGATCGAATTCTGAAAAAAATGAAACTTTTAATTAGCTAGATATCTTATAAAATATATATATATATATATAACAACTAACATTCTAAATATATTAAATTACTTTAACTGGTTTTAAAAAAATTATTAAAAAATTCCTTAAATAATTCTTCAAAATAAAAACCATAATTAAAAAATAACTAAGTTTTTAATAAAACTATAATGCTGAACTTAAAACTTACAGAATTAGTTGTTAAACAAAAACTGAGTTATGATTTGAAGAAATATGTTTTTGTACTTAATTTAGCTTCCTTTATCTCGTATGAAGACAGTTTTCTTCTATAGAAAGGATTCTTAACGGGGATATAGTAGTCCCCTTGGGATCTATGGAAATTTAAAAAGGCCCTATGTAATATTCTAGAGGTCTTCTAGGGGTCAATGATAATTTTTTTCTATTTTATTTCATTTAAACTTGAAGGATTTTAATTATAAAATAATGATATAACTTTTAATATGTATGAATATAATACAAATTTGCATATGGAGGATTAATGCCCGTTTTCATAGAGGAATGCCATAGAATAAAAATAAATAAATAAAACGTTTATCTAAAGCCTTTCTATTCTTTTTTCTTCTCTCCATGCATGATCTAAGTTAAACTGTTTTGTTTGTTTTCGTTTGTGCACTAATAATAATAATGATTATTATTATTTTGTATGATGTTTATGTCATAGAGAAAGATATTTAAGGAATCTAAGAAGAAAATATTTTAACTTTGCTGTGGAAAAAGTTTGGGAATCCTGTTGTAAAGTCCCGAATGAGGTCTCACACCTGGAATACATTTTGAGGTAGAACAAAATGGTCTAACACAGTGCTTCTCAAACTTTCAATAATTGCGACATAATATTCAATCATAATTCTCATCACCCCCCCCCTTCCTTACAATAACAATGTATTGAATTCAATAATACTATACTTTGTAGCTAAAGCCACAATACGACTTTAACTCAAATCTCACCTGGGTATATAAATCTCTCGCTCACAGAAAAGGTTGATAGCCCAGGACGTATATATACGTGTTTCTGAAGTACTATCTTTTCTGTGCACTTCTATCCATAAAATTATTCCGAAGGCTTTGGAATGCTGCAAAAGTACCTTTATAGTGTTTGCGAAGTATTTACTTATATCAAAGGATTTCCTTCTTTATTCCTTTTCTCCCCCCCAACACATCTCATACACGTGCCTACGTGGAAAACGGGGTGGTATTGGGAAGTAAATCGCGTAACTTTTTATCGGCAGTTTAGAGATTAATTATAAACCATACACAAATTATCAAATTAAGAGTTAATTTTTGTATATAACTTTATATATGACATTCCCATGGGGTCACCAGTAATTATTGAACTTGTTCTTATTGTATTGTTGAATTAATTATGAAATACATTGTGCAGTACTAATACATTTATAAGTTTATTAAATCAGCGTAAATGAGTATTTTATTTTAAGAGGACTTGGTACCCTAAAAATCACAAACCTATCGGTTTTTTTTATTTTCATTTAATCTTATTCTTTGCATTATTATCTTTCGATTGATATATCACTTGTGCATGTCGGAAAGTTAGAAGTTGACTAAAACTTCATTTGAAAACAAATTAGGCAATTCAGCCACACCCCCTTTTTAGAAAAAAAAGCTAAAAAATGCTTTATGATAAAAAAAAATCTATTTTTAGAAATAGAAATAATAACTATAAAAAAGAATGTGTAGTATTAAAACCAGAATATTTCCGAGGTAATGCATACAATCATTTTTTTTTCTTTGTGAAATGTGTGCATGTAAAATTTTTAAATTAAGGCATTTTATATTAATAATTTTATAATTTCAGTTCTTATTCCTGATATATTTTTCATACAAATGTAATACTTTAATATTATAAGAAGAAAAACAGCTAAAATTTCTGTCGTGACAGAAAAAAAAAATTTTTTTAGCGTTTTTCTTGAATTTCCTTGTGCAATTAGTACTCTCTAAAAGTTGATCATTTATAAAAATGTGTGGGTTGAAAAAATATGAAAATGCAATTATTTTAAAGAAAAACGTATAACTAATATCTTAAAGTGGTATTTTAAGTTTAATTAAGCTTATAATAATTATTTTTTCAGAATTATAAACTTTAAACCTGTTTTTCTCAGTTTGTGTTTTTCGAAATCTTAATGCATTCAAAATGCTACTCCTTCGACAATTATTTAGCAATCACTTCCATTTTTTACTTGCGTGTTGAAAATAAAGCATGTAATAAAATTAGGGATCCTTTTTGCTATAAACTGAATACTTTTTAAAAAAAAAAAAAATGTAAGACATGTTGGCTTTTTCGTTGATTTTTAGCCTGTATATCAACATTTTATTTTTTTTTCTCAAAAACGAATGAAGTTATTCTAAAATCAATCCCTAAAGTTGTTTAGATTATCCATAAGAGTATTATAAAAAAATTTCAGGTCAAAAAATTAATTTTTACACAAGGAGTAGGATTTTAAAATTTTCCCAATTTTCTTCAAAAAATTAAAATTGTGTGAATAATATATGAAAATTTTCATCTGGTAACATTTTCTTGAATAGAAATATTGTATAAAATGCTAAAATATAATTTTTAAATACGTAAATAAAGAAGTTTGCTCAAAGGGTGCCAAGTCCCCTTAAAATTCATCAGAATGTATTTTGTTTGTTTACTTTCAGTAAATTAATAATTTTTTAAAATGATCTTTTGCTTACGACTTTTCAATCTGCGCTCGCACCCCCCTCGTAGAGTTGTCACGCCCCCTTAGAGGGCTTGCCCCACAGTTTGAGAAACGCTGACCTACCATTAAAATAAGTTTGTATGATTATAAGACTCATATCAATTCGTCATATAGTGTTTTCAAATGTTAATGCATATTGAAAACGCATCAGTTTTTACTCTGAAAGAATAATTTAAATAGCAAAATCAACATTATGATGTAAGAGACGAAATAGGTAATGTATTTCATGTATTAAAAATGAACTTATTTTAAACATAAATGTGTAGCAAAATAAAATATACTATTCTGAACAAAGCGATAAAAGTTAAAATATAACAAAACTGTTTTGGGGCATTTTTCAACCTAAAAATAATATAAGAATTCGTGTCTTGTTCTTTAAAATAAGGCGAACACTGCTTTAATATAAAATAAGGGGAAAGAAATGTTTGAAGTAAAAGAAGAAAACCAAATGTTCAGAACAGAAAACAAGTTTTCGAAAGAAAAAAATAAATTATTCATAAATTTTTATAGAAAAAAAGAAAAAGAAAAGGAATTTAATAATGAAAACGAGCAAATTTCTCTATTAATTTTCAATTACGCTACTTATTCAAAAGCATACTTTTTTTATCTCAAGGAAATCTTTTTAAAAGATAGAAACTTAATCTCAAAAAAATATTGAGATAAAAGTTCTTACAATATAAAAAAGAATCGGAATGGTTAATAACGAAGGAAAATATCCGAGAACAAAAAGACAAAAAAAATTAGCTTTTTTAGAATGAAAGTTATACAAAAAATTTGTCGGAATATGAAAGTTTTTACTTTGTATCATAATTTTTCCATTGATTAAAAAAAATTCTTTTTTTTAACTTAAGGAAGGAAATTAAAAACAATATTCATATAAAGAAAATAAGTATGAAAAAAATATATTCATATTAGATAGGATGAAATATTATTCTTTAATTCTTAAATATTTTTTTACCTTTAAATAAAAATGAATAAGTAATTATAAGCAGAATTTAAAAAAATTGAAAATTACTAAATTAACCAAAAAGTACTAAGCTACATTCTATTATCGGTAATGTCAAATTAAATCGAAATGTTAAATTCGGATAGGCGTGTCACATTCGAAATTTAAACTAAGAAAGGTTTTATTTTTTCCTAATTAAGACCCTTTGTAGTTACATAATTTTAATCAACACTATGAATAAGTAATAAACTAAATATTGACAAGCCGTTTCAGTGTTCATAATTATTTAATTTATATATTTATATTGATACATTATTTTTAGTAGATGATTAGGCAAAGCCAAAATTACAGAAATACGGAAACGGAATTTTTTAAGTTTGAAAATAATTTGCTTAGAAAGTATTTTTTCCATCTGATCAAACACTTATTTCCTCTCTGTTCCTGTTCTTTTATCTCACAAATAAAGCATGTTTTCATTTTTAAGACATAAAAGAATTATGTGTTTCCAAAGATATTTTAAATTTAAATGATATATATATATAATCAATAAAAAATTACTCGACTACGAATTTAATCAATATGCACATGGATTTTAATGTACAAAAGGAAAAGTTTTATGCAATATACATTAGAATAAAGTATATTTTAATGAGGATTGTTTTTATGCTGTTTTATAAAATTGTGGAATTTCAATTTCATCTAAAACTTTCTTGGATATTAAGTGTATTATATTGACTATATTAAATGAACTTACCAACGCATAAATTTAAAAAATGAGTCCAAATGAGTAAAAAATGTTGTATAAACAATTTTTAACTTTTGATGTTTTCATTTATATTGTATCTGCTTCCACTGAGATAAGACTAATAACTTTATAGACCTGTTGGAAGGTTTGGGCAGGATGTATTACAATCAATACAACCATTCAAAACATTGATAATATAAAATGAAATAATTGCTTTGACATATTAAATTGGCTTTGTGGTTTTAATAAATTTAAATTTTAGAGGACCTTCTTGTCGATAATAACTCAAATGATAATGATATTTTTAATTTAACTTTAAATGTCATCGCAGGAAAGAAATCAGGAAGGTCTTCGACTTTACAGTAAATTAGAAAATCATTTTCTTGTTAATGTCCCCAAAATTTTGAACAAGTTTTTGAATTAAAACATAAGTTGCAGGACTGCATGTGCAGATATCGAGAACTATATCAAAAATCAATGAAACCTTTATTGCAAAGATTAGATGGTCCGGGGAGAAAAAGAGCTTTGCAGATCAAGATTGAATTTTGTGAAAATAAATCACTTTTAAACGGTAATATCTATTACAGAAGCATCAAAAACTGATGATGAAAACATTAGAAACCAATTCGTAAATGGTGCGAATCATTATCAGATAGTAATTATGGTTTACAAAATGTTTAGATATATATATATATATATATTACTTTTCAATAAAATAAAATGAATTTGAGTGTAGTAACTAGTTTACAGTAATACCCCGAATTTACGCCATAGGTGGGACTGAATGATAACCGCGTAAGTCAAATTCGCAAGACTTGGGGTTTTATTTCGCTTATAAATACATATAAATTATTTTTAGTTGGGGTTGGAGATGGAAGAAAACAGTAATTTAGAAACAAAATGTTTAACAAAGTTAAATGTTTTAAAATATTTCTTAGATAACACAAAAATAAAATCACAAATCAAAGTTGCTCTGATGTAAAAGGTTTCATAAAATTTGACAAGTATTCTGCCGGCTCACTTTTTTTTTCCTTCCGCAAAATTTCCTCGTAGCATGCTACTAACTTTTTTTATTCCTTGTTTTGTTGAAAAAAATATGCTCTTCATCGCAATATGTGTTTTCTAAAATTTTAAACCATTTTTCAATTACCAACCTTCTGTCAAATTACCAACCGTCATTCAATCTTCTAATTGAAATGGGTCTAAGGACTCAAGTTCTTGAACGTCTTGCTTATACATTTCTATGAAATCATCAAATCAACTCCTGATTGCGGGAATCTAGCAGTTCTTGAACGTTATCACTATCCATTTCTAAATGTATTTGCTGGAGAAATCGATAATTTCTTCAATAAAATTACCAATTTCATCAGCTCTGGCACTGATTCCGCCTGAGTTTCAGTGACGAAAGAAGAAAAAAGACGAATCGACGAGATTTGAAAATTGCATAACTCCGAATTCGCGTAAGTCGAGTTAGTTATAAGTCGGGTATTACTATATATTTTAAGCTTTTTGCACTAATTCTTTTCAGACTTTCGAAGGAATTGATTAAGCAACCTAATTGCTGCAAATATTTATATTTAAGTATTATACCGTCGGCAACTCTAGCTAAAACAAAAAACATCTCCGGTTAAAAAGACCTCAAGAAATGTATTATCTTATATTACCATATGCGTGAACAAAATGTGTCTGTTCGCGTACCTACATGCATGGAAACAATTTTCCACTGACAGCTCTATACTGTAGCATTTGGCAACGTGTTTTCATTTGATGAACTGAGTCGACGGTATAATATGTAAATATCATAATTCTTATGTGGTTTTAGGTTATTTATATAATTTTAAACCACAGTCTGGTTTTATGTGATTTAAATAGATTATAAAATATATTGCTTAATTTTTGAAGTAAATAAATTCTCTTTTGTGAGACTGATTTTTTCATGCTCAGTTTTCTGTAACCACCACAAAATACGAGACCTTGCAGTACTCAACCATCTTGAATTTTTTATAATTATTCGAAGCATAATGTTTCTTTAAAATCTTTTAGAAATCTCAATTGCAAGAAAAATATGAGAATATGCATCAACTTTTTCACAAAAATTAACATATTTCTTATAAATAAATTAAAAATTAAAATATGTTTTGGAACTAAAAGCTAAAACATCTGTGTAAATGAACTATTGCATTCATTAAATAGGTCAATAAAAAATAATCACCTAAAATACAGAAGTGAATACAAAGTGAAAAAAGCTTTGTTAAAATTTTGAACATCATAAATATTCAACCAAAAACGTAATTTCAAACTTAAATCTTATTTAAATGCTGTTAAAGTTTTATTGTATATATCAATTCTTAAAGTATTCTAATAACTATACATGAATGATTTTTTTATAATCTTCAGCAGAATTTGATGACTACTTTAAATCCTTGAGACCCAGTAGTAACTCCAGAAATCCGTGGTTTAAAGAATTCTGGGAAAACCAATTTGACTGCGTTTTCAAGAAGGCCAGGTCAGCAAAGATGAGAAAACAGTGTACAGGTAAACTATGCATTTTTCCCCCTACTCAAAGTTCCCAACAGCCCTTTTGGAATTCAGAAGCATCCTATTAATTCTATGGAGTTTCTATTCCGTTCTTCGAATCTAAATTAGTGTCTTATAAATCCGAATTGCCCAAAAATAAAAAATGTCTTTGTGCAAGGACATCCATCTTCCGATTTTAGAAAATATTTTTCAATTCCTACTATTTTAGTTCACACTCTTCCTATATATATATATATAAATCTTCTGTGCGTGTGTATGTCATAAACTCCTCCCCTAAACCAGTGTTTCTCAAAGTGTTGGCGCGCCCCCTGGGGGCGCGATGACCCACAAGGGGGCGCGAGCGTATCGAAAATTTCAAGATTTTTTTAAAAAAATAACCGGAAAGAGAAGTAGAACAAAATGCTTTCTTCCATAATAAAAAAAATACACACAACAACAACACTGACATCATTTATGTTTATTATCTGGCTTTTTCCGTCATCAAATAGCTATCTTTAATCCCAAAACCAAATTAAAAAAAAAAAAACATTTTGTTTTATTTGCTGTATTTCCTCAATGAGAGATTTTTTTTTTATTACGTTTTAACATAAAATATTACTCGTTAAAAGAAAAACGAAACCAGACCCTGAGAAAAATTCTAAGATAAACAATTCACCACTGTAATTATTATTATTGTTGTACAAAAAAGAAAAGGAAGTCATGATTCACTTTTCAGCCAGACTCTGGTTTGCTAATCATTTGATTGACCTTCAATCTTATGGTATGGTTATTATCAATATTAGTTCCCTCCCATCTTTTATGCGTTTGCTTTTCGCTTAGGGAAATTGTAAATAATTGAGTTTTGCGATATTTGGAAAAGAATTGATTGGTTTAACATTTCTGTAGGATAATTGAAAAGTGTCTGATTTGTACTTTTGAATCATTTTAGTTCAATTTTATTGGATTTTTTCTCAAACCATCAAAGAATTGAATAGTCCTTGAAAGAAGGTAAGTATACTTTCTATAAATTAAAATATTCACTAGAATTCTGATTTGTATCGTGTACAGTAAAAATAATTATAAACAAATGAGTGGGGTGACTGAGTCCCCCCGCACTACCATTAGCGTTAGTATCGAGTACGCGCCTGCTCCCGGGTTAAAACATTTTGAAGTCTTCTCGCTTTAAATGTTAAAAAGTAACACAATTATTCTTCATCGGAATTTTATATTCTTTTTTATAATTTAACATTAATTCTAAATGCTAATTGTGTGAGGTTTGAAATTACAGTTCTTTTAAACAGTTATTTACAATTATAGCATTTATCTAAAAAAAATCATTTTACATTTTTGTATACAATGTCGTGCACACAGTTTTACTCTCCTTATAGTTCAGCTATTATATCAAGAATAATGTTTTATTTTTTTAAAAAATGTACTCGTGCGAAGAGTCGGTGTTTCAGCCAGTATACGTTTGATGTATTAGTACTGAAGAAGGTATTTTATAAATAATTTCTTATTACTGAATTTGGCCGCGGTAGCCGAGTGGTATAGGTATCGGATCGTGGCTTGCCTTGTCACGAGTTCGAGCCCAGTACCACTAAAGACCCGCCTTGTAGGGCAGCGATGCACGTTAAATCTGTTGAGAGTTGAAACGTTTTCCCGTTGGTGTGGTGTGGTAGTTAGCAGAGAGGGGTGCCAGCTCAGGTGTCATCCACGTCACTTGACCATGGTTCAAAATTACGTGGTCCGTCGTCAAAAGCCCTGGTGCAGCTGAACAGTGCGACGTTAATATTCAATCAATCAATCTTATTACTAAATTAAGAACAAGTTTAATAATTATTAGGGACTTCCACGGGCTTGTCTTGTAGATGAAAGTTTTCAAAGGAAAGTTTAATATCAGAAATTGACACTTAAAGAGTTATTTTTCTATATTTAGCTGAGATCTATATTTTGTCTTCAAGGCATCCACCGCAGAAAATCCGGTTTGAAAAAAGGTAGGATGTTGAAAATGGTAATAGTATACGAAGTGCTTTTGTTTTTCAGTACAGATAATTCCTCATCCACCTCTACCCCAAATTGAAAGAGCGATTTATTACAAAATTGCCTTTTAATTTTCACTGAATGTGAAATCTATGAAGATTTCTTCTTCGGAAGTTGAGAGCCCTTCTGGAGTATCTTGAAATAGATCCCTAATCCACTCGTAATTTGCTACCAAGCTATCCTCATCCAGAAAATACTTTTAAAATTCTTTACCAACATAGTTAAATGATTTTACATGTTTTAAAAACAACTTTCACATGTTGTTCCACAGATTTGTAAGTTTTAACACATATCGAGCTGGGGCTTTTTTTCCATCATTTACTTCAGTAGTGGTAAATCCAAAATTTAAGTATTTTGAAAGATCGCCTTGATTTAATTTTCGGAACCATGCTCGTTCGTCTGTGTACTTGTTGATTCTTTATTATGGTCGAATGTTTGCTTACGACTTAAAAATGTATGTATGATATTGTTTTAATTTACTGCCGTAAATACTTTACCGTGAATTACAATTAACGTGGAAATTAAAAAAAATGTACATTCAAGCTAGATTCGGTAGCTATAGGAGTATCGAGTCGACCAAAACTGATTGGATTTGTACGAGGAAAAGCATTTTTACATGTTTTGCGCAGACGTCCGATAGGTTGCCCAGACTCAGCAAACGTACCCTATAATGCCAGATGTGATGGATATGATTTGACTAGACTATTTTTCTAATGACATTTGTACTTTGAGAAATGAATGTGAAGGAAATAAATCTTAAATTAAATACATCATTTTGCGATCTGTTCCAATTTAAAAATTAGGGGAAAGAAAAATAACATAATTCTAAGTAATATATATTTTAAGTAATTTTCTTAAAATATATATTACTTAAAAGTTACATACACAAAATTTAATATACTTATCGTATTAATTTGTACGGTTTATAATTAAGATCGTATTGTAACTTCTCTCACTCAAAGTGCATTTTTATTGCAGTAAATACATTATTTTTGTACAGGGGGCGAGACAAAAATTATGATTGAAAATTAATTGGGTCGCCAGTATTGAAAGTTTGAGAAACACTGCTTTTAATGTATGAGTGGTGCATTATTAATTAATACTAAATTAAGAACAAGTTTAATAATTATTAGCTACTTCCATGGGCTTGTCTTACAGAGCAAAGTTTTTGAAAGGAGTTTTAAGATAAGAAATTGACCCTCTGAGTTCATTTTCTATATTTAGCTGATATCTATATTTTGTCTTCTAAGCAACCACCGCATTTTGTAATATGTTCCAATTTAAAAATCAGAGAAAGGAAAAATAACTTAGTAATTATCCTATTACTTAACTTTTTTGCTTAAAAGTAACATATACAAAATTTAATACTTATGTCATGAATTTGTACGATAATAAATATTGTTGCTTTATCGTAAAAGTGCATTAATTGCATTCAGTAAATTATTATGTATAAGGGGGCGCGATAAAAATTGTGATTGAAAAGGGGGCGCCAGTATTGAAAGTTTGAAGCACTGTCCTAAACGGTTGGACCGATTTCGATGAAATTTTGTGTGGATTCAAGTAAATTCGAGAATGGTTTAGATTCACAATTCGGTCAACATTTAGATTCAC
Organism: Trichonephila clavipes; assembly: GCA_019973935.1. Taxonomy (NCBI): domain Eukaryota; kingdom Metazoa; phylum Arthropoda; class Arachnida; order Araneae; family Nephilidae; genus Trichonephila; species Trichonephila clavipes. The sequence continues at coordinate 337,135 of BMAU01000143.1, read as the reverse complement.
AATTCACAATTAATTAAAAACATTCAAAAAAATACAACTCAACATTCACCTGCATTGTTGTTACAACACTATTGTTATAAACAAGTAATATAAAAAAGATTTTTAAATCAATTCCTACTTAGATCAACCAAGAAAAAGTTTATTTCAGCTACTTTTTATTAAATAGTTGCAATTAATATTAATATGTATATACATATGACAGAATCACAACATTAAGTGGTAATTAATTTTTATTAATTATCATTGAAGTATCATTTTTGTCATCCAAAACAATCGTGTATATAAAATTTCCTTTCAACTGAATGCTTTAACACGTGAGAAAAAAAACATTTTCAAATTTTGACATATGTCGCCAAAAGGGTCGCTAAGTTGCCAACGAAGCTGTATTTGTAATTTTTTAAATAATTAGTTTTAATCAATTAATTTTTATTAATTATAATTAAATTATTCTATTGCCATCCAAAATAATCATGTAAATTACATTTCAGCTCAATTGAGCGCCTTAAAATGGATTTTTATTAACGATTGAAAATTCCACCAAGATAAATAAATAAATAAACAAACAAACAAAATATGTATAGAGATCGTGAGCTAATGGTAGGAATTGAAAAAGACGCAAGTTGGCGTCGAAAATTAATTTTCAGCCAAACCCGGTCTTTATTGTTAAGAAAATGCAGACGATTCACGTTTTTTAGCGTTTTTAATTAATATCTTTTCAAATAATCTTTATATATGTAATTCTTCTGTGCGTGTGTATGTAACTGAACTCCTCTAAACGGCTGGACCGATTTTGATGAAAGTTTTTGTCTGTTCCAGTGGACTCGAGAATGGTTTAGATTTATAATTCGGCTAAGAAATGTTTATTTAATTAATTTTTTATTTATAAATTGTTGATCTTGGAATGTTTTACATTGGATCCGGCAGACTGCGCTACGATCGCAGTATCGAGTATTCAAAAAAATTTTATTATAATTCATGTTGGTCCCGACAGTTGGTGCTGTGATCATTTCAGGAAAATGTTTTGTCACTTCATGTTATTATTTTGTTGAAATAAATCGTGTGTTAATCAAATTATTACATTCAGATGTAATTAGTGTTTAAGAGTTTTGAAATAAAAAACTATACATTCTCCAAATTTAGTATGCAATTGAAGTAAGTATTTTATATGATTTTCTATTAAATTTACGTGCGTTAACAACAATTATCCTAACCTACAAATCTATTTGTGTAGCTAATTAATTACACACATTATTAAACTTTTTTATTTAAAATTATTTCTTATCGGAAATAGTTTGTGTGTGTGTTTCACTTCTAAGCAACCCAGAAGTATAAAACTTGGCACATAATTACATTGTAATAGCTTTTTAATACGACTTTTACTCAAAACGGTCCAGATTGTTAAAGCTTATTCATATAAATTTGGAATTTTTGAATTTAAGATGTAAGTACAGGACAACGTCTGTCGCGTCCTCTAGTATATATATATATATATATATATATATATATATATATATATATATATATATATATATATATATATATATATATATATATATTGTTCAATTTTCAATCGTTAATAAAATACTTTTATTAATCCACTCAAAGTTTAAATATATTTTTAAAACTTGTAGTAGATGACATTTGATGTTAATACAGTTTTCAAGTATTAAATCATTAAATAAATTAAATTAATGAATAAATAGAAACAAACAAAAATAAAAAGTCTAACAGCATATATGGCATATATTTTTGCACACCAGTGTATATATATATACACTGGTGTCCGCTTTAAAATTAAGGACGAAGTCGAAAAATTAGCATATCAGCTGAACGAAGAGGCAGAGCGGACAGAAAGACCAATCAGGAGATTAAGTAAGGTGATATACGGTAGCACATGCGCAGATATACAGGTAGACGTAATGGAGGAGTGTCTGAGTAGTATAAAGCATGTTGTCGGTGTAAGATCAGTATTTCTGGCAAAGAGATTGCACGCCGTATAGCAGTTAAAATCACACCGAGTTGCTGCCTCAGCAAGAAATGGCGAATAATCAATCTGTTAGACGACATCTGGATGCTTTTACCCGAGGTCGAATCATTGGGAAGTTGGAGGAAGGCCGCAGTGTGACAAGTGTGGCTGCAGAGTTCGGGAATTGCTCACAGCATCATTTCACGACTTTGGAGACAATTTCAAACTACAGGAACAGCTATCCGGGGTTCAGTAGTGGTCGTCCACGAGGAACCACACCCGCAGATGACTGGTACATTGTCTTACAGGCCAGAAGAAACAGGCGGCAGACAGCGGGAGAAATCGCTAGACACACGACACAGGCGACTGGACGACCGATATCGCGTTTTATCGTGGCCAGAAGACTGCACGGTGGTGGTCTGTTTGCACGACGCCCTGTACGGTGTGCACCTTTAACGCCTGCCCATTGGAGAAGGCGTTCTCTGTGGTGCCGGGAACACTGGAATTGGAGAGACAATGAATGGGGACGAGTACTATTTACAGATGAGAGCAGATTCAGTCTGAGTAGCGATTCTCATCGCATACTCATCTGGAGAAAGCGGGGAAGCCGCAATCATCCCTCGAACATCATTGGAAGGGACAGGTATGGAGGTCACGGTGTTCTCGTTTGGGGAGGCATCATGCTTGTTAGTCGTACAGACCGTAACGGGACCCGTTATTGTAACGAGATTCTTCTTCCATACGTCTTTTTTAGAGGCGCTATGGGTCTGCAGTTCCTTTTCATGGACGACAATGCACCATGTTATCGCACAGTAGCTGCCGAACAGCTCTTAGAGAGTGAGGATATTGAACGTATGGATTGGCCGGCACGATCTCCGGATCTCAATCCCATCGAGCATGTATGGGATTTTCTAGGCAGACGCTTGGCAGCTCGTACCTTACCACCAGTAACGATTCGGGAGCTTCGATTGGCGCTGCAAGACGAATGGGCAGCAATGCCTCAACAACTCATTGACACCCTCATTCTCAGCATGGGCAGACGCTGTGAAACCTGCCTAGCAGTCAGGGGAGATCATATCCCCTACTAAAGACCGGATGTTTCTTGCTGGACACCCATCACAGGGATGTTTCGGCCTTCAGTCGCATTGCACTCCATGCTACTTTTCAATCAAGCTTCTTTTATCCCTCTGATTTCTCTTTTAGTAAGTGTTGCTTACATTACACATGTCCTAACGTATTGGGGATCTTACGGTATTAAATGTGTTGATTTGGAAAGCTTTTGTACAAAGTTATATTGAAAAAACCGTCTCGTCCTTAATTTTTGCACACCAGTGTATATTACTATCTAATGTTCCATCCACGTGTAGATAGATATAGGCCTAATTTTTCAACATGGCTGGGTTTTTTATTATGTCGAAAATTTCTGCTGTACTTGCAAGGTGGATTAATAAAGCATTGTTTAACCCTAAATCGCTTGCCTACTTCAGTGACAGCTTTAGAAATCTGAATAGGTCTCCATTATAGTCCAAAAAAACTCTATTGGTATTTTCAATTTTAATAGCTCTACATCTCTGTTTCCTGTATTCTCGGTTTTTATTCAATTTTAGTACGATATTCTATTGCACATTTCTTTTCATATGTTTCTTAAAATCCAATTTGATTCTTTCTAAGTCATGTAAGAAGTACAATTTTGTCTCTTATTATTTTATACCACTAAATTATCATTTATTTACCTTTCAAGTACGAATAAGGATAACTTATATTCTTTTGAAATTTAGTCGATCTTAGTTACAACAAGCAAAATTTGAACAACTAGAGAATATTCAAAAATATAAATAAGATAAGCACATAAAAATATGAAAAATTTAAATTTCTTTTATATATATGATCTTAATACTATAGTTATAGTTTAATGACACTGAATTAAGTGTCAGAATCACCAGTTTCTTAGGTTTGTTGAAAGTTGTGTCACAAACTAATGCCGTAAAGATATTAAACTTTTATGTAAAATTTATTAAGGTATCCGACTACGTTCGGAACCGTGATTTTAAAAAGCGCATAAATGAGCAATTTTCGGGATATTTAGTGTCACTCAGATTAGAATACATACATAAAACTGTTTTAAGGACATTTTGACAATGAAAATTATTTAAATACAATATTACGGCAAAAAATTAACTTAGAATAGCCTTTTTTTTAAAAAAAAATGTTCTCCTTTTGTGAAAAATACTTCTATTATAATAATATTTTGCCTGCATATAGCTCAAACCTCTTTACAGAGGCTCAAATATGATTTTTGAAAAATTCACATTATTTTCAGAGTTACAACCCATTAAAATAATTATCAGCGTTTTTTTCTTAAAATTTTTCCCCTCTGTAGTCGTAAAACACATGTATAAACGCACTTTTAAGTTATATATTTCAAAAATTGTAGTTAAGCCTCTGTACAGAGGTCTGAGGTATATACAGCCAAACTATTAATATAATAGAAGCATTTTTCACAAAAGCAGAATATTTTGAAAAGGGGTCATTCTAAATTCATTTTTGTCAAAATATTGTACTTAAGAGGACTTGGTACCCTTTGAGCAAACTTCTTTATTTACGTATTTAAAAATTATATTTTAGCATTTTATACAATGTTTCTATTCAAGAAAATGTTACCAGATGAAAATTTTCATATATTATTTACACAGTTTTAAAAATTTTAATTTTTTGAAGAAAATTGAGAAAATTTTAAAATCCTACTCCTTTTGTAAAAATTAATTTTTTGACCTGAAATTTTTTTATAATATTCTTATGGATGTTCTAAACAACTTTAGGGATCGATTTTAGAATAACTTCATTCGTTTTTGAGAAAAAAAATAAAATGTTGATATGCAGGCTAAAAATCAACGAAAAAGCCAACGTGTCTTACATTTTATTTTTTTTAAAAAAAGTATTCACTTTATAGCAAAACGGATCCCTAATTTTATTACATGCTTTATTTTTAACACGCAGGAAAAAAATGGAAGTGATTGGTAAATAATTGTCGAAGGAGTAGCATTTTGAATGCACTAAGGTTTCGAAAAACACAAACTGAGAAAAACCAGTTTAAAGTTTATAATTCTGAAAAAATAATTATTATATGCTTACTTAAACTTAAAATACCACTTTAAGATATTAGTTATACGTTTTCTTTAAAATAATTGCATTTTCATATTTTTCAACCCACACATTTTTATAAATGATCAACTTTTAGAGTACTAATTGCACAAGGAAATTCAAGAAAAACGCTAAAAAAATTTTCTTTCTGTCACGACAGAAATTTTAGCTGTTTTTCTTCTTATAATATTAAAGTATTACATTTGTATGAAAAATATATCAGGAATAAAAACTGAAATTATAAAATTATTAATATAAAATGCCTTGATTTAAAAATTTTACATGCACACATTTCACAAGGAAGAAAAATTACATTATTGTATTGCCTCGGAAATATTCTGCTTTTAATAATACACATTCTTTTTATAGTTATTATTTCTATTTATAAAATAGATTTTTTATCATAACGTATTTTTTAGCTTTTTTTTTCTAAAAAGGTGGTGTGGCTGAATTGCCTAATTTGTTTTCAAATGAAGTTTTGTTCAACTTCTAACTTTCCGACATGCACATTCGAAAGGTAATAATGCAAAGAATAAGATTAAATTAAAATAAAAAAAAATAGGCTTGTGATTTTTGGGGTACCAAATCTTCTTAAGTAATTTTTTATTGTAATAATACTATCAAAACAATTTTATGCATGTATTCTAATCTGAGTGACACTAAATATCATAAATATTATCCATTTATACGCTTTTGCAAAATCATGGTTCCGAACGTTGTCGGATACCTTAAACAATATTTTCTAACAGTAAAAAAGCCTGATAGATCCATTAGTCTAACCTTAAACTGCATTGAATTAATTAAAATACGTGGCATTACATAAAATAAGGCACTGAATTTCTAAAAATTCTTCTTAGGTCGAGAAGACATAAGCGAGTATTACCAACAAGAAGGACTCGTGCCGATGGTTATTGATTCTGTTCAATTGTTAGCTACTGCTATCAAGACATTTTGCACGGACCACCCATATTTCTGTGAGGATCCGCAAAGAATGAGCGTGAAAGACAGAAACAAATTTGTTGAAGTCCTCGGAAACACTACTTTGAAAAGTAAATATTTTTCTACATTCATCCGTGCATGCGTTAAGCAAATTCTTTACGATATTTTCTATTTAAATTTATATTCATAAAAAAATTTCAATTCCTTTTGATGAAAATGACTGCAGATTAACAAAAGATAAAAAATAAATTTTCATTTCAGCAAAATAAAGAAAAATCTAATATTCAGTTGGATAGGTTTAATATTTATTTTTTTCAATCCTTTAACGATTCAATTTTAGTTTCCCATACTCTATTTTTTTTTACCTTTACTCCTCAAGTGCTGTCATCTTCTTCGGTAGAAATAACTTATTTTCTCATCGCTATTATCTAGATGTCGAAAAAAGTTTCAGTCTACTAAAATTAATCATTTACTAAGCTAGTATAGTTAGTATTAAACTAGTCAAGTTAATGAGTAAGTAGGTGGTTGTTTATTTCCGACGCACTATAAAACAACAAGAGCGCTATTGCTGACGGACTTCATAATTTTGAACCATGATCAAGTGACATCTGAGCCGGTGCTCCTTCTCCGAATTTCCCCACCACGCCAAGGAAGGACATTGGGCCTCGACAGTTTTTACGGGGATCCCCCCTCTTCACGATAAGTCTGCAGTGGTTCTAGAGCTTGCACTCCTGACACCCCAGATACGAATCCGTGACCATAGCCACTGGATTATTGCAGCCACTTAGTCATGTTTATATTAAAATGTTTCGATTACCTGTAAGCATCTATAAAGAAAATACAATTTAAACATGTTTAGGGATATAAAGGGTGTTTTTTTAGAGGTATAGAACTTTAAATTGCAATAAAAAAACGATGTGTTATTCGATTGACATGAATTTTTTTTATTCGAAAGGTAATCTTGTGGCATTACATTTTAAATATGATTTCTGGCATACGACTGCCACGGCTGACTCGGATGTAGTCCAATCTGGACGTCCAATTTTCGATGACTTTTTCCAACATTTGTGGCCGTATATCGGCAATAACACGGCGAATGTTGTCTTCCCAATGGTCAAGCGTTTGTGGCTTATCCGCATTGACCAATGACTTTACATAGCCCCACAGAAAATAGTCTAGCGGTGTTAAATCACAAGATCTTGGAGGCCAATTCACAGGTCCAAAACGTGAAATTAGGCGGCCACCAAACGTGTCTTTCAATAAATCATTGTGGCACGAGCTGTGTGACATGTTGCGCCGTCTTGTTGGAACCACAGCTCCTGGACATCATGAGTGTTCAATTCAGGAATGAAAAAGTTAGTAATCATGGCTCTATACCGATCACCATTGACTGTAACGTTGTGGCCTTCATCGTTTTGAAGAAGGATTCCACCAGCCCATAAAGCGCACCAAACAGTAAGTTTTTCTGGATATAACGGTGTTTCGACATACACTTGGAGATTAGCTTCACTTCAAATGCGGCAGTTTTGTTTGTTGACGTAGCCATGCAACCAGAAGTGCGCTTCATCGCTAAACAAAATTCGCTTATGAAAATCGGGAACAACGGCAATCTCGTTTTGGGCCCATTCGACGAATCTACGCCTTGCTTGATGATCGTTTTGATGAATTGCCAAACCAAATTGAGAATAAATCACTTGACAGCTGTTAAATCGGTCGCCATCTTGGAAAGTAATGCCAACTTAAACTTCTATACCTGGAAAAAAAACACTCTATAGTACAATTCGCTTGGGTTTTCAAAAAAAAATTTCTAAGTTAATTATATCTGTTTATACTATTTCTATAAGGCCAGTGACTGAGTGGTAGTGTATCGCGATTCCACACCACAGATCCGGGGCCACAAATTCCGGGCAAATCAAGGTCTACTTGGCCTTTTGTCCCTTCAGGGGGTCGGTAAATGATTACCAAGCTTGTTTGTGGACTGAACACGGGGGCTCACGTCAGGCTGACCACTTCACTGAAACATTTATTCATGCACCCCAGTGTCTAAGGTCACTTAAGCTGAGATAGGCACAGCAGGCCTTGACTGTTACGTCACTGAGTTCAGTTCAATTATCCCATTTCCAATGAACACCAAATAACTTTATTCCCACACAAATTTAAGTTTTGTTGATGACACTGGTGAGAAATGTATTTCTGTTTCATGTTCATAATAATTATTTTACCGAATAATAACGGGTATAACGGGGATATTTATTTTGTTTATATCATTTCCGTCTTTAATTCATTGACAAATGTAACATTTTCTCAATATTAAGACACTTGAACCACTTACGGTTTTTGCATAATTAAATAATAATCGTATATGTATTTTTTATAATTAAATTTTTTTTTAAAAAAAAAAATCTTTTTCATAGTTGTCAATCATTGTAAAAATAATTTTTATTTCACATACTCTCATGTTGAAAATGGAAATTTAGTGCATAATTTGTGGTATTCTAGCATTCTTCAAACAAGTAAAGTAAAATCCGTCGTATAACGCGTACTTCTAGCACAAAAATTAAGATCGAAATTTACGGATGAGCGTTACATGCGGAATATAAAAATTATAGCCTTAAAAATCAAAAAAAAAAAGAGAGGAGCTTTAAAAAAATTATACTTCTACATAGATTTCGGAATACTGTTTGTTTAAAAAAAATGACATACCTAATGATATTTCATGATACTTTTATGATTATCTTATCATGATAAAAATTTCACTTACTAATTTTGCTGCGACATATCACTTGTAACAGAACTATGTCACAAGAAATTTCAAAAATATTTCCTTATATTATTCTAGGCTCACAAGGTCATAATATGATGATAAGTTTCGATAGCTCTCGAAGTGTGCCTGTTAACTATACTATTTTTCAGTTCAGGAAAGTATCAAATTCTCAAGATAAATATGCTTACAGATTTATAGGAGAATGGAATCCCGATAAAAGGTAATGAAATTTATATGTTTTTTAGAAGACCGAAACATTTCATGGTGTAATTCAGAGAATACGTTACAGGAAAAACTTATGTTACACTTATTGGTAAACTAATTTAAATTTTGCAAAGCTAGCAGTGAAATTTATGTGTCGAGGAGGCATGAAGACGAAAAACAGTTTCTTAAAATTGGCCTTTAATAATCAATCATAAAGTCACTGCGCTCGTTACTGGAGCGATAAAAAAAACAATAAGTTCAAAAATAAACATTACCAGAGACATCCAATTCGAACCGTCTTCTAATATTGTAAAATGAATTTCTAATCTAAAATGGTGATGCAACCTGCAGTTGCATTGCCAACCACAGCCGTTCTTTCCCTCTAAGAGTTAAACCACTCACACACTTCTTATATTACTGTTTCTCCTTCCTTTTTAGAAACACTAACATGAGCCGAGTTTAAATACTCGCTCGATTTGCATTGCAGTTGCTGCCAACCACAAATAACGAAACTCAAAAAGATCGGGTTCGAATCGGTGTGCTTACTTTCATTGAGATCATGGAACGGGATTGGAAAAACAACACAAGGAGATCATAAAAATTTGGATCCGACTTTTTAAATGTCTAACAACTTAGATAAGAAATAATTCAGATCTAACATTATCTTTTATTTCACAATTCATCACCCTCAGCCTATATACACATTTATATGTTTGTATATTTATATGTATATCTTGCTCAAATTTTCAATCGTTAATAAGATACTTTTTCTATTCATCCAATCAAGTTAAAATACATTTTTTAAACTTTTAGTGGATGACACTTGATATTAATACATTTTTTTCAAATACTAATTCATTAATTAAATTTTATTTTTTAATTTTAAATTTATTCTACGTTATTTCTGTCGAAGTTTTATCTGGATGTAACATATTGGGCTTGTACATTTTTCTAACAAAGTAGGAATTGATTTCAAAGAATTTTTTTTTACATTAATTGTTTTAATAAAAGATTAAGTTATGAAATTTTGCACCACAGATAAGATATAAATGCTATTTTCATACATAAATATTAATATGACTTATAGTTTTACCAGATCAAGAGAGAACTCCATGCACCCAACAATATATAACCAAATATGATAAACCAAAAAATTGATATGTCATGTTTGATTTTTAGAGGGTGTTCTTCTACTCATATTTTAACTATGTATCGGTCAAAACATCCCCCCTTTTAAAGCACTCAGTTAAGCTGAAAATTTCTATACACGATTGTTTTGAATGACAATACGATCATTTAATTATAATTCATAAAAATTGATTGATTAAAATTAATTATTTGAGGAATTACAAATACAGTTATGTTGGGATATTTGGCGATCAAATTTGGCGACTTGGATCAAAATTTTAAAAGCTATTTTATCACATTTTAAAACGCTCAGTTGACCTAAAATTTTCTATACACGATTGTTTTGAATAACAAAACTATAATTTAACTATAATTAATAAAATTAATTGATTTAACTAACAAAAAGAATTACATTTCACTCATAATTCCAATTGTTTACTACATGAAACAGTGGAATATTAAAACCAACAAATAAACTATCCCCTCGTAAAAAAAAAAAAATTCAATTATTGAAACTAATTATTGAATAGTCGCCCAGCCAGTATGGTGGCTATGACCCTCGGCTTGTAACCGAGGGGGTCCGGGTTCCAATCCCGAGTAAGACATGGTTGTATCTTCAGGAAAAAGGTTGGTCTTTCACCTGAAATACATTCCCTTCTCGAAAGGAAAGCAGCGCGCCCCTTCTTGTTATATGCTGGGATCATCATCTGTAATAAAATTGTGTATATTCTTCAGTTTTTATTGTATGCTTTCTGTTCTTCTCTTGTATTTCAAATGTTCCCAGGATAATAAACACACGACAACAACAATTATTGAATAGATTCAATTTGACTCAACGTTCCATTTCGCTTTTAAAATTTAAGGTATAAAAAAAATTATATGAAGCAAAGTGTGAAGTTAAAAATAAAACTCATGTCTAAAAAACTAATTTTTTCGTTTGATTTTTTAATTTACGTTACACTCTGAAGCTGCACAAAGGATATTGGTCACAGACTTTATAATTTTGAACCACAGACAAGTGACGAGGACGATACTTGAGCTGTCCTTCTCTCAATCTCCATACTTCCCCACGACGCCGATGGGAGGTCTTTGAGCCTTAAGAGATTTAACACGCATCAGCCCCTCTACATGCCAGTTCTATATGACTGCATGTTTCATTTGCCTCAAGTGGTATGACTACGGATTGCAACTACTCTATTCTATGTTTTGGGGAACTTTGAATTGGTGCTATTTTTGATTTATATGCATTTGTCTAATGCGTTTCCTATTAAAAAAATCTATTGTATTAACTGGAGGGTATCATAATAAATTTTGATGTAGTCCTGAAACCCTTCCATGTTGATTACGTGGGCATTTGCATTTATTTAAATAAATCTACCGAATAAAAAAAAAATTGATATAAAAATATGCATACATTAATATCAAGGAAGTAAGTCTTTTTTGTGAGTAATTTGGTGATATTACATGAATAATTGTATTAAATATACACTATTCAAAATTTGATACTATCGAAAATTTATACACATATACACACAGATATATAAAGAAACAGTATTCATCAAGGACTTGAAACAACTTTAAACGTATAAAAACAAAATAGTGGTGCAATTTTTTTTTTCACAAAAGAATTTTTAAATTCATTTCGTAAAGAAGGAATGAGTACATTAAAAGAGGGAAAAAAACATTTTTTTTAGTTAAAAACGATTAATTAGCAAAATTTTTCTTACATTCTTTTTACAATGGCAATTATTTTTTCGCCATTTTCATTTCCATATGTAATTAGGTTTATCTTTTTTTTCCTTTTAAAAACTGTGAATAAAAATCTTATGTTCTCTTTTATTTTTGTTAAAACACTCGATATATTTTTTCTTTCTTAAAAACATATCCTTAAATGTAATTACACTCATCTTTTAAGCAAACATAGATATTGTTGCGTAGATGGGGGTTGGGGAATTGTATTCTATCATTCTCAAAGAGGAAGACAGTTCTTCAGAAGCGAAAAATCCTTAGAAATGCAGAATATATATACAACGGTAAAATCTTTAAAGTAAATACCAGAAGGCTTCACGCCTTTTACAGCACTCAGATACAACTATCATTGTCTGGAAATATAAATACGTAATGTATTCGCAAGCAGTCACTCGATCGAAGCAACTCTTCAACAGCTCGAGACAATTCTGACTCGTCAATGGTCAAAACAATACTACCTCAGTTTCGGCGAGCGACTCTCTATTAGGAATCTTAACGGATATTTCTCGAAAGATCCACTTTGTCATAGATCGTAATTTCTTCAAAGAGTAGATTTCTTTAGAAATTTTCTGAAGCATCTATATGGTCCAAAATGGTCTCCAAAAATGATGCCAACCTAGCTCTATCGCCATCATTCGCCAAGTTTCCATTTAATCGCCCTTATAATATAAGGAATGGCGTTGTTTGTGAATATTACAACTTTGGCATAAAATAAATACAACAGAGAGTAATATTAACGTATTACACATCCAGATATAAACTATTTACACTATTTTAAGCGTTCATTAACTCAAAATTCGTAAAAATATTTACTCTTTGGAATGATCTATATAACTAAAAAAAGTCTTGAATTAAACCAGATGTAACTCTGATTTTGATAGCATTTGACACCAATCCTTTCAATTTGTCTTCAGTTTAAGGTTTCTAGAAGATCCCATTTGGAATTCGGATGAGACCGATGAATCAGGAAAACCCGTATCCAGATGCAGTGAGCAGTGTGCGGCCGGTGAAGAGCGCATTCGTAACACAGAGTCCCACAGAAGATGTTGTTGGACGTGTCGACCTTGTGATGACACTTACTATCTTCCAGAGCCCCATAAGCCTTGCATGGCCTGTCCGGAAGGTATCATATCATATTTTGTTTTTTATGTTAATTTTGTTCCAGAGATAATAGAAAAAATATTGCCAACGCACTTCGTAATTTTCAGTCCCTATTAAGTGAAGAAATAATACAATGCTACGTATTAAGTCGATCGCGATCGACCGGTAGACCACCAAGACACTTTGAAGTGACTGTTTTTACTAATACCTAAGACGCACATTCTAAAAGAAACATATTTATGGAACACCGACATCAACTGGACAGGAGAATCTGCTTTTCACACTCGATTCAACTGTGTTTACTTCAGCAAATTATTCGATAAATGTGTAGACGACACATGTATCCTCACTGGAAATACACAAGGATGCTTAACACATTTACTGCAGCTGTAGGGGAAAAAAGCGATCTCTGCGATTCCAGCCGTGGAAAGGAATTTTTCCCAAAACGCCGACTAAAAGGAAGAAATGTTGGTGATCAGTCCTTCCCGCGATAGCACAGAATTGGCTATTCAGACACACTGCACGCTTCCACGGGATTGGATTCTGGTTTTGATGTCATGTACTACGATGGCGTGGGACACGCCAGCGAACAAATTAAGTACATACGTTGGTTTCAGATTCATTGGTTCACGTATATTCTCTACACGCTGCATTGAATACAACCACACTCCACTGTCTTGTAGTGATCTGTCATATTTTAAAAGAGAGGTACAATGCTAAAAACAAGTTTTAAGAAAAGAAAACATACAATTTTAATATAGAATGGTCAGACCTACGCTACTGGGTAGACCTCAACACCTTAAAAACATTAGAAATAGCCCGTACCCTGAAAAAGCCTGTCCACCCCTGCTTTATACTCTCCAGTCTTTAACATTACATCATCTTAAGAATAAAAATAAGTTATATTAAACCATCAAGATCTCAATTACTTCACGTTATGACTTTCTTTGAAAGAATTGTTTTATTAACGTCTCACAGATTTCGAAGCTATTGGAACCAAATCACTTAAATTTGACGAGAGCGGCACATGTGTTGACACTTCCTTCTCTAAACGTCCTCATTATGCTGACAGGAGGACTTGGAGCCTCGACAAATTTGATGTGCATTAGGTCCTCTACATGTAGGGTCTCCATTAATTCCAGGACTTGAACTCACGACTCGAGGAAAAATAACACTGTTTCGTGGCTATTTCGCTACCCTGCCCTCATTGCTTTTGAATCGAGTACTGCACTGTGATCGGCAAAGCCGATATAAAACGAGTGTCTGGCACAGTTGTTAGATTGGTTACTTCTGCTACAATGCAAGGTTATCAATATTTAAGGGAGTTTGAACGTGTACTGTGAATATCGGGAATCCGGTAAAACATCAAATCTAAGACATCGCTGCGGCCGGAAAAAGAAGGTGCAAGAATGGGACCAACGACAACTGACGAGAATCATCAAGCGTGACAGACGTGCAACCCTTCCGCAAATTGCTGGAGATTTTAATGCTGGTCCAACAACAAGTGTCACCGTGTGAACCAGTAAACGAAGTATCATCGATATGAGCTTTCGGAGCCGAAGGCCCACTCGTCTACCCTTGTTGACTGCACGACACAAAGCTTTACGCCTCGCCTGGGCCCGTCAACACCGTCATTGGACCGTTTATGACTAGAAACATGTTGCCTGGTCTGTCGAGTCTCGTTTCCAATTAAATCGAACTGATAGACATATACGGGTATGGAGACAACCTCATGAATCCATGGACCTTACTTGTCAACAGGGGACTGTTCAAGCTGGTTGAGGCTCTGTGATGGTATGGGGCGTGTGCAGTTGGCGTGATATGGGACCCCTGATACGTCTAGATACGACTCTGACAGGTGACAGGTACGTAAGCATCCTGTCTGATCACCTGCACCCATTCATGCCCATTGGGCATTCCGACGGACGTGGGGAATTTCAGTGGGACAATGCGATAATGCACGTCCAGAAGTGCTACATGTGGCTCCAGGAGCACTCTTCTGAATTTAGACACTTCCACTGGCCACCAAAATCCCTAGACATGAACATTATTGAATATATCTGAGATTCCTTGCAACGTGCTGTTCAGAAGAGATACTTTACAACACAAATAGGACCGTCACTTTATTTCTTTTATAGACCGATTAAACATGTAGTACTTCACTGAACAAGGAGTTTTTAAGAATTTTACAAAATTAAAGTTAAGAATAAAATTTTAAAATAATTTAATTCTTTCGAAAAAGAATTTCTGCTTGTCTATATTTGAATCCATCTCCTTATTTCATTTTCATTTTATTTTCAATTTCAGGAAAAGTTCCAAGTGAAGATAGAAAGCATTGCATTGATCTAAAATTGGAATTTATTGGACAAAAACTGGGAAATCCATGGGCTTTGGTACCTTTAGTTTTCTCAATTTTAGGCCTCATTAGTACTTCTGTTGTATTCATAATATTCTTTTTGAATCACAAAACACCCATTATAATGGCTTCAGGTCGTGAGTTGTGTTACGTCATACTCGTTGGAATAGCATTCTGCTACTGTTTTCCCTTTGTTGTGCTACTAAACCCTACTGAGGTAAATAAAATATTTCTTTTGCTCATTTTTAAAATGAACTAAGATAGTTTTATTAAAATGTTGTACTTTTAACTTCAAAAATAATTTTCACACTGAGTCAACATATTTTTGGCTTACAACCCTTTTTTACATAATTAATTCCAACAAAAATGAATAATTAATAAGCACTCATTTAATAAGCGAAAATAATTTGTGTTAATTAAAACTAAAATTGGTTTGAAATGTATGCAAAATTGAAACTTAAAAAATTTCGAAATTCTTTTTCCAAATAGATTGAAGTAGTATTATAGAAACTCTCAAATATATAGAATTATACAACCTTCTAATCGATTTTAACTAAATATAAATTGAATATATATACGAATTTTTTTTTATGGAAATTAGCTCTGCAAAGGTATTGTACAAAAAAAGTTTTTTTCCTTTTGTTTCCTGCACATCGAAGAAAAAAATTCTGCTCTTCCTTTTTAGATAAAAATTTGATATTATATAGATATATGTGTGCGTGCGTGCGTGTGATGTGCGTGCGTGTGATGTGTGTGCGTGCGTATGTGTGTGCGTGCGTTGTGGCGTGCGTGCGTGCGTGCGTGTGTGTGTGTGGTGTGGCGTGCGTGTGTGGCGTGTGTGTGTGGCGTGTGTGTGTGGTGTGTGTGTGTGGCGTGCGTGTGTGGCGTGCGTGTGTGTGGCGTGCATTAGTGTGGCGTGTGTGTGTGGCGTGTGTGTGTGGCGTGCGTGTTTAGCATAATGTAAGCAAAATATAATACAGTGATTCGTAGTATTATTTCTGTATAAATAAATATCATTCATAAATTTCAAGCTCGATTTAAGCATATACATTTTTAAGATTATTATGTAGCGAAAAAAATGGTAGCCTTAAGCATGAAAAGTACTATAAGCATGATAACTCTGTTACCAAATTGAATCTTTCTTTGAAATTATTCTAAATAATAAGAGATTAATTTAGGGAGCAAATTGTATGGAAAGCTTACGATTCACAGCAAAGTATTATCCGTTTAAATAAATTTCAAATGTATAGTTTAATTTTAAAAATAGAAATTTTAATTAAAAGTTCCGCTCTATTCTCCCTCTCTCCTCTCTTATCTCAAAAGTCACAACGGGACTGAATTTTCAGTCAAAAAAATGGAATGACTCAACTGAATTGTATGAAATAAGGAAATATCCCTAAAAATATAAGAGGTGCAAAAATTCATAAAGAGCACGAATGTAAATATTTTACAGTATCATTATATTTCTTTAAGAAATTAAGGCAGAATTTACCTTTATGTTGGTAATCAAATTCTTTCAATTTAATAAATCCCTTGCTAGTAATTATCCTTTCATCACAAATTCTTTATATTTAATAAATACCGTACTAGAGATTATCCTACTCTCTAATCATAGGATTCAAACAACGGACACAAAATAAATCCATTTTCTAATTCATGTTCCTTTGATGAAAAAGTCTACGGCATAAACGGCATAAGCACATTGGAAACAAGTACCTTTTCAGACACTTAAGTAAGAAGCCAACTGGAATTGAAGAGTAAAACTCAATCTCTCTCAGAACATTTTTCCATATATAAAAATATTCCTTTATAAGTACACAAATATTTTAATGTATTATGAAATTTGGAGACAATCTTATAAAAAGTTTTTTTTTTTATGAAACAAATTAAAAAATACATAAGGATGTAAAATATTGGAGACAAAATATTGAATATAGTTCGGTGGAGGATAATTTAAATAATCTTGTGCAGTAAAATTATAGCAAATCAACAACTTCTATTTAAGTTAATTCAAAATATACTATGGTGCAGATAGCTGATTGGGAGAGAATTAACCTTAATAATTAAAATAAACATATTTCTTATATTGAATAAATTAAGTCAGACAGATGGATTATATCCGAAAACTTGTAAAACTCCTGAAAGTCATAAAAAGACAACAAGTCAGTGGCGTAACGCAACACCCCCGCAACCCCTGCATTGCGGGAAGCTCAGGGACTTTTGGGGGCCCAAAGCTTGACTGACGATAAGTTGGCCAAAAACCTGAGTTCGCAGGGAGCCCAAATATTCTCCGTTACGCCACTGCTACGAGTCTAATCCAAGATGAATTGATATTCCACAAAGTAGCTTTCAAGGATAAAGTTCAAACTAACATTATCTAAGATTTCACTAATAGCTTCCTTCGTGAACCCGTTTCAGTTAATCTAAATAGTAAGACTCATTTATATGCTCCATGGTTCTTTCATAGAAGGAAGTTCTCAAAAATCAAACAATTCTTTAAAAGATTTTTCCCTATTGACGCTTAGCTGGAAGGCATTATGAGAACCTGATACAAAATGTAATTTTTTACACATACGCTGGTCTATATATAATAATTAACATTGCAACCTTTTTATTCTTGAAAAAATGTCCAAAGTTTGGGCTCTTTCCTTTTACTCAATATTAGCCGCTACTCAACCGCTTAGCTGGGTATTTCATAATGTTGTATGACTATATATTGTTTTTAAGTGAATGAGATGTGTGTCTAAGTTCTTATATTAAGGTATCCGACTACGTTCGGAACCGTGATTTTGAAAAAGCGCATAAATGGATAATTTTCATGATATTTAGTGTCACTTAGATTAGAATATATCCATAAAATTGTATTAAGGACATTGTGGCAAAAAAAAAATTATTTAAATACAATATTTTAGCAAAAAATTAACTTAGAATAATCTTTTTTCCAAATGTTCTCCTTTTGTGAAAAATGCTTCTATTATAATAATATTTTGCCTGTATCTAGATCAGACCTCTCTAAGTTATGTATTTTTGAAATACATAACTTAGAAGCGGGTTTATTCATATTTTACAACAACAGAGGGGAGCAATTATTATTTCAATTGGTGGTAACTCTGAAAATAATGTGAATTTTTCAAAAATTCTAGTTGAGCCTCTGTAGAGAGGTCTGAGCTAAATACAGGAAAATATTATTATAATAGAACCATTTTTCACAAAAGGAGAACATTTGGAATAATTTTTTGCCAAAATATTGTATTTAAATAAGAAAAATTTTATCAAAATGTCCTTACAGCAATTTTTTGCATGTATTCTAATCTGAGTGACACTAAATATCATGAAAATTATGCATTTATGGGCTTTTTTTAAAATCACGGTTCCGAACGTAGTCGATACCTTAAGCCTTTGTAACCCCCTTTTCTTGGGAGTTGATTTCCGCAAATCCATTTTTAATCGATCTCTACTTAATAAAAGAAACATGCTTGCTAAATTTCAAATATGTTTGTCTAACAGTTCCATAAATCTCGAGATGTGTGAGTGAAGAGGTCATGCCTTTACTCTATGTATATAAAGATTAAGCGAAAACTTCTGAAGAAGACGACTGTAGTAGCATCAAATAAAACATAAAACGATAATGATTCCATTAGTGACATTTTATCATTCAACAATGCAAAGAAAAAAAAGTTTTTCGAAATAATGTACCGAATTTTAATCTACCATACACGTTTATTTACTTTTTGCAGATAAGTTGTGGAATTCTTCGAGTCGGAATGGGATTAGGCCTCTCTGTCTGCTACTCGGCCATCTTCACGAAGACCAACAGACTATCCAGAATATTTGAAGTTAGTTTGAAAATCACAAAGCGACCTTCCTACATCAGCCCAGAGTCTCAAGTAATGATCTGTGTTTGTCTAGTTCTCATTCAAGTGACATTAACAGTATTGTGGCTTATCGTCAAACCACCTGTAGTTCTACACATACTTTTGCAGAATCCGAGGAAATGGGTTGCGTACTGCGGATTGGATGGAATTTCTGTTCTTTTAGGATTGTTGTATAACATGATTTTATTAATCCTTTGTACAATATATGCTTACAAAACGAGAAATATTCCGGAGAACTTTAATGAAACAAAGTGGATAAGTTTTACCATGTATTCCTCCTGTATCATTTGGTTGGCTTTTATACCAATTTATTGCAGCGCAATGCAAGATTATAAGGTAAGTTCAGTTGATTTGTTAAAATGTTAAGCCTATTTATGAATTATATCTCAGAAAAATATGCGTTTTATTTCAAAAAGTTAATCTTAACTATTTACTTTAATGGAATTGATTGCTCATTAAAAGCCAATTTCAATATCTATAACGAAAGTTATTATTTGTAATTTTTAAGTTTGGTATTTCGTGTTCTAAAATCGCTAAACTGATGTACTGCTTAGTAGCTCAATCAATCCATTGATTGAATCGTAAATGATATTTTTAAAAATTCCGTTGTCTCTCATGATCTTATTGAATATAATGAAAGATTCTCAAAATTTTTGTTTTCATTTTAATGTTGTTTTTAAAAAATAGGGCTTATATAAAGCTTTTGAAGAATACTATATTTTAAAATATAGAATGTTTTCTAATCATTTAAAAAGATTAATATTATTGATATCATGTCGAAGGATCTCATCCTCATGTTGTTCGATTAGAAGATCTTGTGTGTGGTGTGCTCACTCTTTTGCACACGCCCCACATCCCTACACACAAGTTTGTTTCTAAAATCTTGATACAAACTTGGTAGAGTAGTACAACTCACTAGAACAAATATTTATAGTATGGGAATATATAATTTATTTAAGGAAGAGTGACGAGCGTAAAGACACAAACACACAAAATTAGACATGAAAAAAAAACCCAGTGTAATAACCCTCTTTGCTTTGTTGGTGTTTGGGGGTTCGAGCAAAGATTAGTCATAGCAAGTTTTAAACGCAATTTTATTTATCCCTTTACTTAATCAACACAACTAAAGGTAGGAAATGCGCTTAGTAAATAATCATAAGAGAAATCGCATGGCTTAAGGCTACTAAAGTATAATCAAAGTGTATTAAACTTACTCTTGGAGCACTCTCAACTCTTAGGCTTCAATTTTCTGAAAATACCTTTTTAATTATACAACCTCCGGTTGTAAATATAGTTCACAATTTTATCACTTAATATCCAACTAACATCTATCGACTATCATCGCGTACCTAAATACCAACACTTAAATAGAACAACTCATTTAAATAAACCCTGTCTTCTTCTTCGAGGGAAAGTTTTTAACAGAACTTACAATTAAAAAGAATAATTTTGCCCAAGAGGATTAATGGAAAATTCCCGGATATAACCGTTAAACCCTCCCTTTATCAAAAAATCACAATTAAGTGCTTTATTACAGCATTGTTTGCAATAAAGGCTCAAACTTATAACAACCTTTAGAGATATACCTGTAAGCTTTGAAACGTTGACTGAATGACTGTAATAGCAAAATGGAAATTTAAATGAGAAATTTCCACACAGGTAGATTAGTCGCCAAATACCCTAAGACCTTGCCCTTCATCGATAACCTCCTCGCAGCCTTGGCATTCCTCCATGGAATTTATTTTTTCTGGGATTACATCAAACATTAGGTCCACCTCTATGAACTGACGGTGTGACGAATTTAAAACACACATATCTCAGCTTTTCCCAGCATAACACGGATCATGTTGGAAAAGTGTTTATCGTAATGCTTCGACATATCGTTCGATCACGTTTCTGGAAGGGCTCACATTGAACACAGAAACTGTATTACATTTAAACTTTCAATTGCTGTTTTTGATTTCCGATCAGCAATAAAGTTCTGTACTTCGTTTTATGCTCTTTTAACATAACCCTGCATTGATACATTCATCAATATACATTCTGTATCGTTGGTCAAAAAATTGACTTTTCCTTTTTCTTACTTTATGAAATAAAAGTTGCAAGGGTAAACTAGAATTCTTGTAGTTTCTAGAATTTTAAACTAGAAAAACTTCTTATTACTTTAACCATATTTTAAAAATATCATTTTTTCCCCTTTAGGTTCGATCCACTATATTGTCCATGAGTGTCAGTGTTAGTGGTACTGTAACCTTGGTATGTATATTTCTCCCTAAAATATACATTGTCCTCTTCCATCCAGAAAGGAATGTCCGTTACCCAAGTTCATCAGCAACAAGTGGAACGGGTACACTTGACAGTCAACCGGTACGATACGTAAGAACTGCTCCTAAAGTTCTTGAAGTACAGCATCCATCCCCCATCCACAGACCCGATTCACCTTTCCTTCTGAATCAAAATCACAGGACATAGAATTAAAATCATTTCCGGTAGTAGGTGTATATCAAAAGAGAAATGAAGGATCTAAGAAATCCCCAAGTACACACCGTTTGTGTCTCAGAAGAAACAATTAAAATTGCTAACTTGAGTGATATGGTGGAGTTGATGAATATTTTTTGT
Source organism: Trichonephila clavipes (assembly GCA_019973935.1). NCBI lineage: Eukaryota > Metazoa > Arthropoda > Arachnida > Araneae > Nephilidae > Trichonephila > Trichonephila clavipes. Next base: position 315,293 of record BMAU01000143.1, on the reverse strand, counting down.
AAACCACAAATAGTTAAAAACAGACTAATAAAACGTTTTACCTGTACAACTATTTGCATAACTTAACAATGAAACGTGTTTTGTAAAATATCGCTTAAACATCAAAACATTTGTTCGTTACATATGTATGTAATGAATTCCTGGCCATGTGTATCAGTTGGGGTAAACATTGAGCTCAGTGCCTTTTCAACCCAACTCCCGTACAACTTCGATTACTTTCACCTTGCCCCTGCGTCAAACCACGTGCATGGAATTTCACTCTCCCGCACTCTAGTCATGGCTAGAAGAATAGAACAACTTGTTGGTTCATTATAATAAACTAAAATATCATCAAAGGTTGCATTCTTAATTATTCATTATCACACACACAGTCACAAACACGCCTGCTTAGAAACACTCCAAGTTATGTGAAATACATATAATTCTAAAAATTATAAAATAAATGTTAAACATTTTAGAGCTTGTGTGGTATGTAAATGACTTGAATGTTTTTAATATGGTTTGATAATGAAGCAAAATATGCACGAAAATTACTGTAAGCCATTAACAAATAAACAAATATATTAATTCCTCTTTCAAAGTTGTAAGCCACGACACATGACAATTTTATTAAAAGCGAAAATACAGTTTATATTAACCCTTACTTTAACTATATTAAATACAAGCAATGCTTTAAAAAAAATTTTTAACTGCGTAAAAATTGATATTATCTCTTCATAAAATTTAAGTGAATCCATCCTGAGAAAAGAGTCATTGCTCGGGTACCAAGCTCTTAATGGACTCAAGGACGATGGGAACGATCTTGACGTTCTCGTATCCCAGTGAACAAAAGTAGGGCCGCACACACACTGGTTCATATTTTTCAATTTTCTTGTCACACGTTATTGCGTCACATCTGTCACACAGCCGAGTAAAAGGTGAAGTGGTTCAGGACGTTAGGAAGAGTTTCCGCCATTTACCATACCTCCTGCAATTACTTTGATAGTCAGGGGTTCAATTTTTGTTGCCGTTTAGAGGAGTGAAGTTGAGTCGCGCCTTGTGGACAAACCTCCAATCGGCAAATCTGGTGTAGAGGCTCTGTGCAATAAAGTAGTTGCTTTCTGGGGAAAAGGAAACACACTATTACAAGAATTTACAGCCGTCGACGAAATGGAAAAGAGGAAACAAGGAAATTATTTTCTGATCTAAAAAGAATATTTTTACATGACCTGTCATTAGAATGTGCATCTCTTTCATATAATCTGATTAGAACTACTATTTTAAACCATATATACAGGATAGCATTTTCAGCACGTCTCATTTTCTTCAAGTTAAAATATTGAATTCAAATTTAAAAATTAATAATGATGCATATTTTCAAGCAAAACAAAAAGTTATCAAGAAAGGTATAATCAAACTCTTAAGCAGAAATAATGTAGATAAGATATCTGGACAAAATCACCTGAACTAACTTTAATTTGTTCTCTTGTATTTGAGTATGTATATACAGCTTCCTTTTTTTTTACCCCACATATAAATTTTCTCTCTCGTCCAACTTTACACTCTCGCTAAATAAGTATTTTTCAATGCACAAATGTAATTTTTATAATATATTAATCTGCAATAAATTATATTTTATCAACATTAAATTTCTAAAAAGGGCAATTTAAAAAAAAGTGTTAAAATCATCTAAAATCCCATAATTGGAGAAAAAGGTTCGAAAGAATAAGTGCTCCCACCCAACATCATTTTACTCCATAGAAAGAAAAAAAAAAGATATTCATTAATTTCAGCAGTTTGCAAATTAACGCCACTTTTGGTGCTATTTTTATAACAGAGAATTTCTAACTCCTACTCTATCACACTAAAGTTAAAAAAGAAAGGTGAAGATTTCAATTTCCAAGAAAATTTCAAATTTTGGCAACAAGAAATTTAAATATATTTGATAAACGATTATTAAGAATATTTCTTTGTGATAAATATGTAGAAAGACACAAAGTTCTAATTTAATAAAGTCCAGATTTTTCAAAAAATATTTGAAAGTCAGCATCGTTTGCTTAGTACATTCTCAAAACCTGGGGAAAAAACAATGCAGGAAAATTTCATTAGATTTATTAAAAAATTGTTCCTACTTTTCATTTACTCCTTGAGTTCTGTCTTTTGCATTGTTATTCAGAAAATTATAAAAATTCATTGGTTATGTATGCAAATTAATTTGTAGTCTTTTTTTTACCACATATAAAATGCGAGTCTAAATGGATAATTTAACATTTCTTAAGCTCGCATGTATACGTAAGTGATGTTGCCTTAACTCAACCATGCGAGAATTATTTTATGTTTATTGATTTATTTTAATATTAATCTTATTAGGTTTGAGCTATATATATAAAGCACATTTTATTATATTCTAAACAGAAATTTCACAATCAAAATTCTTCCCATATCTTCAATTTTTAGTGACCTTAGTAATTATGCACATAGATTAATAAGAATATTCTTGAAAAAGAAATATATATATTGAGTCAAAAATTTTTAAACACAAAATCTCGGTTTGTAAAGCGATGCAAAAATAACTGCGCAAATTCAAAAAAAGTAAAAATGTAACAAGTTCTAAAAATTAACACTAAATTAGATCTTTTTAAAAACTAGAATTACGCCAATTGTGTTATGTATGCTACCCTCTCTGCTTTAATAACTAATCAATCACAAGTCGAAAAACCATATTAATTTTGCTAAGTCTGCACAGTACCCTTTTCCAAGAAAACTTTTTAGGCAGTAACAATAAAAATAATTTGTTTTTCATTGAATAATAAAAAGTTGATTCTGAAAATAAAATGTCTGTTTGACCCCAGCCTGTTTTACAACTTTAAAAAAAATTACGAATTTTTTCAAATTTTTATAAGTGTTTTAAGTTTAAAAAATTTTTAGTCATTTTAAGTGATTTAAGTTTCTTATGCTGATTTTTTTTATTTTTCTAGATAAACCTGGAAAAAACACGAAAACATTTAAAATATTAAATTTATATATAGTTTTTTAAAAAATATATAACCAAGATCTCAGACCTAAATCTGTACTAACTTTTAAAGAACATACATTTGGGAGTATACACAAAAAAGTTTTCAAGGCTATCTTTAACAGAAAAAAGCCTTAGGGATCAGAAAACACTTCAAAATTAAATGTCTGAGATAAACGCATTTCAAGTTTGTCACGTGGAACAATGCCTGTAAAGCTTTGATTTTTTAATGCTATTTTCCAATTTTAACATAAGTTCTACATAACACTATATTAATCAAATAACTGAAATTTTTTTAATTCAAAAAATACATTTGTATAATATTAATAGCATTTGTTGCAACAGGTTATTTTAACTGAAATTATGAAACTCAAAAGCATTTATGTTCAAAATAATTCGAATACTAACTTAATCCTTTGAAGGGCAGTGGTTCTTCGAGAAAACTCAAAAAATTTTTTCAACTAAAATTGCATTAATTCTGCTGGTGCTGCCATCTATTGATACCGCAGAGAACTAAAAATCGGACTTCGGCAAAAAGTTCTTATTAAACTTTTTTTTTTAGTAATTACTTTTGAAACCACTGCTCTTCAAAGGATTATGCTAAAAATCAACAGGTGTGTGAATAAAATTAAGTATTGTTTTAAATTGGAGCAAATTACCAGGTTTGAGTTTTTGTTGCTTAACTTCAAAATAAAATATAGTACAATACATTTACTATAATGTAGTTTAATACATTATAGAAATAACTTATCTGCAATACTTCCAATCCAAAGGCCTTAATTGAAATTAATAACAATTTTACACCAAAAGTCTATTGTGCTCAAAAATATTTTTAATTAGTTTGATTTAGGAGTGAAAAAAATGCTTACAATGAAACCAAAGCTTAAGCATAGAAAATTCAAATATCTTTAAAAGGTAATTTGTATTCAAATCCAAAATTTAGTGGAAAGCTTCCCAATAATATGGGCCACAAAAAAATAGAAAGAAAATTTTCGAAATATGTTCGGTAGAATGGCCTTAAATAATTCCCCTATTTTTGCAGCAATACAATTAGTTAAAATTAAATCTATACAATAATGGATTTTCTATCATATAATTATACCTTTTTTACATAAATTTTAACTCCAACTGCGAATCTATCCAACATACAGGGGATCAAACGATTGCTATATATTATTTAAGCCAGTGATACTCAACCTGCAGCCCGCCGGCCTAGTTTGAGTGGCCCACTGCACTAAGAAATTCAATTATTGGAAAACAATGTACAAAAAATTTAAGGGGAAATTCAATAAATCAAGCGTATCAATTTATTTTTTAAATAGTAGAATGTAAGCAAGAAGCTAGGTCATAGATGAAAGAAATAGAAGTCATCCCTTAACTCAGTAAAAATTCATATAAAAATGAATATTTTTATGTGTTTGATAGAAAAGTTAATATAGTATTAAAATAAAGGCCAAAAATGAGTTAATATTTTGATCAATTTTGTCTGTCAACGTTGTTTTAGTCTTAAGTGTTTTTCCCATTTGGGATTATGGAGTTCAGATCCTTCTTCCATGAACAATTTCTTAATTTGTAGCATAAAATATTACGTCCTGGTGCAGTCTATTTTTTCATAACTCGCATGAAAATAATCTGTGTACACCACTTTCTAAACAATGCACAGTTAACAATGCAGGCATCTCAAATAATCAATTGTACCAGAAGGGTGACATTTATCAAGACACTATCATGGAATCAAATAGCCCTTGAGAACATAACCCTTTTTAATAGTAACAATAGGGCTTTTTCAACGGGATTCTGCTCATAAGGTGAATACAACACAGCAGTGTTTGAAAAAATGTGCTCGACTTCCTAGAACACAAGATAAATCTTAGTCATTAAATTTAAATCTACTTCACTATATATTAAAAGTCAGCATTGGAAGCAAAGGTGAGCTGAAACAACATGCTTATTTGAACAGTCTAAAATGTTCTTGATGGGGAAGTAACAATGGAAATTCCCAGAGGTAACATATGCCTCAATAGATGAGTGATCACACACAGAGACAACCTGTATAAAGTCAAAAGATAATCAATTTGAATAAAAGGTGTACTATTTTAAATTTAAAGGCAAAATAAAACATTTAATTTGACTACAAAGTTGTTTTTTAACTGCATCAGAACTTTTGTCACAACTAGGTGTAAAATAAGCAGTGAAATTTTTGTAAAAATAATAATTTAGAACATTTTGGCAGTGAAGTTTTCTTGAAAGCTCCTCCATTCAAGGAATAACTTTTAAAAATTCCAATCATTGAGTTTGAAAATATTGATAAATTTAGAAATTAAAAATTGAATTTTAAATAATTTGATTCAACTCAGAAACTTATATATCTGTTTATATTAAAGTAGAAATTAAATTGTTTTACATAGAACAGAAAATCTGGTTATTAGAGAATAGTAAATTTTAGAGATTCTAATGTTCTTGTAATAATGATACTATTCCTTAAAAAGCATGGAATAAAAAACATGTTTAATGATTTTACCACTCAAATGAATTTTTAAAAAACAAGATAACAAATTTTTGTCTTTTATTTCAATTTAAATTATTTAGCAATAGATGTTCCACTAGCAGCTGCAGCTCCATGTTTCAGAGGTTTTGCTTGGTCACCCTCCCTAAATCCATGTCTAAAAACAAAAGAAAATTTTAAATATAATAAAAAATTAGAAATACAACTCATAAAATTAAGTCAGCCCTTATAAGTTATTCTATTGAATAAAACAGGTAAAAGTTTTAAAGTAATTCTTAAATAAAAACAGTATTAATATTAGTATTAAAAGTATAAGACTTTTCTTTCAGTTTTGCTCTACAATATATTGTAACTTCACACCATTCCTGTTGATTTTAATGCTTTGTACAAAGCAATGCGGTACAAAATTATTTGTGTCTACGTGGAGTGAGTGAATATTAATGTCGCACTGTTCAGCTACATGAGGGCTTTTAGCGACGGACCACATAATTTTGAAACATGGTCAGTGACATGGACGACACCTGATCTGGCACCCCACTCTCTTAACTACCACACCAAGGGGAGGATGTTTCAGCGGTACTGGGCTCAAACTCATGACATGCTTGCTATATGATCAGATACCTTGACCACTGGGTTACCGCAGCCCTTGTGTCTACAAGGAACCAAAAACAGGAATACGAAGATAATCTCTCTGAAGATATGGATCTCTTTATAAAATGTTTTTGTTGGAAGAAAAAGTAAAAAATTCACTATTTAAACTTCTTCAAATCTTTTAATTTTAGATTTAATCATGAAGCGATTTTCAAAATTCAATAAAACAGAATTTTTTAGACTGTTACACATTTATACTTTTTTTAAACCAAATTCAGTTTTAATATAATGGCAACAAGTTGGTATTGAATACTAAAATATGAACAGTTTCTAAATAACACTAATTCGGCTTATAGGCTGCCGAAAAAATAGGCAGAAATATAAGCATAAAAATATTGTCTGTACTGATGAAAAGAAAGCCTTGAATACACTACCTGTTACTATACAAATATACATAGTTTGACATACATAGTTTACATAGTTTGACAAGGAACAAAACTTGTTCATCTAGTCCTATAATTTATACTGATTTTTAAAACATTCAGGAAATTAAAAGAAAAAAGGATTAAAAGACTACCATCGGTAAAATCCTAGTCTGGCACACTGCTGTTTTTGGCGCCATTTTTTTCGCCAAATGGCGCCAATAACCCCTGTTTCAAAAAATGACGTCATGGAAGAAAACGAAAAAAATCGGAGGTTGATGGTCTCAGCTGGTGATAAAAAAACCCTAAGAAAATGGGGTTTCTGAAGTGATGTCAGGACCGGAAACGAAGGAAAAGGGGGGGACGATCTCGGCTCCTGTTCAAAAATCCTAAAAAACGGGGTTTCCGTAATGGCGTCAGGGATGCTGAAAACACATGTATTTACACAAAAGCATAAAATAAAGAAAAGGGCAAAAAGAGAATTTCTACGAGATAAAGGCAGTAAAATAAGGGGAAAACAGTATTTTAAAAATTGTAAAAAATCACTTACCACTGTGTTTTTAATTTTTAAATCATTCACTACAAACTCATTCATACTCTTGCCAAACCAATACCTGGTTAATCGCAAGATCACACAAATACTCAATCCACTATGACTAAACCACATACCTTTTCTTACACTCCGGCAAACAAAGTGGGGATTCTCTTTCGACTGTACTCGACAACGCCATTCAAAACCATCAATCATAACCCTTTCGTTCAACCAAATGCATATCCTTTTTACACTTCGGACACTCATATCTGGAGGGAATTAATCCTTTTTTCATAACTCAATCTGAAACAGCCTTATTCCCTTGCTCTCCAAGCAAAACAAAAAATCCTGTGGTTGCCTCGCTTTCAAGCAATTTTATTTCGCAAGCCATTCTAACAACCGGTGGAAAATTAAGCCAAAAATCGGAATACGTGGGGAAGATTGATTGATTGAATATTAACGTCGCACTGTTCAGCTACACGTGGGCTTTTGGCGACGGACCACGTAATTTTGAACCATGGTCAAGTGACGTGGACGACACCTGAGCTGGCACCCCCCTCTCCTAACTACCACACCAACGGGAGGACGTTTCAGCTCTCGACAGATTTAACCTGCATCGCTGCCCTACATGGCAGGTCTTTAGTGGTACTGGGCTCGAACCCGTGACAAAGCAAGCCACAGTCCGATACCTATACCACTCGGCTACCGCGGCCACAATACGTGGGGAAGAAAGTAAGAGCAGGGGTGAACTCTACGTGTTGCAGCAGGGTCAAGGGCGAAAATGGACGATGTCCACTTTTCACCCGATTTTTTTGCTTGACCAGTTTTAGGGTTGCCATATGTAAGCCACCGGACTGGACAATCCGGAAGGGTTGCCATATTGTAAACTTTATTGCCAAAATTTTTGGCGCCAAAGATTTTGTTGCCAAGCAGTGTGCTTGACTAGGATCCACCCAAAGTTTGTTTTACTAGTACTAAAAAATTAATATTTCTTTATATTAGAAAACAAAATATTTACTGATCCAAAATAAGTACAAGTTTTAGATGTAACAAATTGATGTTATTCTGAATTATACTAATAAAAAGATGACATTCAAAACATACTTAAATCGCCTCCAAACTTTCTTAAGATGACGAAGGCGTCCTGTACCAGTTGTCTTCCTCCTCTTACCTTTTACACTCCAATTATCTACAAAAACAATTTTAAATTGATAAAACAGTGTTCACAAATGATAAAAATTACACTTCCCTAATATAGAACATTCAATCTTATGGTAAATCAAGTTTTGAATGGAAATGGAAAGCAAAAACCTTTAACTCTTTAAACAATGTCTTTTTTTACACTATTTTGAAATAACACTGTACATGTATTAAGCAATTTTTTCAACACGAATTTTTTGTGCTATCAAAAATTCCAATAAAATTTGGAAACTCCTGCATTTTGGATAAGAACAATTTGACCGTGTTTACGATAATAAAGTCGATACTCAACACTGTCAATGTGAAGTTAAGCTGCACTGCTTGCATTCGTGAGAGCTTGAAATTTGCTGCGAGTATGGAACAGCATTTTATTTACTCATGATCCAGACAGAGCATATATTAACTATCCTATGTGTAGCAGGATATTAAGAATTCTATAATCAACTTGAAACCAAATGACAGCCAATAATAAGACTAACAAAAAGACCAACAAAGGCCAATAATATAACAAATGAAATTCTTCATTTGAATCAAAACACAGTTAATCTACACATATCCAAAACATCTACTTACACTTACTGACATATCCGGTTCATAATAAATGTGCTAACTTGTTATAAAGTAGCGAGGAACAGTTAATAGTTTTATTCCTAATCTCAGTTTGAATTTTTATGTTGTATGTACTTATAGGCTGCATTTTCATTGTACACTAATTTTTTTGCAAATAAAAATTGTTTTATAAAAATGTAACATTGGATTTTATTATTTTTTTGCAGTTATTTTAGGAAAATATTTAAAGATTTTGCAACTTGCATGATCTTTTGAAATTGTGGAACATATCTCAAAATGTATCATAAACGTATCATGAACATATCTCAAAATGTTACATGCATTTTTTTACACTGCTTTCTAAGGAACATATCTATCATATAAAAAAGTTGAGAGTATTCACAATTCAAATATAAAATCCAAATATTGCATCATTTGTTTTACAAAAAATAATATATTTAATTTGCTGTTGAACTTATTTTAGTCCACCCCAGGTTTGTGAACAAATGTTTGGTGACAAGTTTTTCATCAAATGACGCTAAGGGGAAAAATAGTGTTTTTCAAAATGGCAGACTAAAACAAGGAGAAAAAAGTACTTTCTCAAAGCCCCGAGTTACAATTTTTGATGTAAAAATCCTGTTTTACTGCAACTACTTGTATATTTTGATTTAAGGTTTTTAGTTTTGACTGTATTAAAAATTTCAGTATTACTCAAATCAATTTAAAATACCAAATTTACATTCACTGCATTTTCTTTTGGCATATAGAAATTTTACAATATTACAAAATAATAATGCCAAAAATTTAAATCATCCGAGATGCAAGAAAAGATTAAAATTAAAGCTAATGCAGTTAACAAATTGTGGAGGCATATAAGTCATCCCTGCAAACAGGAACGTTACAGGAGATACTGTCTTAATTATAAAAAAAAAATTACATTTCAATTTGAAAGCAAATTGCACTTTACTCACCTATCAAACCTAAAAATTTTACATGAAAATGTTTACCTCCCTGACATACAATGCAGATTCAATTTTTCGACATACAATAGATTCAATTTTTCGACATACAATAGATTCAATTTTTCGACATACAATAGATTCAATTTTTCGACTACACAAAAAAAGGCCAACATTTGCAGAGTTTCTTATAATTAATAATTTTTGATTACTTACAATGTCGCATTCTCCTGCTTGGATATCCACACTGTGCACACTTTGATTTTTGAATGTGATAACTACTTCGTCCGCACCGCCTGCACATTGTGTGCGTCTTATTTCGGCGCTTTCCAAAACTTGATGTACCTTTCGTCTAAATCAGGAATAGTTACATGGCATTACATGATTTTAGTAATCACATAGTTTACACTTCACAAAATTATTATATTCTTATATCTTTAAAATGGTCTTAGACATTTAATAATATTTAGAAATTTTATAAGGTACACAACTAGTTGAAAGAACACATTATAACATTAACACACTTCTCAATATCATAAGATCAGCAGCTACATAACTAAAAGTAAAGATTTAAAAACAAAACTCCATACTTATAACCATGAAAGTTATATTATACATTTAAACCCAAAAATTTCCAAAACAAAAAAAATTCCCAACAAGCCCCAATATTTGTAAAATGATGTAGCAATAAAAAAGCCATTTTCTTAGTAAAAAATAAACAAATGTTTCAGTAGTTATGCTCTTGCGATTAATTAATCACCGACATTTCCTTCCAAAAGTCTGTATACAGACCATCTATATTCATGCAATGATCACTAATTAAAAGAAGTCTTTATAAACAATCATCGATAACATAAAATACAAACATTTATAACTTAAGAGCGACACAAATTGTGTACACTGGAAAAAACCTTCATAATAGACTGCAACTAAAAGTTATTACTTTCTAAGCTATTTCCTTCTTTTTAAAACCTCTTACCATATTTGGCAGAGAATTAACTAGCTTAATTACTTTGGTTATTTGTTTAAATCTTTAACCGACAGATTTCAGCATTTCTTTCGAAGTTATACATGCTCCCTGATTATCCACTAAGTTAGATCCAACAAATGCTTTAATATGCTTTGGCGCCACTAGTTTTTTGGCATTTACTCTTATATCTTACTTCAATATGTCCAAGTAATAAATTTTGTTAATTATTGATTCAATTAATTCCAGATTACCAACCCAAAGGTTCTATGCACCCCCAAACCATTTATACCTCATCCTCCATGCTTGATAGTCTAAAAAAGATTCTCTTTCTTAAGATCCTAACAGGATTTTTGGCAGATGTTTATTCTTTGATGTAGAAAATACACAAAAATTTTACTTTCAATTGAATACATTAATTTTTTAAAAATTAAGTATCCTATTTAGATGTTCATTAGCAAAGATCATTCCATTAGCTCTGCTCGCTTGAGACAGTTTTATCAATGCAATTCGTTCATGATATAATCCTATTTCAGTTTCCATCATTTAACTCACATATTTTTAGAACATCTCAGTAAGGAGCTATTTGAGAAGCTTAGCCATCTATTTATTTATACAGAGCGTATTACAAAACATGATTCTCGTGGTTACACTTGGACATTAAAATTTCAGTTGATTTGTAGTTCAAGAACACTTTTTGAATGAACAAATGCGGCCCAATGACAGTTTCAGCACTTTCTTTCAAGAGGTTTCCCCCTTTTCTAAAAATCTGTGATGATCTTTTATTCAGTAATAAGTCGATTTTTTCATTTACATGCAAAGGTACCACAAGCATTCAAATCTCAAATGTTAAATACATCACATGAACTAATAATTACACAAAAAGACTTGTGGTGCGATCATCTCACAATAAAAGATCTTTAAAAGTTCTACTTTGTAAGTGTATGCTAACTTTTAAGAAAGTGGCAAAAATTACAAATTTTACTTTAGAATTTAAATTGATTAAAAGAAATGTAAGAAACATTTATGCCAGCCAATAAAATTCTAAAAGACTACCCTTGTCCACCTTGACTCACTATTTTATATACCACAACAAAAATGTTAAATAACACAAGATAGTAAAATATTAAAACAAACTAAAATTTCTAGAGAAATTAAAGACATTAACTTTAGAATTTTGACCAAAATTATCAATATCTTATAGATTAACAAAGATTGTAACTCACCATTTTTAGACCTTTTGAAAGGTACACGCGATGTACTTATTGATGTAGAATGGTTTATAGACTTTCTTCATTTCAGTTCGAATCAATCACATCAACTGACGCGGTTCCCAAAAACATATGGTTGATTCTAACGTAAGAAAATTAATTTTTCAATGAATTTTCAAACGAAAATTAAAATATATAGTTTCAATAAAATGTATTTCATATAAAGTACAAAATAAAATAGGTAGTAAATAATAGGCTCATAACTTAAAAGTTAATAATTGTTTGCGAAAGTGGTTCTTTTCAATGTAAAATTATACATTCATTCACAGTTATTATTCTTTTCAAATAGTAAAGTTTATTCTTCAAAACAGTTTTACCTTTTTTTAAAAAAAAATCCTTTGCATCAATACTTATTTTTCGATTTTTACAATTTTGTCAATGCGAAATGAAGAGAGAAGAATATTTGTAAACAAACAAATGAGTGTTTGGGATTTGTTTAAATTTTTGGAATCTGAGAAATTGCTCTTAAGTTTATTCTAGATTTAAAATTTAAAGTCAGTTATATTAATCGCCTTTGACTTCAAAGAAATTGTCTTTAATCAACATTAATTGTAAAAGTTTGTAAAACTTAGCTGTGCATAAAAATAGTTCACATTTAGTTTTTCTTTCTTTTGTATATCTATTCATATGAAAATTTCATTATTTTTTATGTCTCTGAATATTTATTTTTAAGAAATTCATGTCGAAGAATAAGGAGCTTAAGCAGGGATTGCTTAATCGTTTGGTTAAACAGAAAGAAGATAAAGGCAAGTTTTCTGATTAGTTTTATTTATATGATTCTCAATTTTGTATTTAACCTTTATATTGTTTTAATTTTTCGTACAAAAAAGGCATAAGTTCGATGTAAAGACTTTTTCGTTTGGACCCTTTTTCGGACGATTTTGCTCCTGACTTCCCCTGTTTTCTGGTAGGGTTTCGCGGGCTTTTCGATTTATGACGCATTTTCCAGTCATTTCTAAAGTGCTGATTAATTTTTTTTCTGTTGGATCTATTTGCTCATTACTATTCTGAATCGCTTACAAAACTTCAGTTTTATTCATGAATTCAATGCAATATCGTTATTAATAATAATTATACTACATACATAATTCAATAAAAATTTGGGTACTTGAGGTAAATAGAGTTGGTGATTGTTGCAACAATACATAAGTACCAAAATCTATTCTTTCACAACTACTTTTCTGGTGTTTTATTTATGTAGAAATTCTCTCTCTAAACCTATTTTTTTTTAAAATAATCAATTTTCATTTTCATGCTTCTACCGGGATTAAAAAGAATCCTACCATTCATTTTAATCTTCCACTCACAGTGGAAAGGAGTGGCATTAGCTAGAGGAAGGCCACTTAGATCAGCATTTCATTTTCTCCAATCTGTGGTGGTGGGGGAGAGGAGGACAAACAACTGCTTTTCAGAGTGGTGAAACATTTTGCAACCCTATGTTTTCCTTGACAACTTAAGTCGCCAAAAGAAATTGGTGATTTTTCCAAAATGTCTCTATATCAAACTTGTTTCCAAAAATAAACCCATAATAAACTAATTTTATTTTAAAGGTTTGAATATCTCTCTTGTAATATTGTACAGATTCTTAACCACATTTATAGAAATTGTGATTGTTTGATTTAAGGAGATAGGTTCTTACATATTAGCATCACAGCAGCAAAATTTGTGCCTTGCAAATCGTGCAATAATATCAAAACAATGAAAAAATCTAATGTGTGTTAATTGAAAAAAAAATCCTGTCAGTCTGATTTTGGTGGAAAATGGCACTGTTCGCATATCACAACTTTTTCTGTGGTGGTTAGTTTACATTACATAAATTGTGCTAAGAGTTAAATCCTATGTTAGAAGTGTACATTAGGATGTCCTTTGAATTTCGCGATGTTTTTTAGATTTCATGATGAGATAATGATTTTGCTCTGGCAGACTTTTTTTACTAGGTAACCCAGATACAATGAAATGTGGAAGACCATGTGTCCTCTATACTTGATTGCTACTGAAAAAAGCAGTTCCCCTCCCCCAACAAATTATCACCTTCCCCAAGGGATACCCAAATTTGCATGAATCCTATATTTGGTGCATTGCTAGATGAGGGTTTTGAAAATAACCAAGTACAGTTGCTAGATATAATGGAACTATTCTCACTAGTTTTACATTTAAAAAGAAGGGTAGCTTGATGAACTTATCACTCAGTTTGGCAGCAAAAATAAAACTGTGCAAATCCTACTAAATAAAGATCCAAATTAGAATCATAAAAAGGGCACTTTTTAAGAGCATGAATAAAAATGTAAAATAGCTCATATACTTTGCTAATTTTATACAATATTTGCTCCTAGGAATTTTAAAAGGTTAAACTAAATTGATTCTCATGCTTACATCTTCTTATAAGCAATTTAGTGTTCAAGATGGACTTAAGGAAAGTGTCCTTGGTGATATTTCACTTCATGATTTGAATACAACGTTAATTTCAAAAGAAAAGAAATGAGAAAGAATGAATTGCGATTTGTCTTTTCACGCTGCATATTTGTCAGTAATATAATCAGGATCACTTACTTTACTTCCTTCAAACCAACTATTCTTGCTGACAAATTTTCTTAAGTGAACTTTAAAAGTCATTGAGAAGCTTAAATTACTTTTTTGTATCATAAATACCTAGTAGAAAGATTTATTTATTTTTCTCAGAAATAAATAACTTTTCTGTGAAACAATTTAGAATACCATAGTAAAGTTTAAAAAAAAACATATTTGAGATTCATTTTATATGAAGTCAGATAATCATTTGCCATCTGTTGATAATATAGGTCAGGGGTGGCGAACCTTTTGGGGTCAACGTGCCATTTTTTCTAAAAAAACACTTAATGAGTTATAGGCGTGCCATCAAATAATTTTGACTTGTGATTATTGAAGAACTAATAAAACTAAATACGAACAAATCGAAATTCTTTATTTAATACAAAAAAAATACATTTTGCACTGTATAGTAATAAATGTTTTAGTTATACTTGTAATTTAATTTAAAATAACATTAGTGTGATTTCTGCTGTTGTAGATTAGATGACAAATAACTTGTATCAGGATTATAAGATATTACTTTTAGTAGAATGCATGCTGAATTGGAGTCGTCTGTTAAACGGTTTCTAAGCGAGTCTTTGATGTTATTTTTAATCTCTGAAAATAATGACTCGCAGGCATAGGTAGATGAAAATATAGTTAAAATAGCATACGCCAACTTCTTCAAACAGTCAAATGCATCTGGAATCGAATTCCATGTTTCCAAAATTTCGTTACTGGTATTTTTACTTATATTGCTTGTCAATCTTTCTGCATCAATCACTTCCAACTTTTTCCTTGTTTCAATAAACTTTTGAATCCATATTGAACTAAACTGGAAATCAATCAGTTGCATTTCAAGTTCTTCAATTTCCAACCAATCGAATTGAGACAAGTTCAGTTTATCAAACGAAATCACATCAGAATTGATAATAAATTTGAACTTTTCCAATAATTCCTTGAACTGAGAAAATATCGCTGAAAATTCTTTGATTAAAGAATCCATTATGGAAATAAAGTCATCAATAACTTTTTCTTCATTCGTTTCTCTTGGGCATCTAAATCTTTTCAAGTTTGGGAAGTACTTGTAGTTTTTTGTAATAATATCGTTTCTGAAAACATATAGTGTAGCTTCAAAAGCACAAATGAGATCCATCATGACGATAACTGTTTTATTCGGGCCTTGAAGCTTTATGTTCGATTCATTGAAATGTTGGCATATGTCTGTAAAAAATATCAATTTTAAAAGCCACATAATATCCATCAACTGTGGGTAACGTTCAATTTTGCTCTCATTTTGTAGAAACAATCTGATTTCTTCCAAGAAATCAACAAATCTTTGAAGCACGTTCCTGCGGCTCAACCAGTGAACATTGTTATACATTATTAAGCCATTATACACCGAATTGACTTCATCCAACAAAGCATCAAACTTTCATTTATTTAAAGCCTGTGACGATAAGAGGTTGACTATTTTTGTGACTAAAGTTATTACATTATCAAGAGATGTTAAACCACTCTTTGCACATAAGGCTTGTTGGTGAATAATGCAGTGGCATTCAAGAATCGAATGTCCTACGTCTGTTTTAAATAAAGAAATGAAACCATTTTTTTTACCTACCATATTTGGAGCACCATCAGTGGTTACTGAAACAATTCTTTTCAAATCAATTTCTTTCTCAGCAAGCGAATTTCTTACTGCCGTACAAATATCTGTGCCCTTTGTAGTTATTAACAACGGTGTTATCACAATTAATTCTTCCTTAATGATGTTTCCTACACAATATCGAGCAAAGACAGCTAAACGTGCCGATTTAATAATGTCAATACTTTCGTCAAGACATAGCGATATAAAAGGAGCGGAGTTAATGTCATTTTTTGTTGATCTGTAACATTTTCTGCCAATTTCAAGATTCTATCTTTCATTGTATTTCTAGATAGAGGAACATCTTTGATGCGCTGAATTATCTTATCTTTATTATAAAAAATCATCAAAAAGTGAGGGCGCACATGCCAACCAAGCTTCCTTCAAAAACTCTCCCTCTTGAAAAGGTTTACCATGCCGAGCAATGGCATTTGCAGCCGAGTAACTTGCCGCACTTGTGTGACAATTTTTGCTTACATATTTAAACATAGACGTCGACTGTTTATTTCTGTCTTTTATTGCACTTGCAATTAATTCTTTTTGCTCTGGTTCGCTTTTTTCACCTAAGGATTCGTAATTTGTTTCAAAATGCCGTATTACAGACGATGTTCTGCATACCACTGTTCCAGAACATAAAACACACACCGCTTTGTCGCCTTTATTGATCATGCCATATTTCTCAGCCCACCAAGTTTGAAATTCTCTGCTACACTTACTATCTTGCACTTTTTTTTTTGTTGTTGAACTAGCCATGTTAAATAGCAGTTAAAAATCGTAAATTTAACACAAAACTTTAAATGTACAGTTGTGTTGATGAAATTGACTATTCTATGTGCTCTCGCTTGATTCCTCCCTCCCCCTGCCAAAAAAACCCTTTTTACTGACTGCGCACGACTGTGGGCTCATGGGCAGATTTATTTGTTTTTAGGAAATTGAGTGCTTGTACGAGATTTCTGTAGTGTCTGCTCTTTCGCTTTTGTCTCAGGTCATTAAAATTTTTAAAAATAAAGCAGTGAGAGCTATTTTACCAATTAGACGTACAAGACAAGAATTAGATCACATTAATAAATTAGATGTATACAAGCTGAACTATTAATGTAAACATTAGAATATGTTTTTTAAACAACTTGAATATATTTAGAAATAGTTACATACACACACTATGCGTAGATAAACTTTGCATAATTAGCAATTTTTAATATACGAAGTATTTACGCAAGACATAACAAGCGAG
This sequence comes from Trichonephila clavipes, assembly GCA_019973935.1. Lineage (NCBI taxonomy): Eukaryota > Metazoa > Arthropoda > Arachnida > Araneae > Nephilidae > Trichonephila > Trichonephila clavipes. Next base: position 297,878 of record BMAU01000143.1, on the reverse strand, counting down.
TCTGCTCCCCGACTTGTCGGCGTCACGATGGATCACTCGCGTCTGTTCATAATACTTCATAGTAAACTTAATTATTTTAAGCTAAAACGCAAATCGTTTTTGATCGATGGTGTGCCCAAAATATTCTGTCGTGTGCCATTGGTTCGCCATCCCTGATATAGGTACTTACATACAATTGCTAGAATGCCAACAATCAAAAGCTCTCTTCCAACATTCAATGTCAACTCTTCAAGTTGGCAACCTTGATAGCACAAATGTTGTATGCGCTGAATCGGCAACATTGTGCTTCATTTCGTATGTCGTCAATCGAATTGCAATAATACATAAATACCATAATATAATTGTTTAAAGAGGTTTCTCAGTTTATTTTATAATTCATTTTGATTTTGCAATTGTATTTTTTATAGACTTGTGGACTGAAATTTAAAAATGAATATTAATTTGTTTTATTGCAGTCTCTTAACATATCAATTTTATCACACATTATTTTGATTTCTCAATTTATGTTTTGGGAATAGTAATGTATGCTAAGTGGCATTATCCATTCACATTTCAGTTCTCTAAACTCGTTTGTTCTTTCAGAAAAAGAAATCAAGAATCCGAAGAGACCTCCTCTTGTATGTACATTTTATTTATTAATTTTGTGATGCTAGAAATGTATATGAAATTTTTGATTTCACCTATTATAGATTAAAAATATATATTAACACAATTTGAATTGTTATTTGAATGTAAATTGCTTTAGCTTTAGGAGCTTTAGCAATCTAAGAATGCAAAGCTGAAAATTTTATTTCTTATATATTTTATTATTTTTTTCTTTTTTAGTTTCTGCCAGTCAACTTAAGTTTTTACTAATTGATTTCAAAAGTGTTTCATTAAACACTTATAAAGAAATTATGGATATACTAAATTTTATTTTGAAGAATTTTTATCATAGATTATAAAAATGCTAAAATCTTGTACCAAATTTCAAAATACTTTTGTTTTTGTTAGGAAAAGCTAAATACTCCTGAAGAAATTCAAAAATGGATTCCAAGTATTAAGGATGATTTAGAGTTTTATTTATACAAAGCCCAAGTAAGACATTTATGAACTTTAATTTTGCCTCTTGCCAATCATATAATGCTTGAAACTTGTAGAATGAAATGCTTCTGTTTGTAAGATTTTGAAATGAGATATTATTTAACTGTAAAAAAATAATTATAAGAATAAAGTAATTACATAATTTTTGATTAAATAGTATATGCATATTTCACAAAATGTCTTCATTAATTGATGTATTGCTACATCAATTAATGCTAAATTATTTTTAAGAAATTTCATTTCTCAATTATTGTATCTTTAACCCTCTGAGTGGTTAGCTTCCTCCTGAAAAGTTATTCCAAAAGCGTTTACTCTTATTTTGCCATTCGCTTTAAAAATGCAACAGACTTCTTTCCTTTCCCCCTTTTAAAACTTGGGAGGTCGAACGGGGACAATTTTATGACTCAGTTCGGTCCCTTTGTAAAGTAAGAACCAAGAGATCAATCATTTACAGCCAGCTGTCTAGTTGCCTTGGGCAATCTTGTTTGAAAGTTGTATTGCAACTGGGTCGTTTCCCCTATATGTTTAGTCACAGTAAAATTAAAACAAAATGAAGGGTGGAAAAAAGTAAATAAATAGTGTGTTAGAAGTTGAAAAATAATTATATTTTCTTCAAACAAAATTTATTTTTCTGTCATTTTTTAAAAATTAAATATATATATATATTGGTATTGCGATTTGAACCAGAAAAAAGCGTCTTGTATTCATTTTTGAATATGAAAGTAAGAAAACGCGCTCACTTTCCTGTTTTTTAAAAAAGTAATGAGGTAAAAAGAGTGAAGGCCCTATCTCTTTTTTTAAACAATAAGACAATAAATGGTGCATACGGTGATATACATACGATGATTATATTTATGAAATAAAACCGATCTTTCTCTATTCAATTATATTTTTAATTTAAAATAACATAAAAAAGATTTCAATACTTTTAATTTATTTTAATTAAAATCATATAAATGATATTTTTATGTTAACTGAATATTTTTCGGAAAAAATCTAAATTTTCATTCCTAGTATTCTCCTTTTCGAACTTCTTTTACTAAATAAAAATTTCTTTTCTACATCGGCATTTGTGATGGATATAACACACATTCAGTCAATAATTTTAAATTTAAATGGGGGATATACTTCTTCAAATGCGCATGACAGTACTTCTAACCATATTCTACTCAAGTTTAGTTTCTTATCTTTCTGTTTCTTTTATTACAAGGAAAAATGTCACACATCGATAACTACATTTTCACACAATTCAGTCATTACAAATTCTATTGTGAGAAAAGTTCTCCCTAATTAATTTTGTCTTTCAAAACAGTACACTTAAAACAATTTTGTTCAGTGAAGTTAACCGACAGTTCCACAATGTATCCATACCAAATTTTAAAAACAATTTTAACATTTTGAAATGTATCCTGTATTAAATTTTTTGAGTATACACAAATATTTCCTGCTGTATGGAAGACATAGTATGAGAGATGTGGTGTGTGGTTTTGAAAGAATGTTTTCGTACGTGTAGACTATTTTTTAAAATTTAAATATCACTAAAGCTGATCATATAACTAAAAATGAGCCTTATTTTAATGTGTGCTGGTATCAAAATAAAACACTTTACAATATTCAACAGCCTATGGGTTTATATTCAATATCAAACTATTCGCAAAATGGTTTACAACTTCTATTCAAATTGTAAAGAAACTGAAATATATATAAATATATCTTACTGCAGTCAAAAATATTCATAATATGTAAATATCCTATTCCTCCACTTATTTCAGTACATTTTAAAAACTGTAGCTGAATGCAATTTTTTATATTTATAAATGAGGCATAAAAGCTCTGACAGTCGTAAAAATGTCTTTATCATTTTTAAATATACTACTATAAAACGTATATGGATTTTAAGATCAGTTCTAAAATCCTAAAAGCTTTTAGAGGAGCAAAAAACATGTAATTTTGGATTGATCAAAATTTTAATATAATGCACAAATATACATGTTATTAAGCAAATACATTTGAAAAATCAAACTTCCTCCTGAAATAAACGTAATTGAAAGAAAAATGTTTAATTGACAATGAGTGGAAATACATGTTTATCTAAGGGGTATCCCCAAAGTGAGGCAATCCTCAAACTCAAACTCAGTGGCACAACAATCCATGAGGGCCAGGAACTACTATGCCCATCATAATACACATGACCATTGGACGCTGAGGTGCATGAACAGATGTCCCGATTTGGTGGTCTGTCTGAACAGAGACCTTCAGTGTTTAAGACCCCAAGGAAGCTTGGTACTCATTTATCGACCCAATGTAGCAGGGATGAAAGGCAGAGTCGACCTTGCTCAACCCATTAATAGAACCCACGACCTGTGGTGTGGAAGCACGATACACTACCACTCGATCGTATTCGGGGGAAAATAAAACTTAATGTTAGAATCTTATATAATTCCCTAATGAATGAGGGAGTCCAAACTTTTTTTTTCATGTAAACGGTTTAGACGGAAATGGTTAATTATGAACATTTCACAAGTTGCATAAATTAAAATTAACTGTTATAGTTTACATAAGTTTTTAAGAGTGCAAAAAGTGTATTTTGGCTGCACGAGTTAATTTTAAAAAGAATACGGTTACGAAAAAGTAGTGCAAGTCTATCTAAAGTATGGTTGGTTACCTTAGATATTGTCAAACACAACAAAGTATTGGGAGCTAGTTCCACAATTCGTTGTTATAAAAATGTATGGAAAATTACAAGACTTAGTTTTGCATTTGTAATTTATATATTTTTTTTCCTGAGAGATTTAAAAGCTAGAGCGGCATCCATCAAAACTGCGGCTCCCTCTCTGTTTTTCCAGATCACCCCTGACTAAGCCGGCTCTGCCATAGAAAGTGAAAATGCTGTATTTTGTTTGTCAAGATCATTTTATAGCAGACTGCATTTTTCATGTATTTTAGATGGTCGTTTTATATTTTCTACATCAATATCTTAATCTCTGAATTTAAAATTACATAAAATTCTTGACATTCGCATCAATGACCATTATAATTTTTATTAGTATATGAATGTGTTTGACTATTATTAACATATTATTTCAACCATTTAATTAATATTAAGTATAACATAACACACACAAATTTTCTGATCTTTAAAATAAATATTTCGAAAACTACTTCAGATATACTCAAAATTTTTCATTCCTACGCTTTAGCTTCTCAGTCTTGCTTCTATGTAAAACTTTATTGTATATTCGTCGATTTTTTTAGTATATTTTTTGCTTTTAGCATGCAGTTTTCAACTGAATTGTATGAAATCTTCGAAATATATTAAATGAATGATTGAATATTAACGTCGCACTGTTCAGCTACACGAGGGCTTTTGGCGACGCACCACGTAATTTTGAACCATGGTCAAGTGACGTGGACGACACCTGAGCTGGCACCCCCTCTCCTAACTACCACACCACACCAACGGGAGGACGTTTCAGCTCTCGACAGATTTAACGTGCATCGCTGCCCTACACGGCGGGTCTTTTGTGGTACTGGGCTCGAACTTCGTGACAAAGCAAGCCACGTTCCAATACCTATACCACTCGGCTACCGCGGCCGAAATATATTAAAAGATACCAAAGAAGCTATATAATAAAATTTGAAATTTATTATACTCAAAGAGTTGCTAGAACTTATGGTAAATAATTTTTAACTGCGCGATACATTTTTTTTTTTCAAAATTTCGAATGGAATTTCTTACATAAAATTTCTAGCTTTTTTACGGTCGGGATTTCAAAAATATCCAGATTTTAATTACTTATTCAGTTCGCCTTTAAAAAAAGATAAATATTGAAGTATTTTGCATAAATAGATATTTTTGAAGAATAATTCGAATGTTTTTGAATAGCTCGAATTTAAAATTGATTTTTATGTTTATTTATATGCATTAATGTCTACTGTAAATGTTTCCGTATAGTTTTGATTACCATTTATTCAAACATTCAAGTTATAAAAAAAATTTGGGAAAATCTTCATTCATGTTGTCTTTGATGTAAACTGAAGTTCAAGCACTTAAAATTCAAATATAATTCGGTTTATTTTAACAATATATAATTATAGGCACTGTACTTAAACTTCCCTGAACACTTGGCTTTGAAATCTAAAAAAAAAACTAATAAATCTTAATTAGTTTGTTTGTTTTTTGTTATTATTTTTATCAAAGTGTAAGAAAATGTTTCAAATTATTTGATGAAGTTTAAATTTATTCATTTTTAGTGGTTGGAAAATTGAAAAGGTTTCAAATTTTAAAGAGTTTGGTGTTTTATTAATTTTTTTTTTTTTTTTAATTTTTGGCATCTTGAAGCAAAGAATATAATAAAATAATTATGTTTCAAAAATACTGAAAGCTTTGATTAAAATAAGAAAAACAAACACTGAAGCCAAAGAATATACTTAAAAAGATAATTTATCTAACTATATAAAATAGCAGATTGCACTGACACGCCCCAACTTGTTATAGTTTCAAATTAATATGAAACCAAAAGGGAATTGTAACATATTTTACTTATGCCTTGGGACTTTTCAAAACTTTAAAAACACAAGCTAACAAACAAACACTTCCTGGGGTCTAAAGAAATTTCCCTGATTTTTTACGATTGCTCCAGGGTCAATACACGGGGTGGGGTTCCCCAAATGCGAGCCATAAAACTTCCTATCAGTGTCCTGTTGTGTTGCTTCCCCACATGTCCTAATTATCTTTCAAGATGTTAAACTATTGAATCCATATGTGCCAGGGATAAATCAGCAATTCTAATCAGCCTTTTTTTTCAGGGCACCTCAAGCCATTTTCAAAAAAGATAATGCCAGACTCCTTAGGGCTGTCATGTCTCTGAAAAACCAATGTGCTCTTTATATTCTTTGTTTGCTAAACTTTCTGTAATTGAACATGTATGGACATAATAGCTTCCAGATTCGGGATTTTAGGCTATTCAATTAGCTGGATACTTCAGAAAGTTGCTGGGTGATATAAATGTCATAATGAATGACTGATAGAATGCTTCACATGACAAGATTAAAAATCTTTATCATTCCTTACACCAATGTATACAAACATGCATTGTTGTCACTGAGGATAAGTTATTATTTATTGAATTTAATGCTCAATGTACTATTACTACCATAGATGGTTCTACACATCTTTGAATTTTTAATCATTTCATTATCAATATATGCTGCTTAATTTCAATTATCAATGTATGATGCTTAATTTCAATTGAAATAATTGCCTTCTTCATTTTCCTTCATTTTTTATTTTTTTAATGATTGTTTTATTATAGGTGGTTCATTATTCTGAAGACCATATTAAACTGTGTCGCCAAAAAATTCAGCATTTGGAAGGACTGTATAAAGCATTTATAAGAAAATTGACTGAGTTGACACCCGAAAAATTGGATGCTATTCCCTGGACAAATCGGGCATATAAACGGAAAAGAGATGGTAATTTTTCTTTGTAATGTATACATTAATATTTATACAGTTACTTGAGTAAATAATCTTTTTTAAAGAAATTAATTTCTAAGCAAATAAATTGTCTTGCTTTTTGTAACTTTTCATCTGTAAGTGTATCTGTAACTTTTATAATCAGGATTATAAATGAGATAATTTGGAAGGGGTTATAAATGAAAATAACTTATGTTTATTAATAAAAAAAGTAATCACTATTCAATGTTTTTATTTTGTTTTAATAATGAGTATTATAATTTCCAGTATTCGATATAAGTAATTAAAAATGTTTTGAGTAATATTTAAACTGTATCCATTAAAAAATATATTTGAATTTATTATAAAAAATTGGAAAGGAAAAATTATTGATTTTTCTACCTTTTCTACTCTATCGTGAACCAAAATATTTATAAATACAGGGATTTAACTTATTATAAACAAAAATCCTTTTTGAATTATGGGGATCATTGCTGTTTTCTCATTCCAGTATTTTTGCTATTATTTTGTTGTAAAATCTAAAGGTAAATTAACTGATTGCTATTCTGAAGTTGTCATATATATTATATGATATTGCATTTACACGGAGAATATATTTAATAGAGTTGTTATGTTCTTAATATATACTGTTTTATTCTAATCTGTTATATACAATACAAATAAATTGGGAAAATAATGGAACTTAAGTTCTGAAAATCAGAAAAACACAAATTAGATTTTTTTTATTAGGAAAAATATATTTATATTAAAGCAATTTGCATCACAAAAGTATAACAATGTAAAATACATTAAGTTTATTATTATTATTGTGTTGTTCTATTAACATTAAATATATATATAAATGTATTGTAAAGGATATATTTTTATTTTCATTGGATATATATATATATAATTCAGGGCTGTGAATTAATTAATAAAAATAAAAACATTATTACTATTTCTAACAAACATGATTACATTTTTTTAAAAAGGTTGAATAATATGCACCTAAAAAACAAAGTTTCAAAATGTACTGAGTACTCCATGAAAAAGTTTTAAAATTCATAATGCTTTATAAGTTTTAAAATTCTTTATGCAAATAGTAATTCTTAAGGAAATTCTTGTGACAAAATATTTAAATGGAAAATATCCAGTTAACACTTATATATTACTTAAAATACCTTGAGCACACACTTAAAACTTAATTCATTCTGTGCTGCACAGCTATTCCCCTTAATTTTAACTTTTCCACTTTTAAATTTTAAATTTATTTTGATTTTCAATTAAATCTCATGGGATTTAAATTCAAAGTAAGACTACATACAAGACACTTAAAAGGGATAAAAATATCCCCTGATGGCCAAAGAAGTTATAATATTTGTCCTGACTTTCAACTTTCTCCTAACCATATTTTATATTGTCCTATTGTTTTATATTGGCGAAATTCCACAACATGAACCTAAACCCCACAGACCATCAACTGCTTTATTCCCCAAAGGTCGTCAGCATAGCAAGGGTTGTTTCGAACACCTTTGGCGCCATTTGATTTCACTGCATGGACAACACAAGAACAACTCTTATGCATAAGTTAATATCCAAAAAAAAATGTTTACCTATATGTTCAAACTAGTTCACTTCGAATTTTGATGTGACATATTTTTAAACCAAAAGTTTTTTATCAAATTCAATTAATAATTTTAGAAAAAAAAGCAATGTGTTATTTTTCAGATTTTTATCAAACATTGGTAAATCATTCCACACAATTATTGATTGTTATTTTTCAAATCTTTAAATACATTAACTATTTATCATTTTTTATCTATATTTGGTTATGTGTTTCAAATATAATATTCTTGTTTAGGGAATTTTATTTTATTTTTTTTATAGTATATGCTTACAATTCATCTCAAATTCCTGTGGAACACTTAAATTTTAATTGTTCAAAAAAGGAGAATGTGTGCCATAAAGTCAAAACAGTTTATTTAATTAGAATTTTTAAATCTGCTTCTAAAATTTATATATAAAATTAAACTTGAGTTTTCTAATATTATTTAATCCTTATATATATTTTTCCATGGCACATCAATGTACTATACTATATGTACTTTATACATTATCAACTTTATTATTGTTATATTTACAATTATTAATATTACTTCATTTTCTTAAAAAATTTGTCATTTACTTATACATAAATGGTTTTTATTTTTGTATAGAATCAATGAAAATTCATTACACATTTAAGTATAGAATTTTTGTAGTATTATTTTATTTTACAGGAAAACTCAATGATGATCAGTTCAAATTAAATATAATTATCAATAACATTTTTGTTGTTGTGTTTCAAATGTAGTATTTTAAAATTAAGAAAGCTAATGATTTTTTAAAAAATTGTTTTATTTAGATTTAAGGAACTAACTTTTTTGTTTATATGAGTTTCTTAATCTCTTACCTGCCAAAGAAAAGTTATATGATTCACTTCCCTGTGCTTCCACCTTTCACACAGGCATGTATAAGGAGAAAAAAAGCCATAAATAAGTAAACCCTTCTCTGAAATAAGTAAATCCTTTTCAATCACTGTCAAGATCATTTTAATGCATTCCAAAGCCTTCGGAATATGTTTATTGATAGCAGTGCAATTCAAGGCATTGTACTTAGGAAAGCAAATATATATAGACACTGTGACAGTTAAAGGGTTAAAAATAGTTTGTAGCATATAATATTGCTTAGAAAAATAATAAATTTATAATATAACTTTTTTTGCAGATTCTCCTGGGTTAACACAAAGAGAAGTGGAATTCACTCCTATTCCAACACCTATACTTAAACATAGAAAATTGCCACTTGAAAAAGAAACTTGTGTTCCTGTGGAAAACCTGGATCTCATGAACAAACCTTTAACATTTAATTTTGTTGAAAAAGAAGCCATTTCAAAACCAAATGATATTCATAATAATGACTATTCAAATAATACAATCGAAAAATCTTTGTTTATCAATATTGGTTTAAAATCAAAACAGGACTTAAAGACTACCATTCCACACTTAAAAAATACATCTAGTTTAGTAAGTTATGATTATTCTTCAGATAGTGATTGCTGATTCAGGTCATATTTGTACATACAAATTTTATTTTTCACAAATTTATCTTTATTTATTGTGTTCATTTATATGCTTTTTTTAATAAATATTCAAAAATCGCTTTTGTTCATAAATTTTTCATTTTTCAGTTAACGTGATAGTTACTACAGAATTTGTTTCATTGTATTTAAGATGCGCCAGCATTATAAGAGTATACAGAAAATTAATTCAAGTGTCTTCTAACATTTTGCAGAATTCTAGGAAGTGAACTCAGCAATTGATCCACATAGGATTAGCAGTTATTTCCTTTAAATTACCTAGATAAAAAATATTACTTATTCTTTCATATATTTCTTTTAGTGTTGGCTTTATTCTAAGCATTTGAATAAATTATTATAAACAATGATCATCAAATATACATGATAGATTTGAGATGTGTCGTTTTTATGATTAACATTATTTAGAATAATTAGAATAAATAAATTATTTATATTTTTGAAATTAATGTGTTAATTTTTCAACTGTACGTCATAAAAATAAAATAATTAATTTATGGTACTTTTGTGTTTTTTGTTAGGTATATTTGATTGTTGTAAAATAATAAATAAAGAGGTTTTTTTAATATTTCATAAAATTATATGACAATTTTTCATTCATATTTCATATAAATATCTTGAATCATACACTTGGATATGGAATTATAATACATCTAATTTAGTAACTCCTTACACACTTTTTATACCCTCTGCTTTCTCTTAATATTGAATATTTTCTCTGAATTTTCTTTCAATTTTTGTTTTAAGACACTTTATAAAAGATATATTTCCATCTGAAAAAGTTATAAAAGAATTGAACTGCATTTAATAAATTATTTTTATCCTGTGTTTATAAGTTGCTTTTTATGTAGATTTATTCCTGCATATATACTTGTATATATCTGTATCATATGTAAATAAATGATGAATTAAAGTTCTTTAATAAATTGTGTTGAAATTCATAATGAAAATGCAATCATGTAAGACTCATATATTATGGCAAATTGATTGATTATTGGTGCATTTTTCAAAGTAGCATGATACTTAGTGCATTTTTACCTAAAAGAAATATTATAAAATTGTCTTATACTTTTTGATATTAAGGATTTTTCTAAAAATATATGGTTTTGACATAACTTTCTGTAATAAATGCAAATGATGAACAAAGGATTGCAATTTTAGTTTAAGAAACAGATTCCTTATTTTACCAAAATACAAATATCTTTAAAGGTAATGATATAGAAAAGGCATCAGGGATGCAAAAGCAAGTTACCAGTTTACACAGTAATTTTTTTTGGTATATCATCTTTGAAAATCACTTTTCAAAAGAGAAAATTGAGGCTTTCTTTCTAATTTTCTAAATGGTTAGATTTTCTTCAAAATAGGAAAGAAACAGAAGTTGATATTTCTTTTGCCCTAGTGATAAAATTAACAAAAAAAAGGAAGTTTGTGTTATATTTGTAGGCATAAAAAACTGGTGTTTCAAAAAAACTTAAAAAAGAAACAAACATACACATTCTTACATGTAAATAACTGTATGATAAATAAATACCTATTTTATATGCTTTTAAATGATTTTTAACTGTAAAATATCTACAGATTAGTGCAATATTGTTAGGAAGAGTAGGATTATTCTGATAATTTTTTTAAAGAAAATGCCCTCTCAATCACCTCTATTAGTTTGGTAATAATATTTTACATTTATTTTAAATGATTCATAAAATTAAGCAATTCTTTCATCCTAACTATCAAAAAGAAAATTTTACGACCTTATTCAATTTCAAAAGTACAAGAAAATATCACTTCTCATTGTTGGTCGTATACAAAATAATACAAGGATATATTTATAAAATTCATAGTCTAATGTGTCAGTCATTTTAACTAACTGATTTGAATATAATTGAAAATATTTTAAGGCTTTCTGTATCATGTTTAAGTAAGTAAACTGCAGTACATATCTTTGGAAAGGGAATGGTGAGTATTGTATTTTGTTGATATGAAAGAATTGTGTAGTTCAATGCTTGGCAAAATTTTGGTGTTGATTTGAACTTGTAGTGAGAATTTTAATTGTAAATTTCATTGCAACTATTTAATTAACCGAAAATGTATTACATAATTTAAGGCTCCTTTCTAATAACTATTTTGAATTCATGAACATAATGTTAATTTATGGAAACTCTAGTTATCTTAAATCCAGATTAAGAACTTTTCATACAAGTCAACTTGTGCCGCACTTATCAGAAGGAGCAGACAGTCAGGAGCTAGTTTGGAATAGAAATATCCTGGACCCCTGGGTGGTCAACTGACTCTTACAAGAAATCGAAAACCAGGTTCTTTCCCCACTAGTTGACTCAACTAAATGGATATTGGGGAAGCTACGCTCTTCACATGGGGCTATTTGTGTTTTGAAAATGGAAAAAGCTTTTTATTACTTCAGATGAGTCCGGCACTCCCTTTTTAATCAACTTAAAATCCTGCGCGTAAAAAGGATTTTTTCCCCTCGTCTAACTAAAAACGAGTTGACTGACGCAATTTTTATCTCTTGTGAAACTGCATTCATTTGAATGCGATTAAATGCATTAGAAAATGAGGTGTGTCTGTATTTTTTTAAAGTTTTAAGAATTCTATTTTTTTTTTTTCCGTTACCTATCGAATTAATCTTTTAGGATACATTTTACCTGTGAATCACATTTTAAAAAATAATTTTCTTGACTTACATTGAGTTTAAAGTCGTCGAAAAATTCAATTATGAATTTCATTACCATCTCTGTTATGGTCGTAGATATTATGGTTATCCTCATTTAGGAATTCGTTTGTGGCCACGGTTGCCTAGTAGTTATGATCACGAGCTCGTAGCCTGCGTGTCATCAGTTCGAACCTAGTGCCACTGAAAACCCACCGAGCATATTAAAATCTGTCGAAGCTCAATGTTCTCCCGTTATTATGGTATGGTAGTTAGGAGAGGGAGGTACAAACTCAAGTGCGATTTTCGTCACTTGGCCGAATTTCAAAATTACGAGGTCCTTCGCCAATAGCCCACGTTTTGGTTTATAGTGCGACGTTGATGTAACTCACTCACTTTGTTGATCATTGGTTCACATCATTGTTTTTGTTATGCATATCATCAAACTTCCCTAAGCATTTATTAGTGATTGTAACAGTCAGCGATCCTAAATCGTATTAAAATAGAACGAGTAAGCAAAAGAAAAAGGTAGCTTTTTCAGATTCGTGTTGCTTCAAAACCGAGAGGGAAAAAACAGAATAAGTTGGGGGGAGGGGGTTACTCTTAAAATCATAAAATATTCTATGGAGCATTTTTTTTAATACAAAAACGTTAGTGCTTCGTTGTGTTAAAAAAAATGAAGAAATGGCGAATTTTCTCACAGAAAATATTGGACTTTTTCTTCTTAATTATCATTGAAAAAAAAATCTCTGATATTTGCAACAACTGATCTATTTTTACCTTTTTGATATATTCAATAGATATCCGAAAAGTAACGAAGAGGGGCATTTGTATTCAAAAGAGTAGCTTTTCACTGGAACTGTATTTAAAAACTAAAAAACAGATTTTTTTTTTTTTTTTTTTTTTTTTTTTTTTTTTTTGCATTTAGCAAAAAAAGTTACAATTATTCCAATTATATTTTGTCTAAAATATTATGTACTATATCATTATTTAGAAAGATACCATACCGCTGTTACTTTCTGCAGAAAAAAATGGATTAAAACTCAAAGTGCACAAAGCTACATTTTTAAAAAATACTCCGGGGGGATTTTTCCGTGAAGTGAAAATTTCTGTGGAGCATCTAGCACAGGTTAAATTTGCACAAATAGACCTGCTATAATGTTGTTTCCATTTAGATACAATCTTTAAAAACTTTAATTTTATTTCTATAAAAACGTTTTTATGAACTGTTTCATTATTGTTTCATCTTTTTGTACGAATAGATATTTTTTTAAATCAACAGTAATGAATTCAAATATATTAAATAGAGACGTAAGAAAATTTATTGATAAATAATTCATTCTTAAAATTGATAACTCCTCGAGTATTCACGGAATGTTTTTTTATAGTCAGCAAAATTTATATATGTGTTTTCTTTTCTCTCTCTGTTACAATAATGAGAATTAGATACGACTTACAATTTCTTAAAAAATGTAAAGTAAATTTTATTTATCCCATAAATTGGAAAGAACGTATATTTGATCTAGAGATAAGTATTTTTATTTGATAATTCGATATTATTTTTAATAGACTGCATATTTTCAATCGTTTTACATAATTTAAAGAAATTTTACAAATTGCTTTGTTGCAAACTGGGATAAATTGTATATAAATATTTATTTGATTAGAATCTTTAAAATTAATTATTTCAGTCCCTTTGATTCCTCAGTCCACATTTAGTCAAGTTCATGGACCACTGCGGTATCCAAAATAATCTACAAATGTAAAACTTAATTTTGCATATCAATAGCACGGAATATTGCCTTCAATTTCCACTGTTGTACAAAATATCTAATAGTAATTTTTCTATTCCTAATACATTTATACAGTTTCTCAAAAGTTATTTTACGGAATATAATTTTCCGAAGGATATAAATAAACCATTTTTAATTTGATATGGACAATTAGTTTTACAGAAAAAGTACATAATTTTACGTTGATACGACCAATTAATTAGTTTACGTACTCAAATAAGAATAATTTAAGGATATAAAAAATTTAACCTCAAACTACAATTTTGTTACTAAACTTTTCAAGGTATAAAAATACATTTTTTCATTCATATTTTCAATACAAAGTTAGATGGGGGTAATGTTTTGTAACTCCAGAAAGTGCTCGTAAAACGAATAACATAGCAATCAAAATTCGCTCAAAAAATTAAATCTGGTGGAAGCTTCTTTTACCTCCTGGGTACAGATTTTTTGAATACCTCAAAATCCGGCGTATGATGTGAATTTATACTTTTAAGCTACATTTTCTTAATTTTTATTGTATATTCGCCATATAAAGCAAACCCTCTTTTTTACGAAAAAACCTGAAATGTACATATGCAATTCTTTTATGTTTTGAAGTCATTTACTCGAGGTACTATGCCAAGCTTTTGAAAAAAAAATAGCATATTTCTAGAACTACAGCTCTTTAACTACACATTTTTTTTAATTAATTGATTTTCAAAACTCCTCATCCGCCTCGTTACATAACATGAAGCTTACAGATGTAAGTGGCAACATTATTACCTAAGTTTTAGCAAAAATAAACGTACATTTATGATTCAAATATAAAATTTTTAAAAAAGGAAGGGGGAGATACTTATAAAACTTGAAAAATCTATACAGTAAACAAAATTTCTTAAGACATTAAGGCTTTCAGTACAATTGACCACAAAGACAAAACAAGTGACCAGGAAATACTCCTTTTTAAAATTTTCTCTTACATAAATATAGGTTACAATACACATGTTCCGTAGTTTCAACATCTTGATCTCATAAGATATGTCATTTCTTTTAAATGAATATTATTTCTATACATGTAGAAGTCAAATTTTTTAATGCTCATCTCTTTTTTTATTTATAAAGCTATCATTGCTATACTCTGTGTATAACGCTCATCCGTTTATTTTGATCTTATTTTGGGGGATAAAAGTGTGCATTATACGCCGGATTTTACTGTAATATCTTCTATTTATCAGAAATACTTCCTAGTTTTCATTTCTGGTGAAATCATACCCTTTTCTTCTAAGTATACCATAATTTAATCACTCACATAAATAAGTTGGACCAACATTTGAACGAACTTGTGAATGAACACACACTGCAATGTGCGTGAGGGAAAAGTCAAGCCATCATATCTGTTGCTCAATGAAAAGCACGAGAAAATCGATATCTAGGAAGAGGTTTTCACCAATCGCTGTAGCGAGCGAGAGAGGGGTAATTTCCTGATGTTTGAGAACAACTTTTGAAGTCCCTTGAATGTGCGGCAACTTCACGTATCCCTCAAAATTGTTGGTTGCCAAGAGTGACTTCATTGCAAGAATCCATTTATTTCCGTGTTGCTTTCCCATTTTGAGCTTCCCTCTCTCTCGATGATACTCTGCAAAAAAATTTTTTAGTGTTTTGCGAATTGAATATGACACCAGAAAAGTAAGTTTTATTTTAAACTGATGTTGGCTTTTAACTTTTGTTTTATACCTCCTTTTATTGCCTCTTCCATCTTTCGCTCATTTTCATATGCATAAAAAATTATAGTTTTATTTTTATTTATTTTATTTTGCATTTATGGGTTTATCTCGTGTATATTTATGGAATATATTTCTCTTTATTTTGAATCAGTTGAAATACAAAATTCTGCAACTGATAATTCAGAGTATTTCAAAGTAAATCTAACGTGCAAAAAAAGAAAAAAACTTTTTATAAATAAAAGAACATTACACTACTAATGTTTTTTGCCAGTTTATATTAATATTTAAAGGCCCAAACTTGTCATAAAAAATACATTTTTCCGTTTTATCGCAATAGTATTGTAACAAGCTTTAGAGTTTAACCTCAGCATTAATAATATTTTGTTTTCTTTCTCTTTTTGAATTAGATTAACAATTTTCATTAATCCAATTTGCCAGTTAGCAAACAAAGCTTACGATTACAAAATTTATCAATAGATATAAATATATATGTGTTAATATTGCTAATTATTGCAATTATTTCACTTTATTTTATTTTCTTAAATTATATTTGAAACCTTTACTTATTATTATTACCTAAATTACTGGTTCTATTTCGGATAATTTGATGCAAACAAAGCTGGAAAAAATATGTGCTGGAAGGATTTTTTTTCATTAATTTTTTTAGATAAAAAATTAATTTTAATGGGGACTATATATTTCACGTTCGTAAATTAAATTTATTTCGAACAAATTAGCTTATAAATATGGAAAAGTATTTTTCAGTAATAATTGCCAAAAATATCAAAAGAAGGGCAAATTATTATTTTTTCGTGTTATTTGAGTAAATATATATACTTCAAAATTTTTTCTGAAGTGAATCAGCTTTATGGATTAACTAAAAATGTTTTTATTGCTAAATATACTTAATTTTTTTAAAAACGATACAAATAAGCTTTAAAAGTTGGCAAAAACTAGGAAAAAAGGAGCGATTTCTTATTTGTGACTATAATTTAATACGCAATAAATTTCTTTGGTAATATTTTATGATGCATTAAAAAAATTCCACGCATAGGCACACAACAAATATGTAGTAGTTTTGATAAATACATTTTAATGAGGTTACGTGAATCTTTCAATTCAATTGAGGAATAGTATTCAGAATGAAATGATTATATTACCATTTCACAGTACAATCGAAAAAATTAAATTGAATGTCAAATTTCATAATAAAATGAAAACTATTTGCAAAAATACGATTAAAAGGAATACGAAGTTATTCAAGTCTATTCTAATTAAAATAACAATAAAAATGTGCCTTTCATATGCTTAGAAACAAATTTTGTATGAGATTAATATTTTTTGGATGTAAAAAGGAAAATTTTTTGTTATTATTCAAGTGTATTTGTTATGCTCTCATTATTACTGCTATTACTTTGATATATAGGGTGTTTTTTTAGAGGTATAGAACTTTAAATTGCAATAAAACAACGATGTATTATTCGATTGACATGAATTTTTTTTTATTCGAAGGATAATCTTGTGGCATTACATTTTAAATATGATCAAGCAAGGCGTAGATTCGTTGAATGGGCCCAAAACGAGATTGCCGTTGTTCCCGATTTTCATAAGCGAATTTTGTTTAGCGATGAAGCGCACTTCTGGTTGAATGGCTACGTCAACAAACAAAACTGCCGCATTTGGAGTGAAGCTAATCCACAAGTGTATGTTAAGTTACACAAGTTACATCCAGAAAAACTGACTGTTTGGTGCGCTTTATGGGCTGGTGGAATCCTTCTTCAAAAACGATGAAGGCCACAACGTTACAGTCAATGGTGATCGGTATAGAGCCATGATTACTAACTTTTTCATTCCTGAATTGAACAATCATGATCTCCAGGAGCTGTGGTTCCAACAAGATGGCGCAACATGTCACACAGCTCGTGCCACAATTGATTTATTGAAAGACACGTTTGGTGGCCGCCTAATTTCACGTTTTGGACCTGTGAATTGGCCTCCAAGATCTTGTGATTTAACACCGCTAGACTATTTTCTGTGGGGCTATGTAAAGTCATTGGTCTATGCGGATAAGCCACAAACGCTTGACCATTTGGAAGACAACATTCGCCGTGTTATTGCCGATATACGGCCACAAATGTTGGAAAAAGTCATCGAAAATTGGACGTCCAGATTGGACTACATCCGAGCCAGCCGTGGCAGTCCTATGCCAGAAATCATATTTAAAATGTAATGCCACAAAATGATCTTTCAAATAAAAAAAATTCATGTCAATCGAATAATACATCGCTGTTTTATTGCAATTTAAAGTTCTATACCTCTCAAAAAAACACCCTTTATATACCGATATAATATAATGTAAAATCAATTATGCATCTGATCTTAATACGAGTAACATTTGCTGTCATTCTGGTAATAGCCTAAAAATTGACAAATAATACGTGGCTCTTTATTGTAGCTTCGTCTGACTTGAGCTACTCTTTACTAGCTCTCGATTTACTTGAAAATAGGCTCTCGGATTTTTAAGAAAATTTGAATACTTGCCAAGACCAAAGACTTTTTTCAGTATATATATCAATGCATCACTGATTTCATAAAGTTTTCAAACATTTTTAACTCGTGAATTTATATGATATACTTTCGTACTTCGGAATTTGAGGTGGCTTCTATCTGAAAATGATATTTTGAAATGAAAAATCTTCCAAAAGTTTTAACTCACTCTTTACAATTTTTTTGTTTCCAGAGATATAGTGAATCTTTCTAAATTAGCATTGTGTTGGAAAAAAAAGAAAGTTCCCGTTGCCAACGATATTATTCCCGATGCAGAGGATAGTAAAAAATCGACTGATGATTCATCAAGTGAAGGAAGCCTTCCTGCTGATCGCAAAAAAACTGCAACTTTAACTAGAAGAAAAACTTTCCACGGTCAGGTAAAAAGAATTTTTTTGAGAAATGCTTTATCTAGTTTTCATTACCTTGTGTTTTAAATATGCACCAGGTCATCTACGAAAGTTTTATGTTAATATTTTTGTGAAGGTGTCTTATACAGACAAAGGCGTCTTTCCTTCTCTTTTCTGCGAACATCATTAAAATGCTAGTTTCAATAACAATTGTTTACCAACTAAAGCTTAAAACCTTCACATTATTTGCCAAAATATATTTCAATGAACGTTTCGCAAATTAGAATGCACTTATGGCGTCTTTTGAAGCAGTTAATTATCTAAAACGAATCTTACCGAAAATCATATTAAAATTTCGTTCCAAAATTATGTTTTCGACCCTCTTTTCAAACTATGAGACATTTTTGAATGTGAGTTCTCTACAGCTGAAATAATTGCTGTTAAATAACCACCACATCAGTAAAAGAAAGCCGCGATAACCGAGTTGTCATGGCCTCAAACTTGTTGCCAGCATTGTTTCTGTACAATCGCAGGTTCGAGTTCTTTTGCTACTAGATGCCTTATCACACGTATACGTATTTTGAGCAATTTTCCTTAAAAGCAACCATTCTGAGCAATTTCTACCTAGTTGCCATAACAACGATTCCGAACAATTTTTTTCCACTAAGCTGAAAGAATTGCTCGGAATAAAAGTTTCTTGAAATTTCAACTAATGGAGTTCTTCCGCTCCTTACGTCATAAATAAGATGACGGTAAAGAAGGCTGCCTCGGCTTCGCCAAATGCATAAAAAATGGCATATTATATTTTAAACAAAATAGTGATCCATTTCTGTTTACGACCGTCAACAAAAGCGTGAGCGAAATAAAAGAAATAATAATGTATGCTCGTTTTCCAAAGCTGAAAAATCGGCGATTAATTTTTTAATGTGAAGACAGAGCGTGGCTGACGTCAGAGCGTATCGTTTTGTTTACGGCAACCTTTCACCCTCATAGCTTCTTGAAAAATTTCCTGAAACTGTTGTTCTAAATATGGGTGTGTGATAAGGCCTTAAAAATGTGTCTCGAGAAGATGCTGCACACATTAAATCTGTCGATAATTTAAGTCTTCACGATGGTACTCGGGAGAAATTCAGATCAGGTTTATCCTTGCTATTTGATCAAAAAGTTCAAAAAATTACAAGTTCCTCCACCAATATCTTATCAATCTCATTGATTTTAAATACAAGGTGAATAAAAGAAGAATTATTTGAGAAAATAAACATTTTTTTATTCTTAATTTGAAAGGATGTTTGAGAAATTCCGAATTTTTGACGCTTGTTATGTTAAATTGAAGTTTTAATTTTAAAATATTGAACCCCACGCTATGCCATTGTATATCATCAGGCACCTTTTAATAACTCTTCTTCTTCGTAAGTCAGTGTTTTTCAAATAATAAACAGCATCTTTGAAACAATATTATTCTTATGTCTTAAGTATCCGCCTACGTACGGAACTGTGATTTTGCAAAAGTGTACAAACAAATACCTGAAAATTGCTTTGAAATTATTTTTTATTGTGATATAATTTTTAAAACAATTTTATGCGTGTATTATAATCTATATGTGACACTAAATATCAAAAAAAAAAACATTTGTCTGTACGCTTTTTCAAAATCACGGTTCTGAACGTAGTCGGATACCTTAACCTCTATTTTAAACAAGGACCAGATTTAGACCACATAGTCAAAACAATTCAAATGAATAGAGGTGCCATTGTTTTTGCTCGAAGTGCCTATGTAGCAACTATTTTAGTCCCGTTCTCTTACACACACTCATTTTGTCTCTCAGTACTTAATGAGAGAACATGTATGATGAAAAGGAATATACCATTGCAATAAGATGAATTTCTATATTCTACATTTATAAACAGATTGCAGTTCTTATTGTGTTCTTAAATATTGTTGTAAGTTAAAAAATTCAAATTTAAAACGCATTATTTTACACGCTTGGTTTTAATAACGGTTAGAAAATTTATTAATTTACAAATGGTATAAGATAAATAAGAATACCCTAAGTTTAATAATTTTAATAATCCTTTTACCAATGAAATTTTATAGCTCAAAATTGCTGAGAATTATCGTATTCTTGGATTATTTTATTATTAAAGGAATACACTTTACGTATAATTAGATCAATAAATGTTCAATTCATACTAATTAATTTTCAGTACTTTTATCTTTAAGTGTTCTTAATATATTACCATTTATTCTTCACACTAATTAATATTTGTGACGAACTAAGAACAAAACATAAATATATTTCTCATTAATGTTTACAGTTATTGTAAAACACATACCGGGTTTTTATCTCTATCTAAAACTTATCTGTAGCGTTATTTAAGCATTTAAAAAATAAATTAATACTATTTGTCACTTTTGTTCTTCCGTGATTCGCAATAGAACATTTTTATAAAATTTAATATCATCTAGGGATTTTTAGAATAAGATTTCTCATTAATTTTCGGGACTAAATTTTAATGACAATCTATCGCTTAAAAATCGATTTATAATTTTTATATGTAGATTATAGTTTCCGGATCAAAGAAATGAATTATATAGTTTCTGTCAATATTTCCTGTTTTTAATATTTAGTACATTTTTAGTTCTATGGGTACTTTAGCGTTGTTTTTTGCTATAATATTTTAAAGGTTTTATTAACTTTGTTAAATATTTAAAAATATACACGAACCTCTAATTCGAGTGAAAAAGGATTTCTTCGTCTCATCTATTATCTACCATCGAGAATTATTGTTTGGGTTTTTTAAGGTATTGCAGGGAACTGACATCTTAAGGCTGAACATTAACTATTAGATTTTAAATTTGCTTACGAGAAATATAATATTTATAGAGGCACCTTTAAAAATATTATTAAATCAATTTCCCGACTTCTACAAAAAACTTTTAACTCTATCTCACTTTCTCACTTTTTATATGCAGTAATACAATGAACTTACGTGATAAGTGCGACTGCGCGTAAGTCGAATTCGCGTTAACTCGGGGTATAATTTCTTACATAAATAACTCTAAATTGCACTCTATAACAAAAACAACTACGCACCAAGAACGAGTTTTCCGAAAGAGACAAAAATTGGTGGGTAGAAAGATTACGCAAAAAATAAAAAATGATTAAAATTTCAGAAAAATTGAATGATTTTTTTTCAGAGTTACATAGTTACAAAGTAACAAGCTCAATAAGGAGTTGACCTACTTCTAGCATGGATGCAAGCTACTACATGACGTGACATAGAGTCATAAAGCACCCTGTGTTTTCCTGCGGTATTTCTTACCGAATTTGCTCCAATTGTCGGGCCAGGTCATCAACATTCTCTGGTAGATGTAGTCGCCTTCCCATCATATCCCAGACATGCTCGATTGGAGAGGGATCTGACGATCTGAATGGCCAAGAAAGTGTTTGATAAGCTGTAAGACAGTTCATAGCAGCACGTGTGGTATGTGGTTTGTCATTATCTTGCTGAAAAATAAGGCCAGTGTACTGCAAATAGAACGGTAGCAAAACAGTTCTCAGAATGTCGTCGACGTACCGATGTGCTGTAGGTGTGCTTCTAATGACAACCAAAGGGGTCCGGCTTCAAGAGAAATGGCACCCCAGACCATAACTCCTTGTAAAGGTCCTGTGTGGCACGCAATAGGGAAAGCAGGATCGGCACCCTGCCCTGGCCGTCTCCAGACGCATCTTCGATGGTCGTCAGGACACAGATGTAACCGGGATTCGTCACTAAACATTAGTCAGCATAATTCCAACGGTCGGTACGAGCGTAAATTTCGCTTTATCAGCCGTCTGTGAAGGTTCATTGGGGACACTCGTGTGCGGGCCGTACGTTTGATGGTTGATAACCATGAATCAAGCACTGTGACAGCTGATCTGACAATCAATCTGTCCTCCCGATCTGCTGTGGCTCTAGGTCGACCACTAACATCATGACGCTGAAATATGCCATTTTCCACACATTCTTGCCAGCATCTTCTAATGGCCGTATCGCTTCGAGCCATATGACGAGCGATTCTCCGATTTGCCCAACCTCCCTCTTTCAGTCCAATGATACGACCTCTTTCAAATTCTGACAGTTGCTCGTAATAAGCTCGAATCCTGTGGCGAGGTATTTTTACAGTTGTTCAAAGGTATCCTAAATCACAATTCAACAAAAGTTTTCACCATCAGATTGAGAATCGCTTTTTATAGACACCTGCTGAGTGCTCATTTCCAATGCTCTGAAGCTCCCGTTATTCATTCATTGAACACCAAATTTTAACCATTTGCATGTTCAGATAAAATGCCTTTGCATACGAAATTTCATTACAATCGGTCAACTCCTTCTTGGTGCGTCGGTTTTTTTTTTTTTTTTTTTTTTTTTTTTGTTATAGAGTGTAATTTTATTTGGGGCCGAAGAAGAAAGAAAATAATAATATAGAAAAAATATTTAATAAAATCTTAGATAACACACAAATACAAAATCGTAAACCAAAGTTATTTTGATATAGAAGGTTTTATAAAACCTAACAAAAAGCAGTCTACCACGCGCCAAAGATTTTTTTTTCTTTCTCCCATAAAATTTCCTCTTAACGTGCTAATACTTTTTTTTATTTCTTGTTTCGTTGGGGGAAAATTTCTGATCAATATTTTCTGAAATTTGTAGCCCTTTTTCAATTAAAATGAGGCCTCCTGTCAAATTCCCAATCGTCTTTTGATCTTCTAATTGAACTGGGACTAAAGACTCAAGTTCTTCAATGTCTTGCTCTTGTTTATGTATTTATATCAGTTCATCAATTGTCAGCTCCTGATTGTAAGGATCCAGCAATCCTTGAACGAAAACACCATCCACTTCTAAATATATTTTTCTAGCAAAAATAGACAACTTCTTCAATCCCACATTATCAATTTTACCAATTATTTTTTCTCAAACAAAAGACGAATCAACGAGATTTGAAAATCGTGTAACTGCTTGTTCGCTTAAGTCGAGGTAACGTAAATCACGGTATTACTGTATTTTCTAATAATTTGAATTTTGAATAAGCTGGTACAATATATTGTTACGAAAATCCGGGTTCATGGATTTTAAATAATCACTAAGAAAATAAACAGTTCTTTAAGAGCGATGCGGATTCATTATCAAAAATCCAATCCTTTAAATACAAGATTCAGTAGCAATATTCACAGGGTAAATATCCGAAGGTCTTCACACCTTCAACAGCAATCAAACACAATCATCAGTGTTTAAAAATACACGGAAGTAAAAGATTATTCACAAGCACAACCGAGCTAATCGCTAGTCAAAACGATGTTCACTACTCGCTGGTTTAATCAAGACTGACTGATTGCGGCTGGCATTCCTATTTATAGGTGCAGCAGAAACTTCCAGAAATATAACCGCTCGTGTCATCGAGTGTGACGTTAATGGAGCGATCCACTACTTTCTAGAAGAATCCAGAGGGTTCTGAAATCACCAACATGGTCACCAATGACACCAAAATGGTCGCCAAAGTCATCAAATTGGCAGCCAACTTGGCTCTACCGCCAAGATTTCGCCAAGTTCTCATTGAATCGTTATTATAACGTAAGGGGAAGCATTGCTTGTGTGTGAATAATACAATTTTAACATGAAATAAATATAACATAGAGTAATATAAATGCATAAAACACCTAAATACAAATTATTTACACTATTTACACAAAATTCGTAACAATATATTTAATTTAAACTGATAAAGCATATAAAATATAAAATTGTATACGCAATGAGAATTTTTCTTTCTAAAAAATATGCAAATTATTTAGATGAAATTCTCAATATATTACTTAATAATATTACTCAAATATTTACAATGATGTATATTGATTTAGATACCGGTTGATCGAAAGAATCCTCCTATACAACCAGCAAGATTCAGCAGGCCACGTCGATCCATTTCAGATGAAAGCACCATATCTTCAGCATCATCTTTGGTCGGAGCTAATCAAAATCTGAGCATGTATGACCAAGGTATCGATAAACTTATGCATGATGATCGATGGAAGAAAGAGACTACCCTTGGTACACGCATATCTTTCTACAGGCTCTATAGAGATGTAGGCAAAGGAAATTTTTCTAAAGTTAAAATGGCTGTTCATTATCTAACAAAAGGTTAGTTTCACAATTTGCAGTTGGTTCATTACTTCGTAATCTCTTCTGGTTGGTTTTATTTATCATCCTTATATACAATGTCAACTGTGCATTGTTATACAAAAGTTGTGTTATACAATCATAATTCAAATTTTGGAAGAAATCCTGGAATCTAGACATTTCAAAATTTCCTGGAAGACAGTGCAGTTTAGCAAAAATTAAGATTAGTCACTGTTTAGTTTTTCTGGATACTTACCTTTTGTATTAATAGAACCAAAATTCATTGAAAATGTTTTTATATTTTAGTTTACATTGTGGGAACCCCCCTGAGTTCCACCCTGGACACTAAGATTAACTTTAGGCAAAGAATGACCAGACGCCATTTGTATAATAATAAATTATATTTATTCACTTAGTTCAAAATACCAAACTTTTAATGACAAATATTAGACTATATGTCTACGTCAAAAAGGGATTTACCTTTAATAATAGGTTAAATTACGAAATATGAAACTAATCAATAACTACACTCAATATCAAAAAGGTTTACCGGAATAGGAGGTCTGAGAAATACACGCAACTTGAATTATAAGATTTCACTAAATTTGCACTAATTTTATTAAACTAATGCTTGTGGTAAGCGGTACTAATCTAGAATATATCACCTGTGGTGCTTATGATCTCTTTAGGTATATTAACCTCCTAAGGCTCCTTCGCTTGAATAATAACAGCAATGCTCCAATATCGTAATCCAATTGAATCCTATAAATCTTGTCACTACTGCTGCTGTCTCAATAGCCTTCTTCTCTGCTAACTTACTACGCTCTCCTTAAATACCTTATCTACATTGCATATCCCATCTTCTTCTTTTAGAGGTGATTGGAAATATATGCGAATTTACTGTCCCCAAAGACGCCAAAGAATATTAGTGGAAAGGTTCCGTAAAAATTCGTCGTCACAACATGAATATGTATATATGCATATGCGTGCGTAGATGAGTCGGGCAATATGGAATACCAAGGTTTTGACTCTGTTTGTAGCTGCTAATGCTTGTAAAAACTTTGTGTGAACTACAGAAGAAAGACTTTCATGATACATTACAATGAGAGTTAAGCACTTGTGTTGTTGCCATATCACTCGCTACACAACAAACTATGTTTTGCGATTTTCAAAATTTTTGGCAGATAAACTTTCAAAAATTCTAACACTTTAATGCTCAAGTACACATGTGACTTGAACATTAAAATTGAGCATAATGTACGCTAAAAGAATTGTAGCTTGTAACACTGTGGTTGATTTTTAAGCTGACAATGTTTTGTCCTTTAGTTTAAAGGTTCGTTATCCAAGATTACGTGTCGAGTATTACGAAATACTATAGATATTCCGTAATACCCACTTGCAGCAATGAATCGTTCCATTCTGTTGTGTTTCTGTAACAGACTTTATGCCATTAACTAAAGAACCAGAAAATAAAGACGCTGCATGTAACAGAAAATTCTCCGAAGACTAACAAGGGGAAATTTGGAATTAATGCTATAACTGTTCTCTGTGGGCTCACCTTGATTGTTCTGGAGCAGAGAAAGATTATATTTGTAACTTTTGTAAACAGACTCAAAACAGAAATGACTTTCACTTATTTTTAAAAATATGGCTTTTATATCTAAAAATAACTACGTTTTATGAAATCTTAATTAGTTTACCAATGGTATAAACTACCTATTCCATATAACCCGACTACTCCATAATACCCTCCATTTATCGTTTTTCTTTAAAATAAATTTTTTATGAAGACAAAATAAATATTATTTCTTTTGACAAGTGATAATTCTTTACAATCGTGTATAGTATAAAAGTATAGTATAGTATGTAGTATAGCGTTCGTATTAAAGCTAAAGTAAGGAAATTCTCGTATTACAGATTGGTATAACTTTATAACTGATTGATAAATGATTATCGAATCAAAATCTTTCTGCAAAATTAATCTTCGTTTTTTCTTCCTAAAGATAGTAATTGATATTTTTAATAAATTTAGTAATAATAAAAAATTTAAATAATTTTTAATAATTTAACGGAAAAAAACTAATAAATTAATTAAAAAATGGTACTTTTTACCTTAATTATAACGTCAACAATCGTTGTGTTTTATTTCAACGTTATTAATTTTTTTTTTCATTTTTATTATTTGTGTATAGCCTTTTTTCAACTACATAATTTTGAATATATAACTCTGATTTCAATCGAGTACGCTGCTAGAAATTTAGAATTTTCTTGAATACATAACTTATAACTCTTTTATAACTTAACAACAAATCTTAACAATTTCTTCCCAATGAACAGTATGTAATTATCATGCCATTTGGGTTTCATTACTTTTTCTTCTTCGTCTATTTTTTTACGTTGATTAAATCCTGATATTATCTCTCTTCAGAAAAAGTTGCCGTTAAGATCAT
Organism: Trichonephila clavipes; assembly: GCA_019973935.1. NCBI lineage: Eukaryota > Metazoa > Arthropoda > Arachnida > Araneae > Nephilidae > Trichonephila > Trichonephila clavipes. The sequence goes on along the minus strand of BMAU01000143.1, from coordinate 270,541 downwards.
TGACAAAACAAAACTTCAGCCAAAGAGCAAACAAATGCTTAGCAAGGAAATATCTGCAATGGAATCCATTCAACATCCGCATATTATACGCCTCTATGAAGTGATAGAAACGCCATCGAAATTATTTCTAGCAATGGAATTTGCTGAAGGTGGAGAATTGTTCCATAAAGTTGCCAACGGAGGTCGAATCCCTGAAGTTGAAGCCAAAATACTTTTTGCCCAACTCACATCAGCCGTAGAGTACTTGGTAAGTTTCACAATCTTTGCATTCTCAGAATTAAAACTATGATTACACTCTGATGTTTTGAAATAGATGCGAATTGGAAAATAATCAACAACTTAATGTAACAACTGTGTAATATTATTCATATTAAAGAATTAAGATGTACATCATTAGTGAACTTCATCTTATCAAGTTTGCAAATAAATATTGTAAAATCCTTATAGTTTGCACATTATTTTGCAAATGCAAAATGTAGAACTTTATAATTTTCAATGACAGTAAATTTTCTTATATGAATTGCTGCTATAAAATTTCAAAAATTTGCTTTTTTTCCAACTACAACTGAATAATTTTAAATTTAAGAGATTGCTTAAAATCAATATTTGAACCAAATTATCTCTCTCATTTACAATCCAATTTCGTTTAAGAGGGAAATTAAAGAGTGAAAACTTACAGTCGAAAATCAGTATATCAACATTTAGATAAAAGATTTGTCTGATATCGATATCTATGTAACGTAAAATCTAGCGTATAACGCGCATTTTTAACCCAAAAATAAGATCGAAATTTAAGGGTGCGTGTTTTTACGCCGGGTATAAAAAAAAAATGTCTTTAAAAATAAAAGTAAACGAGTTGAGCATAAAAAAATTAGACATCTACATAAATCGAAATAATGTTCATTTAAAAGAAATAACGTACCTTATGAACTCAGAATTGTAGTTCTAAAAATATACTATTGTTTCAAACGCCTCTGGAGTAATATATTGCATAAATGATTTCGAAACATAACAGCATTGTATACATACATTTCAGGTATCTTCGTAAAAGAAGGGGAATGCGCGTTATACAGCGAATAGACCGAAAAATTTAAAAAATGCATCTTGAAAGTACAAATGCGCGTTATATATATACGGCGGTGCGCGTTATATATATACGGCGGTGCGCGTTATATATATACGGCGGTGCGCGTTATATATATATACGGCGGTGCGCGTTATATATATACGGCGGTGCGCGTTATATATATACGGCGGTGCGCGTTATACGCCGGATTTTACTGTATATATTTCATAATTCCTAAGTTTCTATATTCTTCGTTCCCGAGAAATAATTCATGTACTCTCCGTTCCTAAGGCTAAGAGTTTACTGTTGTACTACTGTGACTACTTATTTTTTACCTATACTGTCTGGTTATACTTCTATTTATGCATATATAGAATTATAGCTGTTTAGTGTATATATATTGGGATTCCATAAAGCAAGCTTAACTCTACTTCACGTAGTAAAAAAACAAAACAAAAAAAAAACGAAAACAATAGTTTTCCATTTGGTCAATTGATTTTTTAGTCACATTTACTTATATTTTGTTTGTTACTCTTGATTATCAATTCCATTATTTTCCATTCATTGTTTTGTAGGATAATTCACTATGTTTGTATTTATTTTCATGATCATATCTGGCAAGACAGACCCTCACATGGGACTGAAGATTCCTCCATAATGACCTCTTGTTTACTTTTGTTCTCCAAGTTTTCTCGTTTATTATCCCTAAGTCTGATTCCCACTGAGTCTGCCTATCTCAGCCTTGATATTCCAAGCTTCGGAATCCCAGTGACTTTGAACTACAGTACCTTTTTGACAGCATTATCATCTGACATTCTTATATGGGCCATCCCATTCATTCTACTTATTTTTATGTATTTAATGAAGTCAGGTTGCTTATAAATTTTATAGAATTCAAAATTGTACCTTCTTCCCCAACCATTGTTTTCGTTTACACCTCCAAGTACTCTTCGAAGTATTTTTCTCTCAAAAGATGCCATTCGGTTTTCGTCCAGTTTTGCTATTGTCCAAGTCTCAGATGCCTATGTCAGAACTGATCGAATAAGGGTTGTGTAAATTAAAATGTTTGTGTTTTTCAAAAGAAATTTAGATTTTAAAAAACCCCTCAGTCTATAAAAAGCCTTATTTGTCAGGTATAATCGATTCTGCATTTCATGAGATATTCTGTTATGAGAGGTAATAGTTGGTCCTAAGTAGAGAAAACTTTTACATTCATTTTATTGAAATATATATATATATATATATACTGCTCAAAACAATTAAAGGATATTGTAAGTTTTATATAAAATAAAGATATAAGCGAAATTTTTTTGCCGAAAATGGAAGAAGAGAATAACAAATGCAAATTTTTCTGATTTTCAAACTGTGAAGTATGCTAATTTTGAGTTCGACGTCAAAAACGTCGCTTCAGCGGCAGCGAATGAAATTTGACTTTCAACTGAAATGAAGACAAGGATGATCGGCATTCAGTGACTGCTTTGTTTCGATGAGTACGATGTCTCAGCGAAGTAATTTAACCGATTCAGAAGCTCGGAGAGTTGTTGGTAAGTTAGAAGGAGGCCAAACTCAAGCCGAAATAGCGCAAGCCATTGGAGTGTCACAAAGTGTGATTTCCAGGATCTGGAACCATTATTTGGAGACTGGAAGTGCAGGCCGAAGACCAGGACAAGGTCGTAGACGGGCAACAACGTCCAATGAAGATCTTTATTTAGTTTTAACGGCTCGTAGACACCGAAATATGAACGCTACTCTTCTCCAACAGCACCTTCGCTTGGCTACTGGCACCACGGTTTGAACTCAGACTGTCCGAAACCGGCTCCATGCTGTAGGTCTGTATGCTCGCCGATCGATTGTATGTGTTAGATTAACATCAAGGCATCGTCGCGACCGCAGGGAGTGGGCAGCAGAGCATGTGAACTGGAGGAGAAATGAATGGAGCAATCTTTTTTCTGACGAGTCCCGTTTTTCTGTTCATCCGGATAATAGGCGTATTTTCATCTGGAGGGACCTGGCAGTAGGAACAATCCTGCGTTCGTGCACGAAAGTGTCAGATTGAGATCCTCAGACCTATTGTAGTCCCTTACACTGCAGCAATCGGAGATTACTTCATTTTGATGGACGATAACTGCAGGCCACATTGTGCTAACCTGGTGGAGGATTTCCTGTTCGAGGAAGGAATCGTACGAATGGAATAGCCAGCGTGTTCTGCAGACATGAATCCAATAGAGCACGCTTGGGACGCTCTAGGAAGACGAGTTGCTGGCCGCCAGCCACCCCCACAAACTCTCCAAGAACTGGAAAGAGCTCTTCTGGAAGAGTGGGACAGAATACCCCAACTCGTGATTAATAGCCTCATTGACTCCATGCCTCAAAGGTGCTCAACGTTGATGGCCGTCCGTGGAAACCATACCCCCTACTGAAAATGATTTCCTTTGAAGAAAACACCTTTTCTTATTCTTTTTTTCTCATATGCACAAATTGTGTTTTTTTCCTTTTGTACACAAATACGCAATAAAATGCATTTTCTTCTTCCAAACATGTGTAATTTATTCTCATATAACCTACTACGTCTGTCGACCATGTATCAATCAGCTAAAAAGTTTCCCAGCCACAAGATCCACCTAAAACCGAAATATCCTTTAATTATTTTGAGCAGTGTATATATATATATATATATTTATTTATATTATATATATTATATAATATATGTATATATTATATACAAATTATACATGCATAAAAAATACAGTCGAACCTCCATATAGCGAACCTCTATATTGCGAATTTTTCTATACAGCGAACTTTTTCCTAGAACCGAGAATATTTCACGGTTTTCTACTTAAAATAACTTCCCAATAGCGAAGTGCATTTTCTATATTGAACTTTTTTTCGGGTAATTCAATTTTTTCTCCTTATTTTTAAAGTATTTTAGGACATTTCAAGTAATTCTCTCTTTTGACACATTTTATGGGAGTCATAAATCTTTAACTAGTTTTATGAGGTACATAACTCGCTAAGAGAAATAGAATTCTGGTGTTTCATCTAAGAAGTACAGCCCTCAACCCCCATTGTCCATTTCACTAGAAATACTTTCCATATCTCCTTTCACCCTCAGTGGAATTGCCTCGTGTCCTTGAACTAGCCTCTGTTCATTTGTAGCGCCGATCAGTCGTAATGGTAACTTCGTTTGTTGCAGCGCGAAAATGTCAAAACGTAAATGCTTAAGCATCAAAGAAAAAAATTTAATTCTTCGGGAAGTAGATAAAAGGGTCAAGAAAATTTCCTTGTGGCTTTTTTTTCTTTCTTTCTTTCTTTTTTCTTTTTGATAGGTATGATATATAAAACAAATATATGTTAATGTACAAAAAGGCGAGAATAATTACTTTTTTATTACATAGTGTATATGAATTTAAAATTTGTTTTATGTGGCTTATAAGGAAAATTGAAAGAGGAACCTCTATGTAACGAACTTTTTTTCGGGATTTAGCGACTTTGTTATATAGAGGAACGACTCACAGTTGCAAACCATACATACAGAGATCCGACTGTATGTATGTATATATATACACACATAAGCAATTGTATGAGGAACAAGTAATGATGTTGAATTGAGAATGTAAACAAAAAATATGAACGAAGCTTATTTAAAAAAAAATAAAGAAAATTTAAATTGATTGGGGTCTATCAATCGTTTTTTATGGTAACTAAATATTTTTTCAAACACTTTAAAAATGGTGGAGTTACGTGAATTTTAATATTTTCTGTTAAACATAAAATATATACATCAAGTTGTTTGAACTCAATCCTTTTTTCCACTTATTTGTTGCAGTATTAGTAAAGTAATTCCTTTTAAAATGTTAAGTATCTCTGATAAGAGAAAACAGTGGCAAATTTGATTACATTCCCTTCATGAAAGATAAAGAAATCCATAATCAACGAGAGAGAAAAAAGATTTATAAGAAAAATTATCTCAAAATAAAATATGAGAATGAGATTGACAAAGCATTTAATTGCTTATGACATATTTCTTTAAATCCAAAAGATGAAAAAGGAAATTAGTGTTAAAAATTCATGCATAATAAATATAATTCCAAACGAATTACTGTCCATCTAAATGCGCTGATCAAATATTAATGCAAAAAATTAATTTATGTTTATTAGAATGAGCATTAATTACTCATGTAAATTCTGCACTACAGCTTTGGAATTTTATAAAGGATTCCTTAAAGATAGAGATATAACTTTTAACAATTGGTTTAAATAAATATGTTATTTATAGTGTTTTCATTAGTTAAAAGGAAAATTAATTTCTTTAAGCTACAATGGGAAAGAGTACTTGAAGATTTCGATTCATTATAAGGTCATGTGTGGGAAAACTAACATTGTGTAATTGAGAATAATTTTATTAAACATTGTGTAATTTATTGAATGAAATCAATTATTTTCAAATAAACACAGATTTTTATTGGTATTTTAGCAAAATGATGCTTTTCTATTCATCCGAAGCATTATTATATTAGCTCATGTGCTCTAATTATCATACATCAAAACATCTGTAAATTTTTCTGTCGGTCGTGATACACGATAAAATGTGTCGATATTACTTAAGAGAGCATTTCATTTATAGCTTGGACGTCACTGAAACAGCTTACCTACATGAAACACATCAAAAACTGCTTTTCTAAGTGTACAACTTTGCTGGATGATCTAAGACAATCGGCATTTTAAGAGCAGCAGTTGAAAATGCATAGGTATCAAAGTAAAAGCTTTTTGAAAACCAGTTTTTAATAAAAAAAAAAGATATCAGGCGTTTTCAAAAAGAGATAAAATTAAATAAATAAAAAAATTTTAATTTTATTAAATCTTTTATTTTTTTTTAAATGTTAAATGAAGAAACTGTGATCTCCCTTGAAATCATATATTCAGGAAAAGGAAAACTAATTCATGAATCTTTAGCAGTGAATCAAATAAACTACTGAATTATCTATGTCCACGCCAAAAAAGGGTATGAATGAAGGATAAGTACGTCAAAAAAAAATTCGACTGTATTAAATATGTGCCAATAAATGCTAACAAAGAAAAGGATAGAGCTGAAACCTACTTAAAAAAAGCTACTTGTCTCATTTTCTTCGATTAATAAATCCAAGGTTAAAAGCTTAAACTGGTTTAAGGTAGTTCATTGCATGCATAATATACATATCTTTTCATAGTCTTCTTTACACCTCTCTCTCTCTCTCTCTCTCTCTTACTCTCACCCTATCTCTCTCTTTCATACTCTTTTTCTTCCTCTGTCTCTCTATATGTTACTTGTTCGTTTTCCTATTTTTAAAGAAATTCAGTATAATTTTTAACTCGAGGTATAATATGAAAATTCGCAATAGTTTTATACTGTTTCTAATTAAAATTATATTCCAAATACACGATTTACAGTTAAAATATTTCAGTCATTCATTAGAAATATCGATACTTCGCATGCAAAAATTGCCTTCAGAATTATGCCATGAAAATAATTTTAGGCATAGGATCAACACATGGGAATTATGATAAAGTAATTTCATCTTGTGAGAAGTTTGTTACAGGAGATCAATAATAATTTCGACTGCTTGTGTCATTAAGTTTAGTAAAGTGGGTGCGTTGACCCTCATGAAGACTCTTGAGATTTCGACGACGCCCATGGTGGCTATGGTTACGTCTGCTATCAAAAATCTAGGACGCTAAGTTTATTTTAAGTATATTTTAACACAGTTCTAGTTTTCTATTTTTACTTCCCTGTACAAGAATAAATTATTTATAGTTCTGTAAAAAAAAAAGTATTTTTCCTATAAATTTTAATCAATCATTAGAATAGTCTTAGAGATATGAGAATTAATTAAATATTAAATTTATAATGATAATAACGAGAGAGATATTATATAAACAATTGTTTGTTTATTGAAAATTGGATTTAAAAACTTTATACATGAACATTATTTTAAATTACATTAAAACTTTATCTTTGGATTTCTAAAATACTAAAAAGGTAAAAAAGTTTTTTATACATCTCATACCCCAAAAATTTGTAAAATGGAAAATAAGTCCAGTTTTCCACACTATAATTTTAAAAGGCAATGTTTTAAAGCAGAAATATTTGCTCTACTCATAAAGTATATATCCATATGTAATAATAAATGAAATATTTAAATTGCAAATCATTAAAATTTTAAAAAATCTGAAATTACTTCTTTAGTTTTAATAATTTTAGATTTCAAATCATAGCTTTGTCACCCATCCGGTTTAGCAGTTAGTGACGCTGACTGCAGAGCCGTAGGGTCTGGGTTCGAATCCCGGGTAAGACATGGATGTTTGTGTTGTAATCCTTCTTTTCTTTCTGATGTGTGCTTCACACTTACTTCTATGTAAGCCCCCGTGTGATACTTTGAGGTACACAGGGTTTTAAATGTACTCAATATAAAAAAAATCATAGCTTTAGTTAAAACAGAGAGCACCTGAAATATGTTCTTCCTTAATTTAACTTAAAAATAAATTATATATACAGCGCATAAATAAAACTTTCGAAATAAACAAAATTTTCGATGGTTGAATGGTTGAAATGGTATTACTAATCATGTCATGAATTTGCTTTTTTAATCGAGGTAGTTTTCAGTGGGAGTGCTTTTTCAATTCCTATTATTAACTCACACTCTCTATTTATTTATTTATTTGTCTTGGTGGAATTTTCAATCGTTAATAAAATACATTTTAAAGCGCTCAATTGAGCTGAAATTTTATATACATGATTATTTTGGATGACAATACAATAGTTTAATTATAATTAATAATAATTAATTGATTAAAACTAATTATTTAAAGAATTACAAATACAGCCACGTTGGCATCATTTTTGGCGACTTAGCGACCCTTTTGGCGACTTGTGTCAAAACTTGAAACGGTTTTTTTTTTCTCACGTTTTAAATTATTCAGCTGAACTGAAGTTTTATATACACAAGATTGTTTTGGATGACAATTCGATACTTTAATGATAATTAACAGAAATTAATTTCCACTTAATGTTGTGATTCTGTCATATGTATATACATATTTATATTAATTGGAACTATTTAATTTAAAGTAGCTAAAATAAAATTTTTCTTTGTTGATCTAAGTAGGAATTGACATAAAAAAAAATTATATATTACTTGTTAGTCATAAAATTCCTTATATCAATAAATGTTTTTAACAATTTCTAATCAAAATGGATAGCCAATAAATCCCAAAACAAAAACGAGTTAAACTATTAGAATAATCACCAGGTACATGAATATATATATATATATAAATCCCACTTTTATATAAATTAAATTATTTTATATATAAAAGCTGTCCTAAGTAAGCAATGTTTATAATACTGCACAGCATCCATTTTTTCTTAAATTCCAATATCTATTTTTTTTTTTAGGTTTCATTTCTCAGGTTTACCATTGATTTCTGTCTCTCTAGTTGAGAGTTATTGACTATATATATACATATATAGTATAATAAAATAATTAGACATATTGTAAATCCTACAAAAAAATAATGAATAAATAATAGATTTTATGCATATACATATGCATATTTCACTTTAGCCATTAAATGAAATAAACAGATAAGTATGAACGAATATTAATCAGAAAACGCAAAAAATTCTGATTTATATATATATATATAATTAGTCATCATAAGTTCAAAAAGATCATGCTTTAATGACATTGTTTATTTATATTATTTTAACATTGTTTCTTTAAATAATTTACACGAGATAATTAAATCTGTAAACCGAATTATTTTTTTGTAAATATATTACTTAAAATCCGTGTGTTTAAAATAATGTATTCGTTTGACTTCCAAATATTCATTGAAATATTAAGAATCTATTCTCCTTTATTGTTCTTCAGAACTCAGTATACCACTCACGTTTTTCTCTTTTATCATTATATAAATATACACCAACAGAGAAACGAAGTTGCATCCTCAACAAAAGGTAATGGATAAGCCAGTCTATTTGCCATTCATTCTGAAATATCGATTCCATGGTCTGTTCCCTCAGATTCATCTCCTCCCCCTAGTTTATTTCTGAGAATAGATATTCATTGTAAAGGTCATTGTCCTCTTGAAGGACAATGCCCCCATCTAGCAATGCTGTTTTCCAATATCAGGAAAACTCCGTATTTATAATTTCCTCCCCATCTAAAGGTAATGTTTCATTTCGTATTACGTATTATTGAAATAATAAAACATTTCTTTGGCAACAATAGCTTTAAGTCTTTTTGTCAGTCATACACTTCGTGATAGAGAAGTGACGATCGATTTGTGCTTAACTGCAAATTAAATAGAAATTTGCGTGTTTGAGTTATATAGAGAAGAGTTTTTTCTTAATCTGGCATTCAAAGAATCCATTTTATTTCTAATATATTTAGCAACTTTCTTTGAAAGTAACATATTTCATTTTAGAAAATTGTGTTTTAAATTTGCATCAATAGATCGATGTATAATTATCGAGATAAATTAATTCCAAATAATTCTTCAGTCTTTGGAGTTAGTTTCCCATTTCACCATCGTGTATTAATTTCTAAAACACACATTACTGCAATATAATTCTGAAGTCAGGCTACACACTGGTATAGTTAAAGTACTAAAATTAGTGCATAATAGCATGATGTTCAAAAATTTACAAGATTAAAGATCGGATTTTTTTCACTTAAATAAAGCATTGTGAATCATGAAAATAATTTAAAACTGTGCAACTTGTGGTACACTGAGATCCGTAAATTCTATGTCGTCTACGATGAACCTTTATTTCATAATTTAATGGATTTACTTCTCAATAAAATATTTTATTATCTTGGTTCTTAAATAATATAACTAATCATAAAATGAAAATTAACAGAAAAAATAAGTAAATTTTTTAAGTCAATTCCTACTTAGATCAACAAAGAAAAATTTTATTTTAGCTACTTTTTATTACGTTTCTTCACGTTACAGCAGTGCTTCTCAAACTTTCAATACTGGCGCCCTCCTTTTCAATCACAATTTTTATCGTGCCCCCCTTATACATAATAATTTACTGAATGCAATAATAATGCACTTTTACGATAAAGCAACAATATTCATTATAAACCGTACAAATTCATGACATAAGTATTAAATTTTGTATATGTTTCTTTTAAGCAAAAAAAAAGTTAAGTAATAGGATAATTACTAAGTTATTTTTCCTTTCTCTGATTTTTAAATTGGAACATATTACAAAATGTGGTGGTTGCTTATAAGACAAAATATAGATATCAGCTAAATATAAAAAATGAACTCAGAGGATCAATTTCTTATCTTAAAACTCCTTTCAAAAACTTTGCTCTGTAAGACAAGCCCATGGAAGTAGCTAATAATTATTAAACTTGTTCTTAATTTAGTATTAATTAATTAGTCATAAAATACTCTGTGCACCACTCATACATTAAAAGCAGTGTTTCTCAAACTTTCAATTTCTCAAACTTCAACTGGCGACCCAATTTTCAGTCATAATTTTTGTCTCGCCCCCCTGTACAAAAATAATGTATTTACTGCAATAAAAATGCACTTTGAGAGAGAGACGCTAAAGTTACAATGCGATCTTAATTATAAACCGTACAAATTAATACAATAAGTATATTAAATTTTGTGTATATGTAACTTTTAATATATATTTTAAGAAAATTACTTAAAATTATGTTATTCTTCTTTCTCTAATTTTTAAATTGGAACAGATCGCAAAATGATGTATTTAATTAAAGATTTATTTCCTTCAGCATTCATTTCTCAAAGAACAAATGTCATTAGAAAAATAGTCTAGTCAATGTCGCTCTCTATCATATCCATCACATCTGGCATTATAGGATACGTTTCCGTGAGTCTGGGCAACCTATCGGACGTCTGCGCAAAACATGTAAAAATGCTTTTCCTCGTACAATTCCAGTCAGTTTTGGTCGACTCGATACTCTATAGCTACCGAATCTAGCTTGAATGTACATTTTTTTAATTTCCACGTTAATTGTAATTCACGGTAATTAAGTATTTACGGCAGTAGATTAAAACAATATCATATATACATTTTTAAGTCGTAAGCAAACATTCGACCATAATAAAGAATCAACAAGTACACAGACGAACGAGCATGGTTCCGAAAATTAAATCAAGGCGATCTTCTCAAAAATACTTAAATTTTGGATTTACCACTACTGAAGTAAATGATGGAAAAAAGCCCCAGCTCGATATTTGTTAAAACTTACAAATCTGTAGAACAACATGTGAAAGTTGTTTTTAAAACATGTAAAATCATTTAGCTATGTTGGCAAAGAATTTTAAAAAGTATTTTCTGGATGAGGACAGCTTGGTAGCAAGTTACGAGTGGATTAGGGATCTATTTCAAGATACTCCAGAAGGGCTCTCAATTTCCGAAGAAATCTTCATAGATTTCACATCCAGTGAAAAATTAAAAGGCAATTTTGTAATAAATCGCTCTTTGAATTTGGGGTAGAGGTGGATGAGGAATTATCTGTACTGAAAACAAAAGCACTTCGTATACTATTACCATTTTCAACATCCTACCTTTTTCAAACCGGATTTTCTGCAGTGGATGCCTTGAAGACAAAATATAGATCTCAGCTAAATGTAGAAAAATAACTCTTTAAGTGTCAATTTCTGATATTAAACCTTCCTTTGAAAAACTTTCCTCTACAAGACAAGCCCGTGGAAGTCCCTAATAATTATTAAACTTGTTCTTAATTTAGTAATAAGATTGATTGATTGAATATTAACGTCGCACTGTTCAGCTGCACGAGGGCTTTTGACGACGGACCACGTAATTTTGAACCATGGTCAAGTGACGTGGATGACACCTGAGCTGGCATCACTCTCTCCTAACTACCACACCACACCAACGGGAAAACGTTTCAACTCTCAACAGATTTAACGTGCATCGCTGCCCTACACGGCGGGTCTTTAGTGGTACTGGGCTCAAACTCGAGACAAGGCAAGCCATGATCCGATACCTATACCACTCGGCTACCGCGGCCAAAATCAGTAATAAGAAATTATTTATAAAATACCTTCTTCAGTACTGATACATCAAACGTATACTGGCTGAAACACCAACTCTTCGCACGAGTTCATTTTTTTAAAAAATAAAACATTATTCTTGATATAATAGCTGAACTGTAAGGAGAGTAAAACTGTGTGCACACATTGTATACAAAAATGTAAAATGATTTTTTTAGATAAATGCTATAATTGTAAATAACTGTTTAAAAGAACTGTAATTTTAAACCTCTCACAATTAACATTTAGAATTAATGTTAAATTATGAAAAAAGAATATAAAATTCCGATGAAGAATAATTGTGTTTTTCAAAATGTTTTAACCCGGGAGCAGGCGTGTACTCGATGCTAACATTAATGGTAGTGCGGGGGGGACTCAGTCACCCCAATCATTTGTTTAGAATTATTTTTACTGTACACGATACAAATCGGAATTCTAGTGAATATTTTAATTTATAGAAAGTATACTTACCCTTCTTTCAAGGACTATTCAATTCTTTGATGATTTGAGAAAAAATCCAATAAAACTGAACTAAAATGATTCAAAAGTACAAGACCATAATAAAGGACGCAAATCAGACACTTTTCAATTATCCTACAGAAATGTTAAACCAATCAATTCTTTTCCAAATATCGCAAAACTCAATTATTTACAATTTTCCTAAGCGAAAAGCAAACGCATAAAAGATGGGAGAGGAACTAATATTGATAATAACCATACCATAAGATTGAAGGTCAATCAAATGATTAGCAAACGTACTATGCAGCCTGGCTGAAAAGTGAATCATGACTTCCTTTTCTTTTTCTACAACTAATGTACAGTATTTCAATAATAATACAGTGGTGAATTGTTTATCTTCTTAGAATTTTTCTCAGGGTCTGGGTTTCATTTTTTCTTTTAACGAGTAATATTTTATGTTAAAACGTAATAAAAAAAATCTCTCATTGAGGAAATACAGCAAATAAAACAAAATGTTTTTTTTTTCTTTAATTTGGTTTTGGGATCAAAGATAGCTATTTGATGACGGAAAAAAGCCAGATAATAAACATAAATTATGTCAGTGTTGTTGTGTGTATTTTCTTGTATTATGGAAGAAAGCATTTTGTTTTACTTCTCTTTCCGGTTATTTTTTTTAAAAAAAATCTTTAAATTTTCGATACGCTCGCGCCCCCCTTGTAGTGTCATCGCGCCCCCCTAGGGGGGCGCGCCCCACACTTTGAGAAACACTGCGTTACAGGGATATGGATCTATAAAAGATCCTCCATCCCTTATCTGAAATTACTTTTTATTAAATTGTTACAATTAATATAAATATGTATATACATATGACAGAATCACAACATTAAGTGGTAATTAATTTTTATTAATTATCATTAAAGTATCGTATTGTCATCCCAAACAATCGTGTATTTTAAATTTCAGTTCAACTGAATGCTTTAAAACGTGAGAAAAAAAACCTTTTCAAAGTTTGACACAAGTCGCCAAAAGGGTCACTAAGTCGCCAAAAATGATGCCAATGTGGCTGTATTTGTAATTTTTTAAATAATTAGCTTTAATCAATTAATTTTTATTAATTGTAATTAAATTATTGTATTGTTATCCAAAATAATCATGTATGTAAAATTTCAGCTCAATTGAGCGCTTTAAAATGTATTTTACTAACGATTGAAAATTCCACCAAGATAAAGAAATAAACAAATAAATAAATATAGAGAGAGAGTGAGCTAATATTAGGAATTGAATAAGTAAAAGAGTGTTGTAAAATTAAATGTTTCGGCCTACAAATTTGCTCACATCATTTAGATATTCGGATCAACAGGGTTGTTTAAAAAATATTAATTGTAATTAAAAAAGAAAAACCAAATATATATTATAATAATATTCAGTTTCTTATATATGCTTTTTCTTTCCTCAACTTTAATTGTGTGTGTAATTTTTTAAAACTTTTCCCTTCCATTATAAAGTTCATCTACATCGATTCTAGTACTGATAGTATTATATATTCATTCACATATTGGGTGAACACTAATTATACACTTTTTCATTATAAAGTAAATTAATTAAGAGAGTGTACATTATTTAGTTCTTTAATAAAATAAAGCAAAGAAAATCAGCCAAAAGAGAAAATTTTATTATATTTCAATTTAAATTAGTTTTTTAAATGATTTCAAGATTGATTTTCTATTAGTGATTTAATAATTTTAGCTGAGGGGTCAAAATTAAAACCATTGACCACCTCTTATGGGGGAGGGGGGTTACATAGTAATAAACATGTAGACGAAAGTCCTGTGATAAAAATTAAAAATCTATTGGCACATGGGGGAAGGCCCCCAAATCCCACCTTTGTGTACACCCTTGATTAAAACTCTTGTGCGTGGGTGCATCCATCTACCCCTGCTGCCATCCCTCTCACCAAATCGTCATCTTTTAAACTTTCTACCTTTCCTTATTCAAGTCGTTTTTTCTGAAGCCGGCGTACCGTGGAGGCATAGAAATGGATGTCGAAAAAAATTTGACGTATGGACCAATCAACTCTTATCAGTCCAATCACCCTCACAAAATTGCCTGCCTGCTGGAATGGTCTCCACTGGTGGCAAAACATTCTGTGCTATAATACGTGTGCTCTAAGACAAGAAGAACAGAACCTCAATGATTTTCCCGTCAAGGAGAACAGTACGAATATTACTCATTCTGCAGGTTCTTTTCCTTATCCTACTCGTGGCATCGGTAGCCTAGTGGTTAGGGTCACGAACTCGTGGCTGAAAGTGTCATGAGTTCCAACCCTAGTGCTACTGAAGACCCACCGTTTTGAAAGGATGATGCTTGTTAAATCTTCCGTTGTCATCAAAGTCATCACGTTTTCGTGGAGTGGTAGTGTTGAGAGAGGGTGCCGGCTCAGATGTCGTCCTCTTCATTTGACCGAGCTGCAATATTACGAGGTCCGACACCAATAGTTCTCGTGTTTCTTTATATTGTGACGTTGATAAACACTCACTCACCTGTCCTTATACTACTCAGTATGTGCCGAGCAAGCATTTCCCATCATTTGCATTACTTGGTGAGATGCATCTGCCCTTAAATTTGCATGATTTTCTGGTAACTTCTTCTCAGTGTTGTATTTTCAGTGTCATATAGAATCTGTGTGCATGTATATATATAATCAGTTGTGACGAATCTGTACGGCACTTTATCACTAATACTCATAGGCGTCTTTAGGAATTATAAATTCGCGTATATTTTCAACCTGCTCTAAAAGAAGAAACCGGGATATGCAAGCTAGTTCAAGTATTTAAGGAGAGTGTTGTAAGATAACAGCAGGCTATTATGCCAAGAGATAGGTTGAAAGTGTTCTAAGGCGATTCAAGTTGATTGTGTGGTTAGCGGCTTGTTGATCATTTGGCATGATCTACAGTTAGAAAGTTTGTTACGCCTGGAGAGTGAGGTGGTAAAAAGAAGGTGGGATTTAAATCTAAAGTATCGCCTTATAAGAGTAAATATATAATAAAGTTAGTGGTAATTGAATGAATACTAGTAATTCAAATTGCGTGTATCTATCGATCCTCTTATTCCGATAATCCCGTTCGATATTGAGTTTAATAGTTGATTAGTATCATATTTCGAGATTTAATTTAATAGTAAAGTTCAATCACATTGACGTAGACATATTGATTAATCTTTGTAATTAGAAGGTTGATAATTGATTCAAGTGAATAAATATAATTTGTTATTGTAAAAATGTCTTCTGTTCGTTCTTTGCCTCAAATCAATCTTGGTGTCCAAGGTGCATTCTGTGGGCATTCTCCCACAGTAATCCTATATTAATTGTCATAAATCTAATAAAGCAAACCAATGAATAGAAATAGAACATGACAGTATAGGTCATAAATAAGCTAGCCTCAATAATACAATAGCAAACTCTTAGCCTTAGGAGTTAAGATAGTAGGGTTAAACATATAATTTCAAAAATAGCCCCTTCCACTATATTTACCTATACCATTAATATGTAAGGAAGAGAAAATTATATAATAATTTTTTTTTGTTAATTGAGACACACATTTAATCACAAGTATGAATTGATATAACGTTTTACATGCATAATTTTCGCTTCCATGTATTCAATTACTTTGAAAATTTAATTCCATTTATCAAACGTGTCATCGGTGATTAAATTGTACATATGTATTTTGACAGATAAGACAAGACTTCACACATAGCATCAGTAAGACCAAATCACATTCAATCGCGTGCGTAGAAGAAAAAAGCATCTCTTCTATATCTTTATGAAAATTGCGTGAAATATGATGCTGCGTGTCCACAAGCTCGAAAGATGCTCACGCGAGTCTTGGTTGTTGTTTTTTGTGTGAGAGGCACGCTATTTGCCCTATCAAAATAATAATTACCAAACCCTTCAGGTAAATGACCTTTTCTTCTAAAATGAATGCATCACTCTACGTAATGAGTTTATATTTTATTACTATAATATTATTAAATACATTTTTCATATATTAACATTGTATTCCCTTTTATTTTAGAAATCTACTCTGATTTTTCAGTATTATTAACACCAGAGAGAGAGAGAGTTAACAAACAGCGTTTATACGCATAAGAAAAATAGTTTCAAGGAATATCATTTGCTTGCTATCAATAGTGTAACAAGGAAGAGTCAGAATGTTTCCTATGACAAAAAAATTTGATGATAAAATAAAATTATACTGAATTCCTTTGAAAATGATTCTGCACTTAAATCGAGCTTTATGTCGTCACCGAAAACAATCATTTTACTGTATCCAATCAGCATGTCATTTACCAAAACAATCGCTAAAGCTGGTCAAAATTACAAAATTAAATTTCTTATAAGAACTAAAAGCTATTTTTTCTAACGTAAAAAAGTTTAAAATTCTTTTGTGATTGTTTTAGATTCATTTTTGAGCATTTTTTTCATTTTTAATCCTACTGTTAAAACCTATCCTGAACATGATATTTGAAATGCTGAATTCATTTTGAATTAATTTATTCCTTCTAGGTTTCTCATAATCTGGGGAACAATATTTTTATTTGTTTATTCATTTGAGATAAGATTCACTGTTAATAATTCAGCTATTTCATTCCATATATAGCCAATGTTATTTTAATACAACTTGTTATATCTACAAATAATAGCAATAAAACATGTAATAATGCTCGGAATATTTTTAAAATATGCATCACATCTTTAACAAATTACGGTTGTAGTTGTTACTTCACTTTTTAAAAAAAAATGGCTAGTAAAACTAATTTTATAATTTTTTATAATAGCAAGTCTAGATTGAATGATAATGACCAAATATTGTCGTTGTGAAACCAATATCTTTTATTTGCATTTTTTTGGAGGTTTCGACACTTTAGCTATTATGACTAGTTTACTAAACAAATTTTCGTATAAAAAGACTGCTATGTAACTATAAGCATTTTACGGTGAGCTGTTGCTGCTAACAAATATGCTACTTGCATCAATAAAATATTTTCAAATAAAAATAACTCAAATCTCATAGTTATACTTTTTGAACATAGCAGGTATTGGTTTGACAACGACGATATGCTAAATTTGTGTGCATTTAGACGTATTACGAGATGTGCGAATACATTCCCTAGCTCAATTTAATTTCTTATTTCTTTTTTTATTCCAGCATAAGCACAATATTATTCATCGAGATTTGAAAGCTGAAAATGTCTTCATCAGTGGAGCGAATACTGTTAAAGTGGGAGATTTTGGATTCAGCACAAAAGTTCAAAATTCAAGGGAAATATTACTTACATTTTGTGGTTCTCCCCCTTATGTAGCTCCAGAAATTTTTCAAAACGAAAATTACGTGGGTTCCAGCGTCGATGTATGGTCTCTTGGCGTCTTGCTTTATTTCATAATCACTGCATCTCTCCCCTTTAGAGGCGACACTGTTTCGATCGTTAAAAGAAAAATTCTTTCCGGCAGTTTCGCAGCTCCTAAATTTGTGTCTAAAGATTGCATTGATCTCATTAATGGACTTCTACAATTGGATCCGACAAAACGATTTACAATAAATCAAATTAAGACTGGTCTCTGGCTGAAAGGAACAACTTTTCCAGTACTAAGAAATGGAAAGAATGCCACACATGAAAAGAAAGTGATGGAAATTTTAAAAAGCATCGGTATTACAGAAGATCTTCTTCAAGAGCATAAAGCAAAAGGAGCTAGAAGTAATGTAACTGGAACCTATCGCATTCTTATGCATAAGAATGAAGATAAATTTCTTACTGATGACAAGGAAAAGAAATTCAAAAAAATTGTTCTTACCTGCCCAACGTTCAAATCAAAAACATGCACAATCCTGTAAAACTTGATTAATTAAAGAACGTATTGAATTTAGCCTGTTACTGAACCAGTCTTCACTACAGACTTATTTTCCAAGATTCTCTCTCAGGACGTAAATAACATGACCAACTGATAACTGTATTGTAGAACTGTATCATTATATGTAGAACTTCATATATTATTTAATTTTACTAAAAATAATAACTTTTATGTATTTTCTTTTGTATTATGTGTATTTCATTTGTAAAATTTCGTATTAGTTCAGTAAACGAAGGTAAAAATGTCAAAGAGTATTTGTATGTTAAATAAATGTAAAATATATAAATAACCGTTCAATTTTTTAAAGACCACAACATACGATGAACAAATGACTTATTTCGTTTTAAAAAGAAATCGGCAAGTGTTTTTGAAATTCTATAGTAAGTACTGAGTTATTACCAAGGGAAAATAAACTAAATTGAATATGAAATGATTATTTTGCTAAGAGTAGATAATGGTTGATGATATATATATTTTTTAATATAGAATTATAGAGGATAAAAAATAAAAAGAATCGAATGATTAAATAGTGTTTTTTTTAACTTTTTGTTTAATTTTTATAAAAAAGTAACTATAAAAACAAATGTGATTTTCTAATTATGTAATAAAAGTTATGGAAACATATTTAAGATGGGAGGGAGCCAAAGCGTTTTTTCTGTTGTTGGACGCAATTAAAGAGTTCTATAAAAGTTTTAATTTACTTCAAGAACTTTTAATAACAATTTTTTTTTTAAAATACAGTTGGACATCTATTTAACAAAGTCACTAAACCCCGGAAAAAAGTTTTTTATATGGAAAATTCGTTATATAGAGGTTCATCTTTTAATATACTTTTAAACTACGTAAAACAAATTTTAAATCCATAAACACTATACATTAAAAAAGTAATCATTTACACCTTTTTTAAATTAATATATCTT
Source organism: Trichonephila clavipes (assembly GCA_019973935.1). Classification (NCBI taxonomy): domain Eukaryota; kingdom Metazoa; phylum Arthropoda; class Arachnida; order Araneae; family Nephilidae; genus Trichonephila; species Trichonephila clavipes. The sequence goes on along the minus strand of BMAU01000143.1, from coordinate 251,100 downwards.
TATTCTATATATCTTACCCATAAAAAAGAAAGAAAGAAAAACTGCAAGGAAAACAACAAAAAAAAGGAATGTCGAAGAATTGACTGTATTTTCAATATTAAGAAAATAATTTTATACTAAAATTAATGAATTTTAAGGATATTTTATAATTTAAAGCAAACATTTTGTTTTATAACTAGAACACGGGCCAACTACACCGAGGGTGAAAGAGGATATCGAGGATATTTCTAGTGAACTGGACAATTTCTGTTAAGGGTTTCACTTCTTGGATGAAACATCCCGAACTCTATTGCTCTCGGCGAGTTAGGATCTAATAAAACCAGTTCAAGATTTATGACCACCATAAAATGTGTTAAAGAGAGAATAATTTGAAATGTCGAGAAATACTTCAAAAATAGGAAGAACAAAAATTGAGTCACAAAAGAAAAAGTTCGTTATATAGAAAATGCACTTCGCTATAGGAAGGTTATTTTACGAAGAAAATCGTGAAATGTTCAAGGCTCCAGGAAAAAGTTCGCTATATAGAAAAATTCGCATTATAGAGGTTCGTTATGAAGAGGTTCGACTGTAATTAATAAAGTCGTATAATAAGAGTTTTGATAGTAAAAAATTCAAATTTTTTACTTAAAAAGTTTTTATTTGTTTATAGTTAAAACAATATAGAGAATTACTCGTATTTATAGATATTGATTCTTCCAGTAATAACGCCTTTAAAGCTGAACTCATGGCTGGAATTATTTTTGGAAAGTCGGGAGCTCGAATATAGATATCACTGAAACCTTGTAACTGGGTTGAAGATTGTAAAACCTATCGAGACTCATTTGATTGGTATTTATTAATTTCGTTTTATAATGCAACACGAGGGTTATTGGCAACAGACCTCGTTCTTGAGAACTTTGAACCTTGAAATGTTAAACTTCCATTATACAGTGGTGCTGTGGAGATTCAACGTCTTCTCCTTGGTGTATTATGGAAGTTTGGAAATTGAGTGCCTGATTAGATGTTGCTTTTATCACTTGATCCATGTCAAAATTTGTAAGTTCTTCTCCAGCAGCTCTTGTGTTACCTCAAGGTGTGACGTTAATTATCAATTAGTCACTATGCCGATAAGAAAACAATAGTTCTGAAATAAACACACTTTCCATAACTAAGAAATTATTTCTTGGCATTTTATTTAAGGAAATGATTTCATATTATTATTTAAAGCTCTACAATAAAACAGTGGAAAATTTCATTTAATTAAAAATTCATTTACATATGTGTTATGAAGTGAAAATTTATACGCATGCATATGTTCATAACTACATTTCCTTTTATCAAGTATTTTAAAACTTTATAAATGTTAGAGCTGTAAGAAATATTGACATCTAAGCTATATTATTTATTAATCCTGAAACCGAAAGGAATTCAGAGTACCATTGTAATAATTTGAGTCATTAGGGTTTTTTTTCAATAAATATCTTTTTATTCAACCTAATTATATAGAATCTTAAAAGAATTCAGTGTACCTTGAATACCCCAAGATGACAGATCACCATTAGAAGATCTTTGAACTCTTGTCATTCTACTCAACAAATTTCCGATGGCAAAAAAGGACAAAAGGCGAAATTGCAGATTCTGCAGTTAGTAGCTGAAATAGAGAGCTCTTCTCATTTTAACATTTATTGAAAAAAGTTCAATGTGTATAATATGTACCTGTTTATCTCAGTACAGTATTAATTGAAACTGATTGTTCTTGATCACGCTGGTATAAACGAAAACTTTAAGAGAATGAGCTTAATTAAGCTTGTATATAGATATAAATCCTACTAAAAATCAACAAATTCATTTAAATTTATATAGTATCAAAAATTTAAGTTGCAGTTTTTATCGTAACGAGTAATAAATACGAGTATTTTAATATCGATAGAAGTAAGACTTTTTTAATGAAGTCTTCCTTGAGAGCTATATTTTTCTAAATATTTTCTTAGAAATATCTCGGGAAAAAATAAAATAGTTTCTTAATTACAGATTAATTCACCAGTATGACGTTATTAAAATTATTTCATTTCATTTGATCTTATGTAACTGAAATGAAAATATGTTTTCTGAAATTGTTGAGTTTATTCAATGCTAACAAAGTTAACTAATATTACAAGTATAATACAAGATCTTTTTTTTATTATTATTTCTAAGACCATAGTAACCTACTTTTTGTTGACTTAAGAGACTTAAAACAGTTCAGCCAATTAGATTCCTTTCTTTTTTCTTCTTTTTTTCTTCTGTACCTACGAAAACAATTACTTTTTTTGTATTTGTTTCTCCTCCTCCCCTTCCTTCTTCTCATCATGATTTTTCTTATAAAATATTTAGTGATTGGGTGCATTGGATGATGTGTATATTAGATTATGATGAGGAAAATCGGCAAAATTAAATGAGAATCAATACGCATGTTTTCTGGTTATCTTTCAACCGATGTCATCGCCATTTCCATCAGAGATTAATTTCTTCAATTTCGGTACGTGTCTCAACGTCCCCCTCGCCTCAATGCCCTGATCATACTCCTAATCTCCTCCTTATATAGTTGTTCTTAAGTCGAGGGTTCGAGTCTTTATACCACTAAAGATCTTTTGTGTAATGGGACTAATGCATGTTAAATCTCTATCAGTGCTCAAAATGCTCACGTCAGACTGGTGAGGATTTTTAAGGAGTACGGTTCCAACTCAGTTGTCATCTTCACCAGCCAACCATCGATCAAAATTAGGATATCCATCTCCGTAAGCCCACAAGTTGCTTCTGCGCATGTTAATAAACAAAATCAATCCGCACACCCTCTTTTTTTTGTGGCATTATCTAAATTTCTAAAAATGAAATCGTGAATTTTGCAATGAAAATTCACAAGTCAGGGGAAGATAATCAAGTATTTTATATATATACCGGGACGTACATCTTAAGGCACTGGCCGACTGGGCCCAGGGCCTCGCCCTCGGTGGGGACCTCTTTTCGTTCTCCACTCTTCCTTAATAAGATCATGATCTGGATAAATTCAAAGGTCAAATATTATTCGCGTGCATATTCTCCGAAAAATTGGGAATTTCAGACTGAATGTCAACTGGTAAAAGTGATAAGTATTATTATGTGAACTTCTGGTTTCGTTATAGAATTAAAAAAATGTGTGAAAATAACTGCTTCCAGTCGATCTTATTTATAACTGCATAAATTTGTAAAGTTGCAACTTTGCGGGGAGGGAAAACAACTGACGTGTATCTAATAAATTGAATAACAACAACGTTATTAATTGACAAGGACGAACAAATGATTGCATGAAGACAAATCGACTTATATACATAAAGAAATATTAAAACAGATCATTTACAGTAATGAAAAAACGCACTCGTTATAAACAAGCTTTTTAGCGCTCCAGAAGCAGCTCTTTTGAACATTTCCACTTGCAAAAACTCAAGCAGCTATCTTATTGCATACAACGCGAGAGCAGATTCTGAACTCGACTGAGTCGACCTGTCTGGAAGATCCGTTATATAGCCTCAAGTACATTTCCAGGAGGGTCGATTCCACAGATTTTTCGCTCATGAATATGATTTGTCATCAAATCTGATGCAAGGGGTCATAAAGTCACCAATCTGGTAACCCTGCTCACATCTTCTAGAGTTGCCGAATTCATATTCAAATTCCCGCAGGGAAGCGATTTCTCCTGTAAACCCCAATTTTCCTCTAGGAGAATGTCACTGTAGGGAAAACAACATTCGCTGCGTGTGTTTCAATGTACTGACTCTACCAAGACACGTAGAAAGAACTGAAGACCAACAAAATGAAATTATTTTTAAGTAATCGTCCAACTCCATTGTGAATGTTTCTAACTAAAGAAAACAGTTCACTATAGGAAAAGCAAACTCATTTATCATTTGAATGCCACTCAAAATTGCAAAAATTATTTTCAATTTTCAAAATCATTCCGATCGAAAAATGTATCACTTTATTTCACACTTTGTTACACTTCAGATTTTATTCAAATTACTTCAACTTTTATTAAAAGAATTTCTGGTTAAAATCAGAGTTTAAGTATATTTATAATGTCGTTTCCTTTTCATTTGTTAAAGTACTGCATTTCAAATGTAAAAGGATCAAATTAAATTACCAAAAAGTTTAGACTGCACTATCTGAGTGGTATGGTCACAAGAGCGCATTAAAGTGCAGTGTGTGTGATTGTTTGATACTTCAGTCCAGTCACGTATTCGAATCTTAATTGTATTTAAGTCCCTGTTCAAAATTATGACTTACTTTTCCTTAAAATTCTATGTTAATAAATGATCAGTCAATCCACTACAGGGCCGTCGTGTTGCTGTACTAGTGCACGTAGCACCTGTCGGAGTTCAGAATCCTCATGTTGAAGTGGCGTGGAAGTTCTATCGTCATATTCATGACACTTTATTACGAGAATTTATATCCTCTTGTGACGTCTTACGCGTCTTTTCTTTAACAAGTCCTTTGGGTTCTTTGGGCCAGAATTAATGGCAACTCTTTTCCAACCAAATCCAAGAAACGAGAAGTGAAGAGATGCAAATAATATAGGATAAATATAGGATCTTAGAGTAAACGCCATGGCAATGTAATGGTAATGTAAAGGAATGTTAGACAATTAACGTGCGTTGTGGTAGTGAATGATTATTGAAGTTCGTCGTTCAAAGATTCAAGTTTTACGTGTCGTGGATAAACATATTGGTGATCGATTAGAAGTTAAACGTAAAGCTGCATACCTTGTAGATAAAGACAAGTTTATTACAGAATAATATAAGGTAGGATTGATTACTTATTATTATTATATTTGAAGATTAGGCGGTTCAATTATTGAGATAGGTCTGAATTATATTGTGTGTTGCGTATTGCGTCTCTCATCGTAGATTCTCTCATTAATTTATAATATTATATTTGTTCAAAGCTTAAGTTGAATATCTTAATAAAGTCATATTAAGATAATGTTTGATTCTAGTTCTTACGATAACCCTACACCTCTAGCTCACGCTGATACTTCGAGGGATGTACTTCCAAGGGGAGGTACATCACACTCTACAGATCCATTCATATCAATTCCTTTTGGCCATGGTAGCTGAATAGTTATGATCACGAATTTATTTCCATTGGTATTTCTGTCGAATCATGCATTCAAATCTTGGGGCCACTGAAGACCACCGTGTAGAAGATCTGATGCATATTAAACCTATTGAGATTGAAACTCCTCACGATAGCGTGTTGTTGAAGTTTGAATAAGGAGGTAATAAATAATTTATTAAATTTCATCTTCGTCATTTGACCATGAGTCAAAATTATGAGGTCCTTTACCAATATCTTTCATACAGCTCCGAAATGCGTCTTTAATAATCAGTCGATCAAGCATTAATTTCACTAAACATTGGTCATTAGTGGAATATTGAAGATGAAGTTGATACACCAGAAGTTTAACCCTTTATCTACCACAGCATGGTTTAATGCAATTTTTTTTATGCAATATTTTTTTTAAATAACTACAATGAAAATTAAAGGACGTGCATAAATAAAATACTCAACTTTAAGAAAATTAATCCGTTAGAGCTAATTAAATTGATACTTTAAAGCATTTTCAGTCCACAAAGGTCTAAAATATTTTCATAATACGAAAAGACCAAATGACTTTTTTTAATGCAGTTTTAATTCTTAAAAATGCTAAACAACCAGAAAGCAATAATATTTTTACAGCATGAAATATTTATTTTTAAAGATTATTAAACTTTTAAAAAATTATTATTTTTTTTACACATAAAAATAATTTTTACACATAAATAATGTGATGATATTCGAAGAAACAGTTTTTCTTTTCATTAATGCACAAAAATTCATGACACGTTGAGAATTTTGAGTGGGGTTTCAATTGAATGTTTTTAAAGCACTGCATCCCGGAGTAGAAAATGCCTTACTTTCTTAACATGAACTACTGCATCTTGAGTCTTGTTCAGTCTCTTGATCGGCATCTTAAGAATCTAACGAAAATTCCAGCAGATTATTTGCCGGGACTTCTTCATCTGAAAAATCATCTGTATGTACATCATTGATTTCAGATGGTAGGTTCTGTAATAAATCCAAAGCCTCTTGAAGACTGAGCTTCTTTTTTCCTGACTTTCTATGAAAAAGAAATAATAGTAATAATTACACATTGAAAATCTCCAATTATAGTTAAATTTCAGTTACACATAGAGAAATTAAAATGTTAATTTTTGAAATAAGAATAAATTTTTCTTTTAACTGTGCGTTAAAACAAAACAAGTTCAAAATCAAAGTTTAAACTTTTTTGAAAACGTTAAAATAAAACAAAAAAGCAAAATAAATAAGTTAAACTAAGAAAGAAATGCAAAAAATGAGGATAAGTCTATTGCACTATAGTGATGTCTCTACAACACAACAAAAAACAATATTAAGCCACACGGACGGGAAACGTCCAGTGTGCTGCCGGTACTTATAAGTACCACAAAGTTATTCATCTGCAAAATTAATTATATACACTGTTCACTTATAATAAACAGTCAAATCGTTTCCTAAGTTCTTCATTAACGTACAAAAAGAATAAGACACTTACCTTTTGATATTAACTACTTTTTCGGAACAAAAATGACAATCTTCGCAATCCGATCCAAACATTAGCTGAAAAAGCAACTTTTGCTACATAAAACAATTCCCCTTCCCCGCCAAAATACTCATCATAGAACTCGTGCTGCCATATATCTTGGAAGAGTGCATGTAAAACAATATTCCAGCTAAGTATCGTTAGAGTATTCGTGAAAATGGTTATTCTATATAATTTTAAAGTGATTTGTACTTATAAGAGCCATCGGTAGATAAAGGGTTAAAGAGGGGAAGGGTAGCATACCATTTACAATGAACTTAGCAATTTATTAGATTACATCAGGGGCGTAGCGTGCGCTTTCACCACCTGGGGCCGAACGGAAATTTGCTGCCTCTCTATTTCAGTTATTAGTCAAGAAAATTAGTAAAATTTTTTAAAAAGCAGCTTTAAATTGTTTTATTGATTAAAAATATGATTTTCGTGTTTTTTTTTTCATAGCAAAATCTTTTATGCAATCGTCAATACCAATATGTATATCATGTTCAATTGCCAGAATAGTTAAATTTGTTAGCCTTAACGTGGACATAGTCGATCTGAGATAATTTTTGATTAATTTTAGCTTATATAGAGAAGCTTCTCTCGCAACAAGCTTTACTGATGGCAGATGTTAAAAAAATTCTCAACATTGTGACAATGTTTGGTAAACCATCTTCAAGTTTGGACTCAATAATATATTTTAATAAACCCAGAGAGCCGGACCTAATGAATTCTTTTTTACAACCTGGGTCTGTTGCAGCTACGAAAGCTTGTAGACGTACGCGCTCAAGTTGGAATTCTTCTTAATCAATGTCTCGAGGAGCTTGATCTAAGTTAAGTTCGTCCATGCTCCATATCACTTCAGGCCTTAAAAAACATATTTTTTGCACTATATTCTGCATTTGTTGGAATCTTTGAATTTCAGCAGTTACTCTGTCTATTGAAGAAAACAGTATTCGCCTCAAATCATCTTCGTACGATAACTGAACATCTTTACTTTCGTCACTAGATATATGCTTCTTCCTGATTGGTCTTGGGGGTTCAAAAGAAATTTCAAGCTCTTCACATAAACTTGTAGCATACATTAAAGCGTCATCGACGAATTCTTCTCATTTTGCTTCTAATGCGGTCTGTAAAGCACGTATTTTTCTTAGAATTTTGATGGATATTTAGTCCCTCTATTTGCAAATAATTTTGAGCATCATTGGTTTCACACAGTACCGGTTGCGTAAAGTCTGAGTAACATAAAAAGGAATGCGTTTGCATAGCAACTAATAAACTTCCTGCGTCTGTGCATGTATTAAAGCTTTCACTCGTCTCCGTCAGTTTTTCCAGAGCAGTTAAAGTGTCTTTGTAATGGTGTCTAATATAATTTACAGCATCACCTCTAGTGCTCCAACGTGTGTCCTGAACTCTCTTCAGACTTTTCCCAGTGAATTCAAGAACTTCCCGTCGGAGCGTCGACGTAGAAAAAAAGAGTAGCAGCATTCTAGCGCACCAAAGAAAGTCACCCACATTACTTCCACTGAAGCTGCGTGTAAGCAAGCTAGGTTTAGCGAATGTGGTTTGAGCAAGGAACAAATTCGGCATTAAGATTGATATCTTGTATCCACTGTTGCACACCTGTGTGACATCCAGCCATCGTGGCAGCATTATCGTAAGCTTGCCCTCTACAGTTCATAGAGACTTACTATCATGTCACTTATACCTTTCGCAGTTTTGTTTTTCGTTTCAAGGAAATCTATGAAAGATTCCTCAACTCTAACTTCCTGGTTTTCAATCATCACATATCTTTCTACTTGGCTTGTTTGATCTTTGTGGGAAGTATCTGGGTTGTTGTCAAAGATCATGGAATAATATTTAGCCTTTTGGATACAAGCTATAATTGGTGAACTTTGTTTCCTAAAATTTCTATAAATTCATTTTGAATTTGAGGTAATATATAAGTGAGAGAACTGTTTTTGGCACATTTTTATCTTTGTGAGCTCTTTTATCCTTAATGCTCTCTGAGAACAGGGTCGTACTTTGCCAGAAGGTGTACTAATTTTAAAAAGTTGCCTCTATTAGTACTGGTTTAACCTTCCTGTGGCTAGGCTACGTCAAATTTTGTTTTGCCAGAAATTGTATAATATCAATCATTCTTTTCAAAACTTTATGCCATTTTTTAGTTTCCTGTGCCAATAGTTCTTGTTTTTTTTTATCAATTGTTTGTCCCTTCCGAAGTATCTTTTATAAGTCCTTCCATTTGCAAAATTTTTCGTTATGTTGAGCACTTAGTCCATGATTGGCAACCTTGGGATTCAATTTCCACCAAGTATTAAATGCGTCAATGGAGTAAAATTTCGGCTCGTTAGATGAATTGGCGTTTTCGAATAAACGACAACAGAAGCAAAATAATGAAGCTTTCGAAGGAGAATATGCCATCCAAGAGCGTATAACGTTTTCACCGTTTGTCAATGTTCGGTTAAATTTTTATTACTTTGGTGTTTCGTATGCTTTGTGTACATGGGTGAAGAGATAGAAGACATTTCCCCACGCTTCAACACGACACCCGTTATCTCTTCTCGTCTACCCATTCTTCGCCATCACAAGTGGTCAGTTTATATGCACCCATATAAGACAGGCACTCAACACCAAAGCCATAAAATTTGAGCGGGTGTCATTTCTAAGTCTGGGGGGAAATTGTATTGTCCCATACATAAAGCATACGTAGAACATACAATTGTACGAAACACCTAAGTCGTAAAAATTTTACGACTTTTGGCTTCTGTGAATTCACCCCGCTCCCTGCGCCGCCCTGTCGCATGGCTTGTGTCAGCGAGAGCGTGGCTTGGAGTTTTGAAATATTTTCTGTGTGAATTTAAATATCGCACAGCTTGCCACCGCTACTTTTCGTATGTCGCCAAGGCCATGGCCCTCTCGACATCCCCCCCACGCTACGCCACTGGATTACATCAATGTTACAATAAGTTGTGCAGTGCAAAATAGAAATCTCAAAAGTGAAAGACTGATTCCGATATCATTTTTTTAATTTTCATTGTTTCTCTGATTTACCAAGTGAGTCAATAACCAAGGTATTTAAACATGTATTAGCTGTGCGACCCGACGCGGCACGGGCTTTTTCAGAAGCATAACTTTTTGAGAATGGAAATTAACTCTTGTCCTCTTGTATTCAGTACTTCTTGGTTTGTATATGATTTCCATATTTCGTCCTTAAAATTTCCTTTTTAGAAATTTCTTCTACGTCTTTGCCCCACCGGATGGGTCTGTTTCTCCTGAACTTAGACCAGCGTTGCACGGGCTTTTTTCAGTGTAGCTTGTAGAGTGTAGCTTCATTCCTCATAGAAATTTCCCCTTTCTGAAGGCTAGCATTTCTCTCGGTGTCTGTGTATGCTTGATGTGTGTGAGTTCTATATTTATGCCATTAAAACTCCCTTTTCCGATATGTTTTGAGTTTCTCTTCCTTGACTGACAGGTTTCTTTTTTTTCAGCTTAGTCCGGCGTTGCACGGGCATTTTCGAGTATAAAACTTTTTTTTCCAGTGGAAAATATTTTTTTCAAATTTCTATTTTCGATTTAAATTTATAAAACTAATCTAGTTTTATCACTAAGAGAACATAAAATGTGTGATTTTAGTATTTAATAGTTAATTTAGTAATGCATTATGAAAAACAACGCTGCTTTAGCTTTTTTAAAAATTATTAATTTATATTCATTTTTGTTAAATATTGAATTGAAAATTTCTTAATGTTAACTATTGATTATTTCTGTATGTTTTATTATTCGATTAGAATCTGTAATTATAAAAAAAAGAAAAAAAACTATGAAGGGAAGCCTAAAAAATTTGTTTACATTCACTGCATAAAAAGATATTCAAAAATAAAATAATACAAATTAATGAAAATATTTCATCATTACCTTAACCACTCGTAAATTCTGTAGTTGCTTAACCACAACTACTTATCACTGGCATTTAGCGATTCTTTTCGTTGCCTTTTTACGGCTCCCCGAAACGGAAAAGTATTTAAAAAAAAATAGTTTTATGTTTGAAAAAACCCAACAAAAACAAAAAATTTTTAAGAAGTAATACAATATTCTTTATCAACTTAACTTGGTAGCGTTAGGTAATGTAGAAAATGCACCAATTTACTAAAAAAAAGTTTTAAAAAACAGCTGGCCACATGGCTCGGCGTTGCACGGGTTATATCGAGTGAATTACATTTTGCCCATGGAAAATTCCCCTTCACTTCTTGGTGTCACCACTTCCTGATGTGTGCGGGTCTATATTAATATCATTAAAATTCCCGTTTTTGAAATTCCTTTCATTTTTTTGCTTCACCGGAAAGGTTTGTTCCCTTTCGTTTAGCCTAGCGTTGCACGGGCTTTTTCCGAGTGCAATTTTTTTCCTCATGGAAATTTCTCCTTTCCCTCCCGAAGGCAACGCTTCTGTGAGTATGTATTTGCAAGGGGGTGATGTTAGTGAGCTCGGTATTTATGCCATTAACATTTTTTTATGAAATTATTTCCACTCTTTTCCCTATCATACAAGTTTCTTTTCCCTCCGTTTAGCCGGCAATGCATATGCTTTTTCGAGTGTAATACTTTTTTCAACTCCTTTTCCATATGGATAAGATTTTTAAATCTCTATTTTCGATTAATGATTTACAAAAAATACTTTAGTTAATACAAAACATCAATTAAAAGCGAAAGGAAAACGTTTCTAATATAATATATTTATTTTTAAAAAACCTATAAGTATATTCATTATTTTTTAACAATAATTACCTTCTTACAATCTAAAATAATAAAATTCATTTTAAACAATCATTTATCAATCAATCGCTACATACTGTTAGCTTAAAACTGTCTCTAAAATCTAATCTAGTTTTATCCGCAAAAACAGTATATCATTTAGGATTGAATATTTAAATTAGTAATGAATAATGGAGAACAATACTGTTTTAGTTTTTAAAGTAGAATATTAATTTAAATCAATTTAATGGTAAATAATGAATTAAAAAACATCTCACCTTTAGCTATTGAAACGATTGCTTATTTCAGGATGTGTGTGTGTTTCAATGTTATAAACTGAGAAAAATAAACTCTCGAAAAAAATCCATTAGACGGAAAACACAAAAACTTTTAAAATCCGTAACTTTTAAGCGAACTTTTTAATCTTCAATCACAACACGAGTAATACAATTTCACAGAGCAAATTTATGACAACAATTTAGATATACTCAACAATTGGATCATAATAATAGGTTTTCACAACAATGGGACAAATGGTTAAATTAATCATGAGTTTTCTTTTTTTTAATTAATATATTTTTAACTAATTGCAATATCGAAATATAAATAATCAAAATGGTTTTCCCAGATCATTCCCGGCCTTTTGGTACCTTCGGCGAGTTTCTGCGTGGTGCGATTCGTGAGAAGATAGACGGACATAGATACGTTTTTTACCTACGAATTTTAATAGTGTAGATTACATTTGAAGACGTCATAATGCATTAATGAATCGGTTTTATGCAGTTGACTTATCACATAATATACCAGCAAGCGATTTTGTCTCTATAGTACAGGATCATAGATCCTTTGGATTTTTTCCAACATCGTATATATATAAACACCATTTTAATTGTAAAGCTTGCAATTAGGTGAGGTGCTGAAGTATTTGAAAACTCTTTCGGCTAAAGTGTAAAATAGGTGGCCCCTTGGATTTGGTAATGTTTATCTAGATGCAACACTGAATTCGGCTCTTCATTACTTCGACTTCGCTTCACACCTATCGTTACATATATAAGGTAATTTGACGACTGATTCTCGTCACCAAAAAATTAGCTTCTCCAAGGGGCCACCTATTCTACACTTTAACCACAATTTCTCCTTCCGGTTTTAGCGAAATTTCTGCAGCATTGTATACGTTCTTACTGGAAAGAGATAGGTCTTTCCGTATTTCTGCATTTTACACGGCACATATCACAGAAGAATCTGTAGTTTAATGATGAAACATTTATGTAGGAGGGTGATGAATATTTGCATTATAAATCAGTCAGAATTACACAAAAAGTACGCGATAATCGCTAATTACTATCATTTCGTTGCAAATAGTTTTTTAAAAAATCGAATACATTTTGTAAACAGAATCTTTTGACATTTATTGTATGTGCAGTTGCAGTTACGACTATGATTTTTTTTTTTGGGGGGGACTCGTGCCTTAAATTATTTAAAGCCGTTATTTGATTACAACTATTATTTTTCCACTTTCAAATAAAAAATTGTAACTTGAAATAATGGAATTGTACACTTTTAAGTTACTTGTTTGAAGTTTAGGGGCTTTTGATAAATTTTATATACATGAATAGTTTCAGAATATTCATATTTTAAACATACGCATACATATTTTTAACTGATTACTCCGAGATAAGATAAAAATTTTTTTTACAAATTGAGAAAGATTATAATCATATGCTAAATTTCAAGTATGCTTAAAAACTTTTCAATAGAATGTGGTATATAAGTCTCGAGGAAAGAGACCTAAATTCATTTGAATGTTTTTTGGAGCTAAAGTTTGATGTGTCTCAGATTTTTATGTGTTGAAATTATGTTAAGCTTTTTAAAAGAAATTATTTAAAGGATAACTATCTGAATAATACAAAACATTTGCTAAGTTTATAATTATCTGAACCATATACAAAAATAGAAAGAAAAAACACCTGAAAAGAAGAAAAACCAGAAATACAACTGGATACAGACGAAAGGGCAAGTAGCGGACAGCTCCCAAACAAATACTGACAGGGAAAATTGTTTGTATACAGAGGCTCGTGTGTTAGTGTACCTTTACTTGATATTCGTATAGACGTTGCGCCTTCTGATTTAACTGCTATCAAATAAAGCTGCCATTGTAGCAAAATTTATTTCTGTGAAAAATAAATAATATAATCATGGGAGTTATTAAGAAGTTAACTTTCTCAAATACAGTCTCTGATTCTATTCAAGATGTACTTGAAGAGTAAGTAATAAAACTGATTATGTAGGTTATATTAGTATTTACAATTACCTAATGACAAGTACGGTTCGCGTTGCTCCTAATTGGTTTACACTTGTGCAATTTTAGGTAAAGAATTTTGACAGTCAGCATCAGAAATTCTTCTAGGTGTATTTATGCATTAGTATTTTTTTTAAAAAAACGGAATTGTTAGCATGTATGTGTTAAAAATCTTGTTAACATATTAGATTTGGAACAAAAAAATGAATAAATTTTTAAATTTAAAATTTATAACTCAATGCAATATATCACGAAAATTATAATGGTTTTTTAATTTAATCGGTACAATTAAAAAAAATCCTGATCTAGATATAAATTATCATTAATTTAATGTAACATGTAATGTTTAATTAAGTTTATATAAGCCTTATATGCATGGTATTTTCAGTACTTTAGATATTTACACCAAATTTCTGAATTAAACGCAGAATATATTAAAAATTAAAATGTTGATAATTCAATAATTTTTTTATGTATATGGCTGTATGATTTTTTTAGAATTAAAAAATTTATTATCATAAGATTGTTGCTTATTGATGAAATTTTTGACATAAATGGTTGTAATGGTATATTAAATAATGTTTTCATGTTTAATTTTTAAAAGTTGTTATATTAAATTTATTTTCAGTACTAACATGCCATCACAACCTAATAAGCTATATTATATGAAATGAAGCTAGATATAAATTATTTACACTGTTTTAAGCGTTCATTACAAAAAAAAATTGTAGCAATGTGTTACTTACCTTCCTAAGCAAGGTGTTTTCAAAAATCGACCCACAAGAGAGTTAAGGGTCGTTATAAATAAAAAAAAAATCATTTTTATCAGCTATTAGATCTAGACTTAAAAGTTAACAAACATGTTTTTTGTTTTGTTTAATATGTATTTCACGTAAAATTAACTCATTAAAAACTTCTTTATCCTTCAATCTGTATTGTTTAATTTTTCAATTCACCCGTGCGAAGAATGGGTATACCAGCTAGAGTGTATGTATATCTTCATAAGTTGATGTTGTTTGTTTTGAGGCCTGTGGTATTACAATTTGTTTGCAATGTATTTTAATTTATTTCTAACATTTTTGCTAATTTAATCATTTATTGCATTGAAAATTATTGAAACCTGATTATATAATAAATATGTTGTAATATATTTCATGGGTTTAAATTATAATTAAAGGTTTATTTATTTTGTAATTTCCAAAATTAAAGGGGTCTTATAATTTTAAAAACTGTATATTGATGCAGAATCAATGTACATACTACATTAATACATACATCTAACACCTCTCAATCTCAAAGGGGGATTGGAGATTGTTCATCTAATAATGTTAACTTTTTTACTGTTTCTAATGTATGTTTTTGTCATCTATCATAAAAATAAGAGAGAAAACTTTATTCTAATTATTTTTTAGATGTATTAGTTATTTTATATAATTTTTTATTCTATTTATTATTTTATTTTTCATAAAACTCTATTTTAATGAGTATATTTTTATATTCTTTACCTTATTCTTAGCTGCAGGCAATACTTTTATTGGAACTCATACAATATAATTGTCTAGACTAATGATTAAAAAATTACTATGTATTACTATAAATACAAAGTATTAAAAAGTAAAAAAGGTTCAATTCAAAATATGTTAAATTGTAACATGTTTTGATGTGTAAGAAAAAAAGTATAATTCTTTTTTAATAATTTCTTTTTGTTTAAGTATCCAAAATGAAGAAAATGAGGAAGTGCCAGAAATTAGACGTCCACGAAAAACCAAGCATCGCTCTCCAAGACCTCAAGCTGTTGGAGGAATTCATCTAAGTAATGCAAAAAGTGGAAAGAAAAAAAGGAGAGTAGATAATTGTGAGTACCAGTGAGAATGTTTGTAATCAGTATTTTTAATATTACCAAGTTAAAAAAAATTTGTGGGGCATATAAAGGGTTTGCTTTGGTTATATATTCATTGCAAACACTATGCTTATCTGAAAAAGAGAATGACTAAATTAGTTTACAATATCAAATTAAGTTTTGTTGTGAGATTTTGTTGTAACAAAACTCCACTATTCTTTATCACTGTATTATTCTATTGAAAAATTAATAATATCTAAGCTTTATTCTGTGTGTGTTTAAATATCTAAATTTCCATAAGTAATTAAACTACCTCTTGACAGTTTAAATCGGTCATTTCCAAAGTGGCCTTTATAGACACCGAAGGGTCTAAGATGACCTGAAAGGGGTCCATGTCAGCAACAAAATAATTTGGGGGCCCATGAGGAGTGAATGGGGTCTACAATAGTGGCTCGCATTAAATCAGATTGTGACTTTAATTTTAAAAGAAAATTCAATCAAATAGAAATTAGATTTTATGTATTTAATAGATTTAGTTACTAAATTTAATGAGTTTAATTTGCAGTAACAAGGTGGCAGAATAAATTTTATAAAAACAAGGACCATCAATCCAGGTCTATACCTGTTATTTATCCTGAATTATGAATTATATTATCTTGAGAAAGTTTTTAATTGCTTTTCCTAATGAGAAAGTTTCAGCGTTGTTGCCAATCTAAAAAAGAGAGAGAGAAAAGAATGGACACTACTCACCAAGGAGTCTTAATCTAAAAAAGATTGGACACTACTCACCAAGGGGTCTCAATCTAAAAATATTGGACACCACTCGCCAAAGAGTTTTAGAGTTAAACCTGACAAGATTGGTACCAAATGTTCATAATTTGTTACTGAAGCACCTGATTCATCCCTCCCAATCAAAGCATTTCTTTGCTGTTCAGTTATTTTATATATTAATTAAATTTTTATTTAATTATAGCATGTGTTTCTTAAATTTGAATCACTTCACTACTGTTAAAAATTTAAATCTTTTAAAGTTGTTCAATACCAGTTATCAAAAAGACATTTAAGTTGATAAATTTGCAAAAATTCAATATTAGGTAAGCAAGGGTCTACCACAAACCAGAAAACATTGCAAGGAAGAAAAAAAATGTTTGAGAACCTCTGGTTTAAATGATTAAACTACCTCTTGACAATTTAATGTTATTGAATATTGTACAAGATAACTTTCTATGTATTGAAAGAAAAAAATATATTGATTATCTTTTTTTTAAAGTTTATTGAAGTGTTACTTTTTGAAATGATATTTTAAGAGAACAATATTATCACAGTAGCCAAGTGCTAATAGTTATTAATCCATATCCAACACTATTGTCATATCATTGGCTCAAGTCTGATTCTTTGTTTGAGTTTTTCCTTTTTAATTCGATCACTATTTTAAAAGTTTTCAAACAGGTAAATCCTTCCAATAAAGGAAGAAGTAATTGAATTATAAACAATGTCCTGAAAAATATATTGTAAAGGGAATTTTAAATACTAAAAATGTCAACAGGGAATTTTTGTAGCTTATATCAGCAATCGCCAAGCTTTAGAACTCCACCGACCATTAAATGTATGATTTTATATATTACAGACCCCTAATATGATTGACTGCTATATGGCTACTGTAACTATAATGTCACTTATTTACATCTCTACTTACATTTACATTCAACTTGACAAAGAACAAGAACAAACTGGCCATATCATCAGATTGAAATTGCCACTGATTTACTATGGTTACCAACTCTCAATTTCAAATGTCTCTAGATACACTTGCAAAAGTAACTAAAATATCCACAAATTCAGAAGAAATGTTGCTAATTGTAGTAGCTAAAATTTTTAAGAAAGGTATTCATATTCCATAACATGTTTTGTTGCTTATCATTTTTTAAACTAAATCCTCATAAAAACATAAATGTCCCAATTTTTCTGTGCACCATCAAAACTTTCTCATGGATCACCAGTTGGCCATTTAATGTGGTATAAGTTGTGATTGATGAAAATTTATCATTTTGATGAAATATAAAATTCATCTAGCTTGTCAGATGAAAAGTAAATATATGATAATCTATGAGAGACATATAAAATACTTATATAAAAGGAACTAGTTTCACAGTTAGAATAATTACAAATTTTGAAACACTGCATATCATTTTTGTATAAGTGTAGAGCAACAATTATTCAAATCACCTAATAAATTTACTGTAGAAGTATTGACATTGCATATACACTTTAAATGTAATCTTCTCTTCATTTTCAAATTATAATTTGTGTGAAGTATTTGACCCTGTTTTAATAACTCAACAATAATGAATAATTGATGTTTCTATAATTTGGGAGTTTTTTTAGTTTTAAAACACTGCACATAAATCCTGACTGAATCATGTTAAACGATCCCTGTTATAATTAAGAAATCATTCATAATGTGCTTAAGAATTATAATAAAATTACTTACAAAATTTTAGAGAAATCTATATTTTACTTCAGTCAGTTTAGAATGTTTATTTCAGGCAATTATTTGCTCTCTCTGGCCGAACCTGAGGAAGTTCAAGAACTTTCAATTCAGGACTTCATCCCTGAGACTGAGTCAGTTTTTACCCAGTTGTTTACAAATAGAGATAAAATAGAGGTATATTTTAATATAGTTGTAGGTTTTTTACCATGAAATTTTTTTATGAGAACCTTATAAATAATTTTTGTTTTAATGCTTCTTAGTGACAAAAAAAAGCATATGAATGCTATGAACATGCATGAACATATGAATGTTATTGGGATGTCCAACATCTTTTATAATCTTTGTGTTCAATCAATAGTATTTAGATTGGACTGCTATTTTAATTGTATGAAACCTGAATATTTAAATTCATTAAAGTTTCTATGTTGTATTTGTAAAATAATATTAATGAACATTTAATTTGAATTCAACAAAGTAATTTGTATATTGTCTTCATTTCACATTTTAAAATAGGTTATTGTTTATTCAATTTTAATCCTGTATTTTATTTTAAAATATGTGCTTTTTTGTTGATGAAATTTGTTATTAATGGTCAAACATGTATGTTAGCAATATTCATTGTTTATATTTAATCTACATCGAGGACATCACAAATTAGAAATTTGTGATTAAATGCTTGTTTTTTATATTTATTTTATTTTAAAATTTTATTAAATATTATTTTTTAAATAGTTGTCTGTTTCATTATTAATTTTTTTAAAGCAATTGCATTGTTTAATAAAAATGAAGTATTTGTATGTTTTTTTTTCAAAATTTGTTATTTCAGATCTTTTGTTAAAAATATAAATTTTCTTTGTTTAATGTTCGGTGGAAAAAAATTATATACATAAATGAAATATTACAACATTTAATATTTCATTTATAATGAATGTATTAACTTGCATCTGAGCCAAGCAATAGGAATATCTTTCTATTATAAACTATGCATTCTAAAATATAAGTGCTGAGTATTATATGCTTTTGATTCTCTTCATAAAAAATCAAATTTAAAAAACTAATATCTTATATTTGTAATTTAGATTTGGAATGATTTTATTAACTGTGCTCAAGACAATGAAGAATGGTTCAAAAGAAATAGTGGAGGAAATGAAATCGAAAATGATGCAGAAGATTTACGTTCAAGTATTAGTCTAAATATTTTTCATACAATGTGTTTTGCTTCATAGAATAGATTTCATATATTAAAGTCCATTTTTCAGGAAGTGGAGTATTTTTTAAATTAATGTTCTGCATTTATATATATTTTTCAGAGCATCCCGCACACCTTACTACATCTTGTTTCCAAAGGATTGATAATGATATTCGTTCCTTGTTGAAAAAGAAGCGTGTTCCTCTTGTAAGTTTTGATACTATCATTAAATAGTTCATAATATTTATTTCCAATTATTCATTAATTTATGAAACAGTGTGGAAAGAGTTTTCAAAATTAAATGAAATGGTATTCATGCTATTTAAATTTTCGTGCATTCATAAAATTAAAATTGTTGTGTCTTAAGGTATTTATTACACAGTTTGCATTGTTTAGAATTGTTTAAAAAATTTCGACAAAGTTTTAAGTTCAAAATATTTTTATTAAATCTGAATAGGTTTAACTTTTCATTACAAATCTTAAAGTAGAGGTCTTCAACCTTTCATACTTGAGGGCCAAATTAATAAATTTACAATGATATCCTAGTCACAAGGGCTGTTTTTTAAGTAAGGTCCATTTGTTTTAAAAGAAATAACGACAATATTTTGTTTCAAAAAACCTTTATTTTAGGATTGTACATACTTTTGCCTATTTTCTTCATAGTTGCCGAGTTTATTAATACACTTGTCATATCTTAGAACTAAGTTTTTAAAACCCTCTTCAAAGAAATCTGCCACCTGGTCGAACAGCCAAGAGTTCACGGCCGTTTTCACTTCTTTGTTTTCACTGAAATGCTTCCAGCCAAGACTATGTTTGAGGTACTGGAAAAGGTGAAAATCGCTAGGAGCAAGATCAGGACAGTATGGTGTATGGTCCAAAACTTCCTAGCCAAAAAATTTGATTAAGTCCTGATTCCTTCAAGAAATGTGAGGCCTTGCGTTATGGAGGAGCAAAACACCTTTTGACAGTATTCTGTGACGTTTGTTTTGTAATGCTCTTTGGAGCTTTCATAGAGTTGTGCAGTAGGCACTTGAGTTGATTGTTGTTCCTTGTGGCAAAAGTCCACCAGCAAAACACGGCGCCGGTCCCAGAACATTGTTGCCATAATCTTGCATTTTGACAACGTTTGTTTGGCTTTGATTTTGACGGGAGAGGATGTGTCTCACCATTCCATCGACTGTTGCTTTAATTCCGGGGTGATATGGGATACTCATGTTTCATCTCCAGTAATGATTCAAATCAACGTGTCATCCTCTTCTTCCTCATAATGAATCAAAAAGTCCAATGAACTGGCAAACCTTCTCTCTCTGTGTTCCGCTATGAGGAGTCTTGATACATCACCAACCGAGAAACATCAGGAAATTCCAATGAAAGAGTGGTTATTGTGAATCTCCTGTTCTCTTGAATTTTTTTTTCAACTGCTTGCATCAAATCATCAGTGATTACAGAGGGTTGGCCTGAACGTTCTTCATTATGGACATTTGTTCGCCACTCTTTAAACTTCCTGACCCATTTTTTGAACTTTGCTATCACTCATTGCTTCAGTACCATAAACTTCTGTTATTAGGAAATGAATGACTGCAGCCGACATGTTTCTCGCAGCTAAAAAATGGACAAAAGACAGCATCTCATACTTGGCAGACAATTCAATCACCTTAAACATTTTAAAAACGCACAACAAAACTTAAATGACTGCTTCAGAGCTGGAAACGGCACGAAGGTGTTTGCTAAGGATCCTGGTTAGTGATGCAGAGACTCATTGTGGCATACATGTAAACTAGGTAACTACACACACCAGCGGACCTTACTTAAAAAATAGTCCTCATATATCATTAAATTCACAGTGATCTGTGGGTCTTATGTTTGCAAAAAAATGTTATAGGAAATATATATAAGGGAGGTTTGCTTTAGAAGACTACAACTGATTCTAAGGGAAGAGATAGGATTTACATATATTGTCAGTATATATATTAACGAATAGTTTTCTAACCTGTATAAGATAAGAATCCCTTTATTTTTCAGAAAATTTGTGAAATTTTATGCATAGTCAGATTTTTTTATATTTAAAATTATTTAAGTCACAGTGAAATTTTGGAAAAATTTGTCATGTTCAGAAAATTTTATCTTGAATGAATATCAAGCACATCGGTTAAATATTTTAAACTTTAAGAATAACTGAAAAAAAATGGCATTTTTTATGACAAAAAGCAGACAAGGCATTTTTTTTTAATTGCCTCAAATTCAAATAAGGGGCCACTAAATTGCTTTCAGTGGGCCACAGGTTGAAGATCCCTGTCTTATAAGGTTCAAAAAATGAATTTCATTGCTAAAATTTAGTATTTTCACTATTTTAAAAAATTTAGAAATTAACTAAAAAATTTTTATTATAAATTGAAAAGAACTAAATAGAAAAACTTTCACATAATAGTTATAAAACATTATCTAATATTTACTACATCTTCAGTGGTGACAAAAAGTCCTAAACCTGCTCATTTTTTGGCTAATTTTTGAGTTTGATGTAAGTTTACATTATGAAATTATTATACTATCTTAAAAATGTTATTGCTTCTAATGGATCTTTTAATGCTGATTTCAAATTTGTCTCTAGTTTTTTTAATCCCATTAATATTTTTTTCAGTACGGCTGCCTGAACATGAAACTATACACTTTGTACAAAATAACACAATATGGGAAAAACATACTATGCATAGTAGAATAATGCAAAACTTTACAAACACGATACTTTTAACAGGGCCTTTGAAAATTATGTGATTATTACATGTTTTAACATCAATATTTAATGGGACATCCATTTGCTTTAATTACAGCTCTACATCTTTTGGGCATGGAATACACTAGTTTCACAAGAAAATCTTTCATGACATCATAGTTGAAAGAAGTATTAAAACTTTCTCTGCTATTAACTTGCATTTGTTTGAAGATGTTTTTCTTCCATGTATGATATCCTATGTTATACCATAGGTTCTCTATCATATTAAGATCCAAAGACTGCCGTGGTCAGTACATACAATTCACAATATTGTCTTTGGACCACCGCGGAACTACATTTGCTGGGAGATATGGAGCAGTATTGTCCTGAAAAATCCATGGCTGATCTCTATAAAAATCTCCCTGTTGGTAGCAATGTATTTTTTGTATTCTATATTATTTTTCAGAATTCCCTGATTTTCTCTGTTCTTCTCATGATGTGTAGTCTTCTGACAACACAAGAAGACATACAGCCATATATCATCACTTCCATAGGATGTTTATTGTGGGTTACAGATACTAAGGGCTGAATTCTTTATGAGTGTGTCATCTTACATAAGCACTATTTTTGTTACCTGAAATGCAAAGCTGAATTTCCTCACCAAATATTACTTTTTCTAAGTCTTTAATAGTCCATAATGAATGATCCTTTGCCTGCATCAATCAGAGAGTAATGGTTTTGGGCAAACTTTGAAGCCTTGTAATTTAATTTCCAGCTGTCTTCTTCTCATAATTTATAGGCATGCATTCATATTCGATGTCAAAATCGATTATTTCAAAATTTGAGATGAATTAAGCTATTTATTTAAAGTGAAATTGTGTGCAATACCCTGTATTCACACATTTTGTTTTTCTCTGATTGTCAAGATTGCTTTCTGTGCATAACAGAATTTGTTTCAGATTATTTTTTCAATATTCCCACAGTTGTAGAAGGACCACATGGTACTTCAGCAAAAATTTAGTGCATAAAGTAACATTCTTCCTTCAAAAGTTTTAATTTGTATCTTTCATTATAAGGCAGAAACTAAAAATTAACAATAACTCCAATATTATCCGCCCACACACTTCAAATTGCACCACAAAATTGCTTTAAGGACACTAAAACATGCTTTCAACTTTTTATCACAAATGCCTTATTCCTGTCTTATCATTTTTTTTCTAAAATATCAATAAATCTATTTAATTTACATGCAAATTTAAAATCAGCATGAAAAAGCTCACTAGAATCAATAAAAATAGTTAAGAAAGTGCAATAATTACAAAACTAAAAATTAAGTCAAACTCGAAAATTAGGCAAAAAAATGAATGTATTCAGGACTTTTTACCACCACTGTATATTTGTGTATTATTTATTCATTTTTTAAGTACAATATGTTCAATTCACATAATTTGTTTATATTTATCTTAATACATTTTTTTGTCAAGATAATACATTTATTCAATGGTAGATTTTTTTGGACAACTGTTTTTTTCTGAATTGTTGGCTTTTAAATACAGTAATACCTCAATCTGATACAATAGGTGGGACTGAGTGATAACCGTGTAAGTTAGGGTATAATTTTTCACATAATACATATAAATGATTTTTATTTGATGCTGGAGATAAAAGGAAATAATAATTTAGAAAAAAATGTTTGATAAAATCTTAGATAACACACAAATACGAAATCGCAATCCAAAGTTATTTTGATGTAGAAGGTTTTATAAAATCTAACAAAGAGTAATCTGCCAGCTCAAAGATTGATGAAAAAGTATGCTCTTTGTAGGAGTGTATATTTTCTAAAATTTGTAATCCTTTCTGGATTAAACTGAGATCTTCTGTCAAGTTCTCAATTCAATTTTAGATCTTCTGATTGAATAAGTCTAAAGGCTCTCAAGCTCTTCATTGTCTTGCTTTCGCTCAAACATTTCTATGAGCTCATCAATTGTCAGCTCCTGATTGTAGAAATCCAGAAGTTCTTGAACGTCTCTATCCACTTCTAAATTTATTTGCCTGGTAAAATCGAGAACTTTTCTGTTACACTACCAATTTCATCAGTCTCTGGCACTGATTTCACCTGAATTTCAGTGATGAAAAAAAAAGGACACAGTTTTTTCCCAAACGCCATTTAAGTTTTTTTTTATGAAACTTCATTCCAAGACTGTCCAATTATCCTCACTGCATCCAAATCATTGAATTGATACCAAAAGTCTTTGTTGTATAGCACTCAAAGAAAGACGAATCTACAAGATTTAAAAATCGCATATCTCCAGCCGAGGTATACCGTATTTTTTGAAATTTTTGCTGTAAAACTAAAATTCTTCAAGCTTATAGTTTTATAAGCTTTTTCTGTGATATATATATTTGTTTGGTTTTTAATGGAAATTAGTCTAATTGTTAAGAATTTTAATACATCACCTTTATATCCTTTATCACAAGAATATAAATCTTTTTTCTTCAATCCGTTTTATTAGTTCACAATCCCTTTATATATTTATATTTGTTCAAATTTTCAATCGTTAATAAAATACTTTTTATTCATCCACTCAAGTTCAAATGCATTTTTTTAAGCATGCAGTGAATGGCACGATGTTAATACAGTTTTTTCAAATATTAATTTATCAATTAAATTTAATTAATAATAGTTTAAGAGATATATTTCAGACGATATTATTCCTCTAGATGGCAGCACCGTTGGATAAAATAATTTTTGTTAAATTTGTGGTGAAAATTTAACTTAACCTAAATAATCATGTTCTAACCTTTTTTTTTTCACTGGTTTTGAAATAGATTTGAACCTATTTTTTTCAACTTTTATTAAAAAGTGTAATTACAAATTTAATGTGGTTAAAAAATTTTTAATGTTAATTTAAAAGATATTTTGCCACTTAATATTGTGAATCTGTCATATGTTTATACATATTTATATTAACTGAAATTATTTAATTAAAAATAACTAAAATAAAATCTTTCTTGGTTGACCTAAGTAGAAATTGACTTTAAAAAAATTATATTTGTTAATTTTTATTTCATGTTAAAACCAATCTCAATAATCTGATTGAAAGTGTCTTGTGTCATTATTTAAAAATTCTTGATCTTAATTGGGTTTTTCTTTTTAAAAAAAGTTAAAATCCATGTTAAATCTTAAAAGTGTTTTCCTCTTGTTGAAAATTTGAATATAAGTTTTATTTTATAAATATAACAATTCTCTTTTTCAGTAATTCATGCATATTGTTACATTAGCAACACTTCATTTTTTCAGGGTGCATTGATGAATTTAGAACAAGAACTTATTACATTTTTTGTAAACCGTCCAACTTCTATTTATCATTGCCAATTAGAAAGTAGTTTTCAAAGGCTGATGATTCATGCTTTGAGCAAATATATGGACCTATCATCTTTAAGTATGTTGATAAATTTATTTTTTACTCATTTATATGCGTTTTTATGCACCAATATATTACTTTATTTTACTGAACATCCCAAATTACTAGTATTTTCTTAGGTTAATCTTGAAAATTTTTGAACTAATGCACAATGACAATCCATTTAATCTGGGAATTCAAAAATTAGCAAATGATGTTAATTTCATATTATATCATATAACTGTCCTGTCCCTCCTTCAAAAAATATTACTTTCGGTTTTTCAATATATTGTACAATTCCGTTGCAAATTTGCATCTGAGTTTTTTCAAACAATTTGTAGCTAAATATAAATTTAAAAATAATGAAATATATTATCATATAAAGATTTTATATATTTGTTTTTTGATTTTAAATGAAAAAAAAATGAACTGTTACTTCTAAGTCTAATAAATGTTAAAGGATAATCATTCCATGCAATTTTTCAAAGCTTAATTTGAAGGTATCTTATTTTTCGGTTAAGTATCTGTAATTTTAGTTTTGTCTATATACTTCAAACTGGTAAGAAAAGCTTTAAAATGTTTTGACAATTTTGAGTTTGAGCATGAATCAATGTACTAATTTAAAAAATAAATAATCTATATATTTCAAACAAAAAGTTGTACAAAACCAACATTTCTCATCTGTATCTGTTTATCTAGGTTACAACAGAAATGGGAATCGATGGACTCGTGTCAAAAATAAGCATCAAGACTTTTACATACCGACCATTCTTCTTTCCTCATATCTGGAAAATCGATATAACAATCGTACACGTTGAACTTGTCTTTCAATTATTTGATTCTATTCATTTATATTTGCACAATATTTAATTTGTACATATGCTTATACCAAATTTAGGAGTCATAAAAACTGACTTAAGATTCTCTAATTTTTTTAATAAAAACTTTTTAAAGGTATTATAATTGCTTTTAAATGGAATAAAATTTATTCTTCCATAATTTAGGTGTAACTATTCACTTTACAAATTTGTTCATGTAAGTATCTTAGATTGTTTTGTTGTACTGTTATAATTTTATTATCATATAAAGTAAAGCATTAACTTTATAGCATTCATAAAGCAATACTGCATTTTGATAAATGCTTGCAAAAATTTGAGGTAACTTTACTTCTGCATTTTGTACATTATACGTTAAAGGTAATTGATAAGATTGTGCAAATGTGTGTTTACTTGTGAAAATTAGGGTTATTGTATTTTTTTTTCATCTGTTGTAAAAAAAATAATATTGTTTATAGTTTAAGGCTGTGATAGCTTTTTTCAAAAGTTTTGTTTTTCTAAAAACTGACCTTACGTTATGCTTTATGTATTAGTTAGGATAACTTAGAAAACCAGTGCAGTGTTAGGAGTAATTACAATATTATTCATACTGAGAGCATACATTTGTCTATATTTTATATGCAATTTAAATTGTTTTTATGTTCCATGTAGTTTTTAGGAAATTTTTTTTTTTCAGAAAGAGAGGGGTCAATCTATGCCTAATTGAAAGTTAAACAATTGAAACTAACATCTACATTAATATATTTTGGAATCTTGCTAAATAATTTGAGAACCCTGCAGTTTAAATGCACTTAACTGTTCATTGCTTTATACAATTAAATTGACTTCATAACTTTATACAATTCATGTATTAAAAATTTTTTTAATTCTTTTGTAAATTTAAAAATATTATAAAAGGTAGTTTAAACTGTTCATATATATATAACTACTCCACTCAAATGTATGTATTTGTATATTTTTTTCTTCCATTCCTTCCAATGAATTTTAACTACATGACATCTCTAGAATTGTGACTTTATACTCAATTGAAAAATATATTTACCCACTGAAATTTATGCATTGTAAGATTGACTTGATGAAGTTCTTTTGTGAAGTGTACTTTTAAATCATGTTTTTTGTATGAATGTTTTAAATCACCTTGTCAAAATAGAGCAATAAATGTTTTTTGAGTGTGCTTGGAATTTATTTCAAAGTATGTTCTTTTCTTTTATGTATTAAGCTTAAAATTGAATCAACGAATTTTAAATACTTTAAAAGGTAAGACATAACTTAAATTCCGTCTAAATGTACTTTACTATCCATGAATTTTCAGTCAACTTAAGTAATCCATAAAAAATGACAATTTGTTTTCTACATTTTGTTTATTTCATGATATAATAATGTCATATTCGTCATGAACTATATGCTGTTACTAGTTAGCATATAATTGGAAATTCTTGTTTTTACAGAGAGTAATATTTGACTAGTAAAATTATTCAAATCATGATTTTTATTGAGATCAAATCAAGAACATGGCAAGCCCTTCCCAAGGACATAGACTCAGTTGACCCATGCCAAAAACGTTCCTGTTGGAACCACTACATTGAGAATTTAAAATTTCACAAAGAAAGTAAAATGTATTTTATGAATACATAGCTTTGATCTGATTTTTTAGAAATGCAAAAAAAAAAAAAACTGTTGATTCAAAATTTATTTTTAAAAAATAGAGCATTGGATGGATATTGAAATAATTATTTCTGCCATTAAATTTTCTGTGAAACAAAACTTAGCCTTTGTGATTCCAGTATATTTATTTGAATTGTTGCTCAGACAACCCCAAAGCAAAAATGAGATATGAATTCAAATAAAAATATTTATATACAGTTTGTTAAAAAATACAATTTCAAAATAATGATTCACTTTAATGAGGTGATGGAAGGCATTCTGATACAAGCTGTGAATGAGTAATTTGACCTTTCTTCAAAGCTTTTCGCCTTTTCTCCTGATGTCGTAGAACAAACACAATCTTTCGAACAGTTCGTTTGTAAGATTTTGATATCAATCTTTTGCATTTGTAAAAAATTTCTTTTTCCAAAATATCAGCAGATTTTTCATCGGCCTTTAAAAGAAAAATAACACAATTTATTACATTTATTTATACTGAGAATCAGTGTGTAATATAGTTATCAATAAAGATGTACAATCTGTATATATTTCTATAAACAAGCATCAAGCTTATGTATTTCATCTAATTCTATGAGTTTACTTTTTCTACCCTAAGCAATATTAATATTGTAAAGATTGATCTGCTTTAACATTTTATAATTACAAATCAGTAAACCTAAATAATGTTTTGGATATCATTTTCCATATTTTATGGATTCTCCTCATATTCGATCTGCACAACATATGTATGATATTGGGCAACACCTTCCTTCAAAGAACTTATAGGCAAATTCATAAAAAACAGCTTATTAAGAACTCTTATGGGGATGATGGCAAAAGAGATTATAAAAAATATTTCGAAAAATGCACTAAGGCAGTCTCAATGTTAAAAATCTGCGAGGTGGTTGAACCTCCAAGCACCACCCTTATTTATACCACTATTAATACACCATTAAGAGAAAAAAATCTAGAAATACATTACAGGGGAAAGAATATCATGAATTCATCAACGAAAAGAAAGAAAAAGTTTTAAAAAGGAAACTGCTATTTTAATCTTATATTTGCTTTTTTTTTTTTTTTTTTTTTTTGCTATAAATCTTATTCTAAAATTTTGATGATTACAATGTGTTGGATGGAAATAAATAAATTTTAAAAAATTAAGAATTTTGCACTCTTGAATCTTTTGAACAGTGCAAAAGTTCTTAAAACCTTTTTTATAATTTTGGTTGGAAATATAGAATTTTTTTTTATTGGAAGAGTTGAAATAACTAGATTAAATGATTCTTTAAGAAAGACATCCAATGGGTTTCCACTTATGTTTAATACTAAGTGTATAACTAATACAAAGTAGTTACTGGCCACTGATTCAGTACAATTCTCTGAAAGTTTTGGTGGAATATCCCCAGAACTAATTATTGGATTTGAATGAAATTTGGAACAGTTGTATAAAAATTCTACAAAAATATCAAATACTACGATGAAAAATTTTTCACAGAAGTTAATTAACTATAATTTACACTATATAACTATTATATAGACTACACCTGTATAATACCTACATACTATTATAGCTAAGACATAATTTTGAATCATCAGATGAAGTCGAAATAAGAGCTGTTACCGCATGTAAACACAAAGATTTTAAAGCTAAACAAATTTAACATGCATTCACAATGATTCTGGAAAGGGCAAAATCCAAACTTGCTACTTGTAATTTTGCTACTCCACCAATTAGGCCAGAGGTTCCCAAACTTTGCCTTGTAGACCCCTTGGCAGGTTTTTCGGTTTGGGGTAGACCCATACTTATCTA
The DNA here is from genome assembly GCA_019973935.1 of Trichonephila clavipes. Taxonomy (NCBI): domain Eukaryota; kingdom Metazoa; phylum Arthropoda; class Arachnida; order Araneae; family Nephilidae; genus Trichonephila; species Trichonephila clavipes. The sequence goes on along the minus strand of BMAU01000143.1, from coordinate 221,497 downwards.
ATATTAAATTTTTGCAAATTCATCAGCTTAAATGGGTTTTTGACAACAGGTATAGAGATGCATCCTTAAAAAGATTTAAATTTTCAACTGTAGTGAAGTATAGTGTTTAAAAATTAAGAGAGAAAACGCATGCTAATTAATTAAATTAAAATTTAATTAATGCATAAAATAACTGAGCAACTAACAAATGCTTTTAGTGGCAGGGATGAATCTGCGAATGCAATTACAAATTTTCAACATTTGGCATCAATCTTGTCAGGTTTAACCCTAAATTTCTCCTTGGTTGATAGTGCCCGGTCTTTTCTTCTTTTGTTTTGGAGAATGGCAAGTGCAATGAAAAACTCCTTCTCAATCGGAAAAACAATTAAAAGGTTTCTCAAGATATTCCCTAATTGGAACAGGTATATCTTTTTAAAGCCAAAATTATTGACATCTGTTTTTAAAAACTTTTAAGATCTTAGTGTCTAGTTCTTGTAATATGACTTTTTTTAAGTGACCATATGAATTCATTACCTATTGAGGTATTACAATAGTGTCAAAACATTTTCAAACCTAGTTTCAAAATCCAAAAAAGGGCATTTAAATGAACGTAGGTCGTCTTTTGCCAGGCAGATTGTCCCTGACAATTGAGAAAATGGGAAAATTTGAGATGTCCAAAATTATACTCCTTTAGCTTAATTCTAGCACACACAAGAAAGCCTGAAATGTGGTCCTTTTTTTAAAAAAAAATTATGCTGTCACCTTGAAACTGCAAATTAACCGCATTAAATTTAGTAAATAAATCTATTAAATAGGTAAGTCTGGTTTTCACTTAATTAAAATCATTATCTGGTTTAATGAGAGCTACTATCATAGACCCCCATTTACACCTTATGAACCCCCAAATTATTTTTTCGCTGGCGTGGACCCCTTGGTGGTCGTCATAGACCCCTGGGGGTCTATATAGACCACTTATGGAAACACTGAATTAGGCTATCTTCACAGTATTGCTATTTTATAGTAACAACACTATTTCTAAGCACCATTACAGGAAAAAAAATTATTTTAATACAAAATTTATTTTGATTGGAGAAAAAAACACAAGATATGTTTAGGAAATACTTCTATTAATAAAAAAAGCCTTAATTATACAACAACAAACAAACAAAATTATAAATAATCTTATAAAACTACACATTGCACACAAAATCCTTCCAATTAAAAAATATATATACATAAAAATATTTCAAAATTTTTTTTAATGTTGCTAAATGACATACTTCTTGTCCACCCAAAGCTTCAGTAAATAAACGAACAGCTCTTCTGCGAATATGACGAGTTAAATTATCATATCTAACTTCAACTGTCGGTTGTTTTTTGGAGGAACCATCTAGTTCCCACAATTCAATTAATTTTTTTGCTTTATTTGCAATTCTTTCATTGATGTGATTTCCCAAAACTTGTAAACTATTACCTGAAAATTCCATTGAAATATCACACATGCAAATAAAGAAAATGATCTAGATACTGAAAACTTTTTCATACATAAGAATATTAATCTGAAGTATTACAAATTAAAACAATAATATAGTGAAAAATTCAGATAATATTTTTTTTAGTTTGAGAATACATTGATAACTTTATAAAGATTTTTAGGTAACATAAATGAATGAAAAAATATTTTTTATACCAAGTTCAAAACATTTTTATATTTATACATTTTAAAATCAAATTATGGGACAAATTATTAACAAGGAACCATAATTATCAAAACAAATATGAATGCAATAATTGTATCAACAAGCATATGCATTATTTACAATATTGAAGTAATGGAAAATAAAAATGTTTATGCAATATGTTAATTATCTAGAAATCAAAGGTTTTAATTTCTTTTCCTCTAAATGATATTGTATCTTATTTTTCTTTTCACATGAAGAAAATATTTTGAAAAGGAATTAATCCACTTTGGAAAGATTGCTTTTAAACTTTTCATGACTAACGGCAGATGAACAATTATTTCTTCTTTTAATGAAGCTAGTAGCTGCACATGTTAAAAAATTTAGCTTAAACTAATTTTTACTTTCTAACATATGAAATTAAATATTTTACTAATTCCAAGAACAATATTGAAACAGTAATTTTTTTTTTTTAAATTTCTACTCAAAGATTTCTTACAATGTATAGTGAAAAAAGGAGAGATTATATATCAAAGGAGTGCCCCTTGTATTTGGTGATATTCTTAAGATGTCACAGTGTGATAATTTCATTCTAGCAAACTGTTTATTTTGGCAACCCTGATATATTGAAATGCGGAATAATTCTGATAAGATCACATGTTCTCCATTCTTAATGGCTATTACTTTTTTTATAACTAGCAGAAGTTTCTTAAAAAGACAGATAATTTTTTAGAGATTGTTTTTGTTCAAAGCTTAATGAAGATTTTGGCTTTGACATTGGGTGTATTTTGTTCCAAATTTCTATCTATTTTTTTGGAAGTGTGCCCATGGTAAATTTTTTTAACAGTATGACCGAGAAGTATAATTCCTGTTCTTTTATAATTTTTGGAGTGCAAATAATAATGATAAAATGCTATAGATAATTTTAAATAATATAAAATGTTCAGTTTGATAAATTAGCATGCATTTTAATGAAAAGAAGGATCTAACTCACAAATTATTTATGAATACCAAAGGAGAGAATAAGTATTGTATTAGAATGTCCATGAGAAAAAAATAATTGATATAAAGAAAGCAAATAAAGTATTCTCCAGATTTTAATGATAATGAAATTAAGCATTTAAAAGGCAGTGATTTAATTTTTTTTAGATTAATGTCTCAAAGAGAAGTGTCACGGTGGACAATTTCCTTGATATCACAAAAAACTAAATCACTTCATGTGACATTTACTTCAATTCTAAACTTTTAAGTTCCTGTGACAACAAAATGCTCAAAATCATTATTGTGAATGAGGGGTTTTGCATCTTAATCAGTGATCTTTAAAATGTTTAATACACAATGAACAGCATACAAGATACTTCATATACAAAAAAAATTTAAAGTACATCGAAAATTTCAATTTAAATAATTCATAAAAAATGCTTTCAACCTATTGAATGTAGTAACTAATGCAGTGGGAAAAAAAAACTTTCATAAACCTAAATAGTTACTTTCAGTAGTCCCTGTTATATTTTTAAGTACATTTAATAAAATGAGATAAATTAATAAAATCAGAAAAGTAAATGTACCAATTCCTGTAGAGGAAATAACTTCTTTACAAGGTCTCTTTTTTGTCAAATCATCTAATGTGTTTAAAATAGTTTCTTCTGATTCTTTCTGATTATTAAGGATATTTTTATGTCGAATGAAATCTTCAACTACCACCACACCCTAAAATAAAATGTTTCATATTAATAACAAAAATGTAAAAAGTGTAAAACAAAAAAAGATGTAATAATTTTATTAAAAAGCCATCCATAGATATTTAATAAAATGGATTGAAAATATAAAGACACAACCAGACACTAATTTCAACAAATATAACAAAATTTAATTAAAAATAGGATAAATTTTGCAAAACTACAAAAATAAAATTTTGGTCATATAGTTCTCAAAATCTTGAATTAAAGTACCCCCCCCATCTTTGGACAAATTATCTAACTTGTAAAACTTAAGCCATTGCAATTTATGTAACTACTAGCTGGTATACCCGTTCTTTGCACGGGTGAACTGAAAAATTAAACACAGATTGAAGGATAAAAAAGTTTTTAATGAGTTAATTTTATGTGAATTGCAAATTAAATAAAAAAAGCTTTTTGCATATCTCAGCTAAACAAAATAAGAAAGAAAAAAACACCTTTGTTAAATTTTAACTATGTAGATCTAATAGCCGATAAAAAGGATATTTTAAATTTATAATTCCCCGTAACACTTTTGAGAGTCGATTTTTGAAAATACCTCCCTAAGCTGATCTCTGCTCAGCAAAAGCAACACACTGTTAAAAGTTTTATGTAATGAACGCTTAAAATAGTGTAAATAATTTATATCTGAAAGTGTAAAACATTAATGTTACTTTCTGTTGTATTTATTTTATGTTAAAATTGTAATATTCGCAAGCAACGCCGTTTCTCAAATTATAATGGCGATTCAATGAAAACATAGCAAAATGTTAACAATTGAGTCAAGTTGGCAAATGTCTAGCTACTTTCATAGCTCGAGCTTTATTAGAGCTTTGTAAGACCCGCCGTGTAGGGGAACGATGCACGTTAATATTTTATCCACCGCATTATGATTTACTGCGGTTTAGTTTTTTTCATACAATATATTTTTTTGGATCACCACATTGAAAATTAAAGGATATACATAAACAAAATACTCCACTTTGGGAAATTTAATCCATTAGAGCTAATAAATTAATTAAAGTTATTCCATTGTAAAATTAATTATATACACCGTTCACTTAAAATCGTTTTCTAAGGTCTTCATAACATACAAAAACATAAGACACTTAAATTTTGACAAACTATTTTTTCTGGACAAAAATAATACTCTTTGCAACTGCTGAAAACGTCAATCAGCTGAAAACGCAATATCTGCTACAAAACTATTCGCATTTCCTGCTAAAATACTCATCATAGAACCCATACTGCCATATAACTTGGAAGAGTGGATTTCAAAGAATATTCCTGCTTAGTATTGGTAGAATATTCCTTCTAAGTTGGTGTGGTGTGGTAGTTAGGAGAAGGGGTGCCAGCTCAGGTGTCGTCCACGTCACTTGACCATGGTTCAAAATTACGTGGTCTGTTGCCAAAAGCCCTCGTGTAGCTGAACAGTGCGACATTAATGTTCACTCACTCACTACAAAAAATACAGTACAGTAGATAAAATTATTTTTATACTTAAAAATTTAATATCCGCCCATTCAATTAAAATTATAGCATTATAAGTAACTACAAACCACAAACAAATTTTGAAAATTTGTCCAAATGATGTAGTGCTAAAGAGAAAGTTTATTTACTTTAAGTACCAGAACCGATAAAAAAGCATTACTACCAAATGTGTATAATAAAACCATTAAAAAAAACATTCAAATAAAGAGAGATTTATAACAAACTCTCCCTTCAGAACTTAGTTTTATTCTGAAATAAAAAAAATTAAGAGATTATGCTGATCACAGGAATTAATTAGAAGCGAGCGCCTTGCGTAGCCAAAACAAAAAGTTTCTTCACAAACAAAAGATAGATAAATGCTGTTGTGGGCTTTTTTGCAGCACACGCCAGAATTGCTTGCAGATGGCAGAATGTTTTCCTTACTTGACAAATATCATTATATTTTCGACACTTCACATAATATCTTTATAAATTATAGCCTTTGCTATAAATTATAGCCTATGTGTTATTCTGATGTAAAAGCTATATTACTGTAAAGTTTCATTAAAATCCATTCAGCTGTTTTTGCATGAAAGACGGCCAAACATCTTCACAAATTTTCACATTTATAATATACTAGCTGCATGGCCCGGCTTTGCACAGGCTTTCTCTTTCCCTCATGACGCCAGTAATTATGTGTGTGTTTGTATGCGCGCAATGTGAGCGATTTCTAAAATTATTTCATTAAATTTCCCTTTTTCGAAATTTGTTCCACATATTTTCGATTTAAGACAGGTTTTTTCCCCCTCCCTCTAGCCCGGCATAACACAGTTTTTCTTAGTGTAAAATTACTGTTTCCTCTTCCCCTCCCCCTCACAGATAAAATATAGCTTCAAATTTCGATCTATGACTTTTAAAAAATAATATTGCATTAGTTAAAAAATTATTAATGTGAAGCAATAAAAAAAAAACGATTCTTTAGTTAGCTTAAAAATGTCTCTGAAATGTATTTTTATCCAAAATAATAGACAAAAAATGCACTTTTTTTAATTAACAAATAATTAATTTAGTAATGAATTAATAGAAATACTTTTAAAAAACATATATATATATATATAAGTTATAAAAAAAGTATGGGGGAAGCGTAGATATATATTTACATGTACTGAAAAAAAATCATTCAAAAAGAAAAAAAAACTAAATGATAAAAACATTTTGATATTTAATTTTAATTTCATATAGTTTTCCTTCCACTGTCATAGTTACAAATTTTGTGTAATGAACACTTAAAATAGTGTAAGTAATTTATATCAGGAAGTGTAATATATTAATATTACTTTTTGTTGTATTTATTTTATGTTAAAATCTTGCCACCACCTCTCCCTTCGAAATCTAGTTTTATTATGAAATAAAAATAGTGATGACACTGATGAACGGAATAAATTAAAAGCGAAAGTGCACTGAGGTATGGCGTAGACAAAACAGAAGAGATAAAAAAGATAGATGAATGCTGTCATGGGCTTTTTTTGCAAATGGCAGATTTTTTTCCTTTCTTGACAATTGTCATTATATTTTGAAAACTTCTCACAATATCTTTATAAATTTTAGCCTATGTGTTTCATTCTGATGTATAAGCTATATTACTGTAAAGTTTCGTTAAAATCCATTCAGTTGTTTTTGCGTGAAAGACCCACAAAGATCCTCACAAACTTTCACATTTATAATATATATTAGATATCTAGATTACAATATCTAATTAACATTAAATTAGATTCCATTACTTTCCCAATATACCTAAGTCAACAGCTATATTCTTAGACTCAGATTATTCTAGAAGATATATATAAATAAAACTCATTATTCACTTAAATCTTAAAAAGTAAAATTACACATCTGGGGGAAATTTCATGGACATCAATTTAATTATCTTCATAAAGCTCAATAATTAAAAAAATTAAAAGTTTTTCTAACTGTGTAACATATATGCATTTTAGCAACTTGATGAATTTATTTCATACTTAAAGCTACAGTTTTCAAACTTGAGAAATAAAAAAAAATGTTTAATTTATAAACCAAATAACACAAATAGTTATGTGCAAAATTAACAAATAATAATAAAATAAAATATAAACAAAAATTTCTGTATATTTGCTTGCTAATTTTATTTTCTAATATATTTTTTAATTTAAATTATTTAACAATAACAGTTTACCAAAATCAAATTTACACAAATTTTATTTAATTGCTTTCAAGTATTAAATTTAAAACAAGAATAGTTTTATTTTACTACTTAAAAATTGACTGAATACTTTACAATTATTTTGTACCAGAAAAAACAGACACACACAATCCCAATATAAATTTAAATTCTGAAAAAATATTCCATTCATAAAAAAAATGTTCAGACTATACAATTTTATTATTTTTTTTTATTGATCTGCTTTAATTTTCTTCACATGAAATGAAAAACAGCAATTTATGTCATTCACTAAAATATAATTAACACACAAAAAAATTACGAGCTTATTTAATATTCACATTACATATTTACATTTAGTTAACATCAGTAACTTTTCAATGAAATAAAAATTATGAAATACTGCTGTTACATGTAAAACAAATACTAACTTTTTACTTAATGCAATTTGTTGCACTCACAGTTTTTAAATTAACTTATACATATGAAATAAATTAAATTTTGTATCCGCTTCATTAAATTAGAAAATTTACGCATTAAATCTAAACATATACCTTAAGAGAGGTAAGGGTAGCTTGTTTCAGCTTCGACATCACTTTTTACCAGATTCTAGTTTCAACTAAAGAAAAAAAAATAATTACATAAGTATAAGTAGATTACAAACTAACAGCAATCACAATGTTTGGCACTAATCACTTAGTCTGCAAATGGTAAATCAACAAATGTAGCTATTGGCCCCAGATAAAATATCCATATGTGCACATATATTTCCCATCATGCTTTTTACACATAAATTTCAACTAATTTTTATTAGAATAATTAATGAATTTGAATACATTTTTGTTCACTCCAGAAAATGTTCCGATACATATGTAATATAATACTGCAAATATAGAATCTAAAAAGTTCTATAAATATATTATTTACACATAACTTCAATTATTTTCTTCTGTTGCTAACTGCATCAATGAACTTTTGAATATGGTCAGATGGTAACTCATTCTACACATTCAGAAGACTACCAAACTTGAATGATTTGATAAGAATCAGTTATTCCACATGACTGATCTATCGAAGAATAAAATTCAAAACATGTATTTTCACTGAAGCATCACTGGTTATGGGTTCCCAAACAAGATAGCACAGCTACTATGGAATCAATTCCAGTATTTAAATTAACAGAATAATGAACATGAACTAAATCATTACCAAATCTATTTGTTGGAGTTGATGAACCTCTTATCTTGCAGAAATAGACAGCCTGAAAATGTTCATTATTTTTTAACATCACACAACAAAACTACATGAGGCCTACTACAGGTGATAAACCCAGTAATTTTGAGAATCCTCATCATGCAATGAGGATGACACGTGAGCTTGCACTCCACTATACAAAACTCCATATCACACCAAAATGGCGATTTTTAGACTTGATAGATTAAATATGCATTAGCCCTCTCTTAGCAGCATGACTTGATAAAAAAAATGCCTGTCATGAGAATGACCCCTCACAGGAAACATTGTAGCTGAGTGGTCATAGACATAACCCACGGCAAATCACTGGTCATGGTAACTAATTGGTCTTAACTGAATATACTGAACTTATATACTGAATTATCTACATATTCAAGTCTTGTTTTCACTAAAGACTTATCTTCTAGAAGAGCTGATGCATGTAAAATCTATCAGAATCAAAAATCCTTGAGTTAACATGATAAAAGAAATCAATTGCCAGATCAGACCTCATTTGACTGTTGTCTGAAATTATGAGGCATAATTAAATGAGGTAAACATACCTTGTGCCAAGAGCAGAAATTAGCAGCAAGGAAACAGAGCAAAATAACTGAAAAGAAAAAGATTTCCAGAATAGAATCATTTTCTAACCAAACAATCGACAAATTTGCCATGCACTAGTTTATAGTCACCAATTGTGATTTTTTCTGTCACTTGTATCACAAAAAATATCAACAATGGAAAGCATTGTAAACTTTTTATTGCTATTATTTTTAATTAATTATTAATACTTTTATGCTTAATATTAATCTGATAGATTTTATCAGTTTATTAATTAAATATTTGTATATATGTTTCTGATCTGTTTCCTTTCAATGTAGTGACCTCAATAGCAGAGAAATCATAGTCGCAAACTCCTGGCTGGTTTTGTTGAGTCCTGGTGCCACTACCCACAAAGATAATTGGGTGACGCATGTTCTGTCCTTCCACGATCAAAATCTTCATGGCGAAATGGTGTGGAAGAGAATAGTGGAGTTCCAGCTCAAGTGTCATCCTTGTCGATGAGTTACAAGGTACGAGGTCTGTTACCAATATCCCTTGTGCAAATTTAAATAGAGAGAAAAAATAAATCAAATCCACACAGAACTTATGCATTAATGTCCTGCAGCCAAATTCACACCAAGTAAATTTTGCCACTTTTTACTAAAACCTATCCGTGTGATTGTTCTTTTTTCAAATAAAAGCAAGCAAGAATCTGTTCTTGCTCTCTTTTGCTGTAGTAGCATCATGACAGGACTCACATGGTGCAAATCTGGCTGTGGTGACGTTAATATGCAAGTACCTTAAATCCTTTCAACATAAAAATTATTTATGTGGAATTTAATTTCATTACTAGAACTAAAAAACTCAAATTGCAAAAGACATGTCTGCTTATATTTTCAAATTATCAGATTTATACATATAAATCAATATTAATATTTACAACTATAGATCTCATAATTTTAATGTGTGAAATATATGAACAATTATTAAGGCAGCTAATGTTAATGCAAAATTGACCATAAAAAGAGTGTTTTTTCTTGAGAGTTCCAAAGGAAATTTTCAAATAAGCACATGAATTTATCAGAAAAAAAAGGATGTATAAAAATGAAAATTTTCAGTTTGTGCGCATAAAAAACAAAACGAATATTGAATTTTAAATGAATAAACTACCAAATAATTATTTAAATAAAAACAAGTATCAAATTATTACTTTTGATTAGGTAAAAAAAAATTCAATTTTTAGTTAAATATAATTTAAAAATATTGTTTTTAAATAACCCGAGTAGAAAACCCAGAAAGTATCAGTAAACCAATGTCTTAGTTTAGTCATACTACCCGATTTAAACAATTAAATTTGATGTTAAAAATAATTAAAACTTCTTTGAAATATCTGAAAGGTTGTATCACTTCACTTCATGATTTTATTGCATCTGGTTTTAAAGAACATTGGCAGTTGAAGATCAAAGCTATTACTTGCCTGTTTTATCTGGATCACTATAAATAACAAATAATTTCAACGGTATCTAATTTTTAAAAAAATGTTAAGTACAGATATGCATTTTCATCAAAGTATTAATTTTAATTAAAATTAATTAATTTACATTATTTCTAACTTGTACATTACCCAACATCTAAACAAATTTCTCACATTTGATTATTTCTCAAAACGAACACCTCGTATAAAATTAATCTATAAAAACACTACAAGCACTAACAACTAAATTTACAGTCTAACTCAAGATTCATATCTATATCTCAATTACATTTGGTATGAGATATTGCAATGTGTGATTCTGAACAGTCAATGTGCTTGCTCTGTTATGAAAAAAAAAATATATGCAAGCAGAATATTTAGCTTCAAACATTAAAATAAAGGCATCTAAAAACTGCCTAAAAATTACATTTGGGAATGAAACTAGCAGTTAAAATATCATTTCCTGATTCTTTATTAACATCACACTCAGAAGATACACAAAGGCTATTGGCAATGGATTTCATAATTTGGATCCACGGTCAAGTTACAAGGATAAAACCCAAGCTCTAGTCCACTCTCCAAACTTCCCCGCTATAGAAGCATGAGGACTTTGAACCTCAACCAACTTAATGTGGGCCATATTTAGAAAAGAAAACCCTGTTAGTAATACTGTAGTTACACATGTTGGGATCTCTGTAGCTTGGGGGCCCCATATCATTGATATGGCAGTAGCTACGCCCTTGCATTCAGATAAAAGGATATATACAAAACTTTTAATTCAATGCTAAACAAAAGTTAATATTGGTTTACAGGTATAGGAATGTTGACACACTAAAATTTTAATTAATTAATATATTGTCAGTAAAATTTTATATTTTCATTTTAATCACATGCACTTTCAAAATATTGTATTTATATAAATTATTATTTAAGTAATCCAATATTTTCCACTTTCAGAAAATATGAAATATTTTACCAAAAAAAAATTGATATATCATACATATATTTGGAAAATACATGCAAGAAAAAATATTGTTAACCTTTAAAATACTCAATTAATAAAAAGGTCAATAAGTTTAACACTTTTAGTTACATAGCACATAGTAATAGATAAATATTTGCTTTGGTATAACTTTATTTCTTTAACGTATTAGGTGTGTATGGATATTAATGTGTGTCATTAAACATTCATAAAACATAACAACATAGTTAAAAAGTACATTTATTTTAAACAGATTTGAAATTGAATGATGAGCAAGATTAAAAAATAGAAGATTGTACTAAAACTTCATTGTCATTAAATAAAATTCTTTAAGGCTGTTTTCGGCTAATGTTAAAGAATAAGACCCATATTCGGAATACTTTTTCATATATAAAAGTACTCAAACATTATTATTATGGCTACACTGTCCTGTCACAAATCACTTATTTTATCATACTACTCATTTTTATACGAGTTGACATATTTTTTCTTTTATAAAATGTGTTTCGCATTTTTTCTCCTATACCGTAATGCTAAATGAGCTATCCCTTAACATGTTAAAAGGAAAAACTAATTATTTATGAAATATTTTTAAATTTTAAAAACACCGTCTTATAAAAAAATGTACGAGTTACAATGTTACAAATTTTTATAAACACTGAGGCATTTTTTCTGACCGAAAATATGCTCCGCGTTAAGTTCACGCTCTTGGTAATATGGCGAAAACAGCCTTAAAACATTACTTAACACTTAATATGAACATATAATACACATCTGAAATGAAAACATTGAAAAGAATGCTTGAAAAGGAACCGAATTTACAATACAAAAAGATGCTGACATTTTACTCACAAGTAGTCCACATAACAATTGATAAACATTCAAAATTATGTGTAATATTCTTATAAACAAAGTATACATCAAGAATTTTACAATTAAATATAATTACATACGAAAACAATGTGGCTAAACTCTTGTTGTTCCTTAAGTTACCCCAATTTTATACAAACTTATAGAATTGATATTAGTTGACAAATGTTTTGTGCATATTATTTGAAAACTATTATAACCCCTTGATTTTGGTGATATAAATTTATTGCATACTAATACTAATGAATGTATATCATTGTTACTTAGAGACAGAAAGGTACTTTGCTGTTTCACCGGTGCAAATCTTGTCAAGCAGGCTTTACTATACACATAAAAAAAGTTATAAATGTTAGTTCTCATTGGGTTTTCATCTATTTTTGATGTACTATGAGAAGACTGCAGCTTGTTTTAAAAATGTAGTGGCAAAATGTTACCAAAAGGAATATTCAGTTTGGTGTCAGTTGTATTATCTAATTATCTTTGGTGACTATTGCTTGTATCGGTAAAACGGAAAAGTAGCAACCAAAATATTATTCGATTACAACATTAAATTCAGAAAATAAATCTGATGCTAAATAAGTCAAGAGCAAATGTCAATAATAATAGAAAGCATTTTTACAGTGCACTAAAAATTATAATTACCTAGTGACATTGCCACATTGACTTTGTAAATACCATCAAAGGATAAAATCAGAACTTTTTTATAGAATATCTAAATGATTCTTTAAACCTATATATTTTAAGCACAATTATCTTTAGTGTTTCTTTTCTTGGAAGTAATTCTTTAGTCAAAAACGAGACAGACAATAAGCACATGAAAACATAATACTGAAATGGATCACTTGAATATATACATCTCACTCTTAAAAGAAATGTATCACAAATGAGAATACTTGTATTAATATGAAGATATCCTCACACAAAGCAAATGATGTTGGTTCACTACCACAACTCAAATTGCACATAGAACTAATGAAAAATAGCAGTACCTGATTGCAACAAATCATAAAAACTGGATGCAATAATCTAAGTATTTAGGCTCTGGAAACATTTGATGTAAAAGATATCACAATGCTTAAAAAAATATACTCATTTGAATGATCCTGCATTAAACACTAGAATAGGAAAACTTTTTTATTCAAAGGATTTGCAGGCATTCATCTAGTAAAATACATTTCATTAAGTTCACATAATTTTTTCAGCAACATTTGTAAGAAAAAGTTAACTCTAAAATAGTTTTTAAAGTTCACCAAAATTTAAAAGTATCAATATATTATACAATAGGATGGCTTAGATAAATAAGACATTTTTATTACATAATGGGGATGTCCAAAACAGGGCACAGTTCAGCAAACAAGAAACAGTGACCAAAAAGCAGAATCACCCACTTGTTTGGCTCATCCCCCCCCAAGATTGATAAGCATATCAACTTTGGTAACCGAGCAGATTTTGGAGCTACTGGACAACAACACACAAGAGCACACCAAGTAGGCAATTTTTTAAAATCACGCCAATCAGTGGCTGATTCTGCAATTTTCCTGAAATAGTATACAAAAATACAGAGGAAAATTCAAAAGAATTGCTCCAAAAAAAGAAATATATTAAAAATTTAATACATTAATATCCTTTCTGCATACTAGAAAAGATATATTCTAATTTTTATTGCATTGCATTCAGTTAATCACAGAAAAATTTTCACTAATGAACCATCAATGTTAATGTTTAGCCACCCATGTTATAGAACGACAAAGAATAGAATACAATTATGAAAAGCTTTAAGCAATCTTAAAACTATTAGAAATGAATTTAAAGCAGTCCAAGCAAATACAATTCCATTAATTTGATAAAAATAAGAAAATCTTATAAAATTCTCATCATGTATTTGTACAATTTGTCATCATTAAAATGTTCTTCAGGAATATTAAACCCTTGCTATTTTTGTTTGAATGTATCTACAAAAGTTACATTGTGTCAATGTTTATATACATTTACATATCAAGTAAAAGAAAATTGAGAAAGTTATTAAAATTTTTGGGGTTTTTTTTTTTTGCATTACATTGAATGTTGTTTCTTCAGAGAATGGAAAAGCAAGACTGAGCAGGATAAAAAATGTAAACTTTCTAACAATATGTTGAAATTTTCTTTTTTAAAGCTTGATATGACATAAATGAACATATGGAAAAAAAATGACACAACCATGTTATATTATACTAAAACTCTGAAAAATATTCATTCCAGTTACGATAATTCGTATAAATATGCACGCCTATCCCTCACAGCCTGTCTGTACATTTTCATATCAACTCCATCCACATTTCTTACTAATGTAGCTCTGACAGTTACTGGTTCAGTATGATGACCCAATACGTCACCGACTATCTGATAATAAGATCCCGGTTTCAAAGAAATATCCGCTATTTGTTGAAAATCTACTCTTACAGCAGAGTGCCGTCTTTGATCAGAATCTGCCAGTATTCCTATATGTGTTCCTGGGAGGTAGCCTCGTAATTTTCCAATGAAACGCACATTAAATGTTTTGAGATGATTACGTGCATTAATTTCATCAATAAAAAGAATCCGAAATCGTGACATACTGTACTGTGAAATGATGAATCTGTTATTCAGCTTCTAGAACAAGAAAGGGTTAAAAATAATACGTCTCAATCGAAAATTATACGATTCTACAGTAGGATCAACGTAAAATTTATTCAATGTTGCACAAGATGTACACAAGTTGGTTGCCGATTCATCAACAGAAAACTATTATTACAGGAAGCTAGATTTCCCAAAGTTGTAACCAATTAGAAGGCTTTGAGTTAGGGCGCGAAGGCCTCTGATTGGCTGCGTTTTCAACGCTTGATAACTACAGAGAATGAGCTATATAAGTCCAAATTTTTAATTTCAACAAAATTTCCACTTATAAACGCGTGGTTGCATGAAAGAAATTGCAAATAAATGCATTTGTTTCACTTCGTCTCTAGCCATATGAACAATTTTTCAATCAAATTACTATAAAGAAATAATAAAATTCATCGAGGACCTTTTGGTGAATGGTCTTTCAGAAACACGGTGCAATTTATTACAATTTTAAACTTGATACCTAACAAATAGTTTTTGAATTTCTTTAATGTTTCAATTACTACAAATGCTTTCTAAAATCCATGGAATCCGAATCCGCTTTTGTATGTATTTCAGGATTAGATATAAGGTTAAACATTAGTAAAAATTTGGTGTTCAAGGAATATTTTTTTTTCTTTAAATTTTTCAAATGCTTTAATTTATTGAAATTTGAAAAAAAATTTGACTTTATTCCTCAAGGTATTAGGCGATTTTAGAATAATTTGGCATAACATTTAAGAAATAACTAATAAGATCCAGAAGACTTTGTAATTTTTTAATAGTATTCGACTGAAGAAAATTTTGAAGGGCTTGTAGTTTAATGGACTCGATTCATCACTAGAGGGTGCTGCAATCACTCCCATATCACGTGATTTTCCATGTGCGTTTAAGTAAACAATGACAGCCGATCGTTTTACACTTGTGATTGTGCGCTAACTTTCGAATTTGCTAATATTAGTATTTTATATTCTTTAAATTCTTTTTAGTACGTTGAATATTTTTAATATATTTTCTAGTCTTTTTAGTTTTTGTTTCGTAACTAAATATATATATAGTTTTAGTTATAGTATTAGATTTAAGTTTATTCTTCTATTCTTTAGCTTCGTGTTTTTGTATACTTTTAGGTTCAGAAATTCTTTTTTTATTAGTGCCAACCACATTGTGATTTAAATAATTATGCAACGCTCTATTGAACAAAATTTTTTTGCCACTTAATATTGTGATTCCGTCACATGTGTATACAAATTTATATTTAGTAAAAAGCAACTAAAGTAAAAATTTTCTTTATTGACCCTGATAAGGAATTGACTTAATTTTTTTTATATTACTTGTTTTAAAATGTAAAATATTATAATGGACAAAATTCATATATGACATTATGATCTAGTGATATTTATTTTCAATAGTTTCCCGCCTAACGCAAAACACTTTCGTACTTTGTTTTGTTACTTCGTATAGCTATATTATTCTTTTTCCAAGTTATTTGTTGCTGTTACTTTATATATATATATATATATATATATATATATATATATATATATATATATATATATATATATATATATATTGTTGCAAATGTTGTGCACTGAGCGCTAAAAATGGTGTAAATAATTAGTTCTGAATGTGTAATTCGTTAATATTACTTTCTGTTGTATTTATTTTATGTTAAATTCGCAATATTCACAAGCAACTCCATTCGTTACATAAAAATGGAGATTCAATGGAAGCATAGCCAAGTTAGCATCATTTTTGGTGAACATATATTGATGCTTCTAAAAAGAAATCTACTAATATCGCAGTCTCTGATGTAAACGAATTCTTGAGAAAAATTCCAGCAGACTAAATAGGGCGTGGTGCTCGCCAAAACAAAGTATTGTTTTGACTACTGAAAAGTCAGCCAACGATTATTTAATACTTCTGCTGTTGAATAGAACGAGTGACTGCTAATGGAATACATTAGTTATTTGTATTTCTAGAGTTGTATCTGGCACTTCTAAGGATTCTAAACAATAAATTTTCATCGCTACTGAAGACTGCCTTGCTCTTTTGGATTGATAGCATTAAATCCTGGAACTCCGAACAATATTTTTACATTCTAAAATGTCTTGTTTCAGAGCAGATCGGCTGACATACATTCATTCGTTCTTTGTAAGCAAACCTATTCCTTAGCAAATTTTATTATATTTTTTTACATAGAAACTTCTTGTAATTTTGAAAAAAAATAGCCTGATTTGTTATTTTTTAATATTCATATAAAGTTTCCTTTTTGCTGCTCTTGAAAATCCATTTCAGTATTATTGTTAGGATATCAAAACTTTTAATATTATTCATTGATTTATTTTTTAAAAGTGTATGGAAATATTTGTATGGTTTATACATCTATTAGACAATTTATATGTAATTCAATAACTCATAAGAAATAATTTGTAATAAAGAATAATCCAATAAAATTTAGTCATTATTTCTAAAAATTATGTATTAGCATGATTCCTTTCTTGAACTAAGAGTATTTTCTTTTTTGAACTTTGAAGACAGTCATTTCTAAAAGAAATTTCAAACCTTCATAAAGGATAATAATTAATTAAAGTCAGACAATCAAAGCTGGCAAATGTTATTTCATTACAGATTCATCATATATTTCAAAAAATCTTAACTATGTCTTGGGAATTTTTATAGAACAGTTGTGTTTCAAAAATTAGTATACAATAATAATGTTTAAACTTTATATATCCATATTAATGCAAATAAAGATTGAAACTGACAAAAAAAACCTCTTTTGTCATACATCTTAGAAAAATACTCTTCATGAGTAAACAATGAAGTGATAGTCTTTCAACAGAATATGATAAAAGCATTTTGTAAATTAATACAATGAATTTCTTACTTAAAAATAAAATTTTCATATGCTTCACTTGTATTATAATCATGTAATATTAAAATTAAATGTTGATAAATAATGCATATTAAATAAATTTCAATTACTAATTTAAACTAGCTATCTAACAAAAATTTTGTATGCTCCTGTATGGAAAAATGTTCTCGAAAATAACTTGGGATGTTTCCCTATAGTGTAATAGTTTGTTTCAAACAATTCCTAAAAATAATCCCATATCTTAGTATGATTCATTTCTTTTTCTTTTTTTCCAATTAAGGAGACAATGATTTATAAAAAATAATTTTCAAACATTTATAGGCAATAATTACTAACACTATCAAAGCGCCAAATATTATTTTATAACATAGCTTTAAAGGCTTCACAATGTATTGGTACGAATCATACTATTTTAAGGCTACAGCTTAGGTTTTGGTTTCAGTTTCATTTTAAATCAATTTTCCACTCTTAAATTGAATGAAAAATATTTTTCAGCATAACTGACTCTTGCAGTGTGAAATGATTAATTATTTCGGTTAACATTACTAAAAGCATTTCTGCTTGATTATGTTTTAAATTCTCATAGTTATTTAATTAAGATTGATTTCAAGACCAATTTCTGTTTTAAAAATTGTTTATATAACTAAGAATCTTTATCATTATTTTTTTCTTGTTGAGAAACAAAATTTCGAAGAGATTGAACACTATTGAAAATGATGCATCTAAAAATCACCCTCAGCTGATAATGCAATTAGACTTTTGAATTCCAGTATTGCAGATAAAACTGAATATTTTCATGATGTACCAAACTATACGATAATATATTGTAGTACTATATTTTAGTACTTTAAAGTTAAAAAGTAAACTTAAAAAAATTATATTATTACTGTGTTTCATGATCCTAATTATCGATAAATATACAATTGCTCCAAGTCCTCTTCTTGAGTCAATGCTTGTAACTAACTCAATGCAACAAATTCATTCAGGACTTATAAGCAGGATAATATCAATATACATGAGTCTTTTTTCAGACTTTTATATTTATGCAAACATAAATCTAATCTATAGTGATAAATTTTCAAATTGTGCAAAAACCAATAAATGCATATTTGTTATATGCAGTAAAAAAATTTCTACATTTGTATGATAGGTTTATACCACATTCAAACTCTGAAAAACACAAATGTTGTGTTCATAAATACCACACAAATGTGTTGCAATTTTTATTTTTTGTAAGATAATTATAGATTCAAAAATGGCTTTTTTATTTTGATCATGTAAGGATGTGTGTGAACAGGACTTTTATATTTTATATATGAACACAAATTTATATTTTACTATACACACATTTTAGTCTGAAAATTTTAATGCCTGAATTTATTACCATATTTGGAATTCAATTCTCGATTAATTAGTTTCAATGTTTGTGTGTGTATACATACATAGAATAAGTATATAGTTAAAGTGAAACATTATATTAAGAGCTTTCTTGTGTTACATTTGTTAAAGTGTCATGAAAATTACACAACAAACATGTTATAATAAATACACTGTTAACATTGTGTAAACTTTCATATAGAAGAGCACCTTCAAAATATTTATATTGTTGGACTCTTAAAACAGCTCTTTCCACAGTAACTTGCTCGTCAGACAATTTGCAGTTATTAACAGTTTCAGAATCATAAAATTGAATTTTATCTTTGAAAAAAAAGAGGGCTTTTTAATTTACAACCAATTTTGTCTAACTCTTCTTCAATTAAGAACCCTTTATCAGCCATAAGAACATCATTTAGTTCAAGAAGATCCATTGGTTTACTTCAAAGAAAAAGTTCCCCTTGTCTGAACTTCTGCCTCAATGTAAATGTGATACAAAGCAGATAGCTCCTGAATGCATAATACCTATTATACCATTTAAAGTATTACAGTTTTTGTAATGACTAAATCTCCTTTGTTGCTGTAAAGGACGGTTGGGTTTTTTAATTGGAAATTCTGAAAACAGCCAATGATCACTCTATAATCTTTATTCTCAAACAAACAAAAAAAGGTTTTGGCATTGTTTCCAAAACAGTTTTCTTTGTAAGGAAAAGTGTCTAATAATTTAAATTTTTCATGAAAAACTATTGTAACAAAATTAAAAATTCGAAATACTGTTGCGATGAAAATTTCAGATAAAATTTCTAGTAATCTATTGTGTGCACATGTGTGTAGATATACCAATCCTTAATTTTACCAAAAAAATATGAATGGGTTGACATAATTACCATTGACTTAATTAGAATATTTCAATACAAAGGAACTTCAACATAGAAATGTGATATCATAATGCAAACTATATCTTAGCTACAAAGTAAGAATTAATGTTCTATTCAAATAATTGAAAATAAAAACTTTATGCAGATCAACACTATGCAATTTAAATTGTTACAATAAGCTCTGCTTGAAGTAACTACATATTAACTATGTGCAGTTCAAAGAATTGTATAATTCAAATATAAATGAAAATAAACAGTGGCGTACACAAACTACTTTCATGGGAGAAGTTATATTTCTAAAAAAATGTTGAGGAAAGCATATTTGTGCTAAAAATTAAAAAAAAATTTGGTTCTATAGGAGATTTGAACTTCTAAATCCTACCTTTGTGTTAGTCACTGAAAATAAGCAGTGCGTACTGCAAATACCGTATTTTCCTGTATATAATCCGCAGCGGCGTATTATCCGCAAAGCCTTTTTTTCGAGTAAAAAAAAAACATTGTATAATACGCAGCGGCGTATAATCCACGGCAGTTTTTAGGCCGAATAATCCAAAATATAAACTGCCGATAATAAATGTCATAAAGACAAAAAATACACAATATAATTGAAAATAGAAGTAAGAAATTGTACAGGAAAAAAAATACTACGAAATGTCTTTTCAAATATGTATGATAATATTTTTTACGATAATCTCAATAAAACAAAAAAATTCTTTGCTACTGCCATCTATGTTTTGAGTTGTTAAACAAAACATTCCATGCGGAAAAAATCTTTCTTTTTTTAATTTAGCAAGTTAACAGCAAAAAAATTTAGATCGAGACTGCTTCCCCACTGTCTCTTTCTTTTAAAATCCTTTTATTTATTTCTTCCTCTAATTCTGGCCAGTGAGGTTTACCAAACTGATCGGCACTTTAACGTCAATCACAATTTTCAAAGTTTTTGTCTTGTTTTTTCTCCACAAACGAATATTAAATTCGTCAACGTTGAAAAACCTTGCAGCTTCCCGATTTTGGTAGCCTTTTAAGTTTGTAGTGTAACTTAACACTTTCGCTTCAACTTGATGAAAACTTTCGAAGGACTTAATAGCTCTAGTCAAGAGAGAAAATTGGAAATGGCGCCAGCGACTAATAACTATTTTTTCCTTCCGAGGAATCGAATTCGTTTTTGAATGTAATTGGACAAAAACTAGTTATAGCTGAAATACGTCATCCGAGTCATGAAAGCGCCATCCTTTATAAAACCTAAACGGCATTTCTTCCAAAACTTTATTGTTCGCTTTTCTGATGGAGAATGTTTTTTCTCAGATAATCCGCGGCGGCGTATAATACGCACAACGAAATTTGAAACTTTTTTAACACATAAACCGCGGATTATATACAGGAAAATACGGTAATTACAAGTAAACAGTATGTAATTCAAACAATTACAAATCGAAAAATATGTAGTTTAAATAGTAAATAAACACTGGTTAGTTCAAAATAATGGCAAGTAACCAATTTTTTAAATTTCCAATGGTCAAGATTGCAGAAGACTACTCACCACAAAAAGGGAAGGTCCACTGTTAAATGGATATTCAAACTTGATAAATAATCACTATATATTTCAAATACATACAAATTAAAAATATATTATTCCAATATATGCAAATAATGTAATTGTATTGTTCAAAATGGTCGCAAATTAATATTACATAGCCTTAATTTATTGTAATTAACAGTGTATTTATCTTTGTCTTATTTATGAAGATGACCAAATAAAATTTAAAAATGTTTTTATTTCATTTTATGTCTAGAAATCTATTTATATGTACATATAAACTTTCATTAAGCAGTTTGTAAAATTCAATTTCAATCTTTTACAAAAAAATCTGTCATTGACAGAATTCAATGACTAAGGCCAGCATTACAAAACTAATGAATTTAATTACATGCAACTAATATTCTTTAAAAGTACAAGAGAGCAGGTTCATTGACACTATCAAGTCTGTGCTTCTTCTCATAATCACTATCTAAACTTGCTACTTGGCAGTGATTTCCTCTCTTAGCAGCCCCTCATGAGGGAATTTTGACTGAACAAAATTATATACATATTTAAATTACAATATACAGGAATGAATTTAATTTTTTTATTCTATTTTTCCCCCCTGGTATAAGTACATTCTTTTTCCACAAAGTGCATATAAATGTCTCCAAAAGTGATTGGAAACAATAGCGTTTTATTATATACATGTTTTGTTGTCTCTCTGAACAAATGGATCGGAAAGATTGTTCCCATTGCATGTTGATTTTTCTTCATATCTAGCCTTTGATATTGTTTCCAATTCCTTATAATCACTCGACATTATCTACAAATCATATAATTAAGATATTAATATGCATATATTGTTATTTTTCTAAACATATAATTTATAAAATACAATACATATTATAGATTTAGAATACTGATTAAATAACTATTAAAAATTATTGCTAATCTTAATTAGCATAATTAATCTTTATTTGCATAAAATTAAACAAAATTGAAATAAAAATGTTTGAAAAATTAGTTTTTTAAGTACAAGAAAGAATTTGGTTTTGAAGTGGATGAGACAATTCAGGCAATTAAATACACTAACTAATTCAACAGTAAAGTAAGAATAAAGAAGATACTTAAATGCATTTTCTATGTATTTATCAATATTTTTCAGTATAAAAAGTTATTAATGTGAAATATGTGCATGCAATTCAGAAATTAAATACACTGATTAATCTTAAACCAGCCAAAAATTAACAAAATGAAAATAAGTACTTTTCACATAGTATTATGTTAGTTTCACATAGTTATAACTATTTTTCTTTAGTTAAATAGGGGGGGGAATGTAATAATGAAGTTTTATATGTAAAAATAAGTACATTCAGTGTATCTAATTATATTGTAAATAATATAAAATTTAACAAACACAATTATTTAAAAAAAAATTCCAAAATACTTGTCATTACTTTTCATTTGATAAACAAAAAAAATCAAAGAAAGCAATACAGTTATGATAATAGATGTTCTCATTTTAAACATTCTATTAGTGGCCAATTGCTCTAAATGAATCAAAAAAGTTTACAAGGTATTTTTGCAAAGATACTGAACATTACACCGGAAGTATTGTTGGGCTCCAGGTCAATGTTGTTGTTTACAAAGTAGAACTTCTCCATAGTTATCATTGAAAATAATCTTAAAATGACAAAAAAAACAATGGTGATCAACTGCATACTTACTCACCAGTTACAGAGCATCCAGAATAGATCACAGAAGTGGCACCCTAATCTGTGTGTTTCTTTACGTTTGCAAAATTAAAATTCTTCGAATTCGAAATGCTCAGAAAATATATCACTCTTTTTAAAACTTAAAATATCTTCGGCGTATTTGATAAAAACAAAAAATATTGAAAATGAAATAATTAAAAAGTACTCGCGCGCATTTCAGTCGAAATGTCTTTTGGAACATCTTTTAATTTCTGTGACATTGAAGATTTATTCCTTCTCTGCAAAATTTGATTAGATGGTGGCTCGAAAAAACAGAATTTTGTGGGCACTGAATTCGGTTTCAATTGCCTTCTGTTAGTGAAAGTCTGGTACAAAAAGCATGCTTCTTCAAAATGATCGGAACGTACTGAGGAATACTTAGTCGGTTTGAAATTTTTTCTGCCCAAGTTTTGCAACCAATTTTTTAATAAACATGGATCCTTTAGCGGAAATGAAAAAAAGGTTTTTGACCTACAGTCCGACTTTCCTTTTGCATTACCACAATTTAATGCGCTGCAGTATCTCATTTTGCCGCTCGATAGAAGAAGTGCAAATCTGAAAATGGCGGCTAAATACTCAGTCGAATGAAGCACATGGCTATTTGTTTATATCCTATGACATGTGACTGTGACGTCAGGTGAATCGAGTCCCCATATTGGAAAGAATTTATTTTTTTTATTCTTACTGATATAAAACAGAGAGAGAGAGAGAGAAATTCTATTTTCTTCTCTTTAAAAACTTACATTTAACAAAATTGATGGCATACATAAGGTTGGGGTTGGGGAATTTAAATCCTTACATACATCAAGAGATTTTTAATTTTTAGCATAAAGATTATACCTTAATGTTTTAATCTAATGTAATTCCTTCCATGGAAGTAGGTTGTGAATGAGATTATTCTTATTAAAATTTATAAACAATTTTATTCATCTAAGTAATTTTTTAGAATAAATCTCCTCCCCATAAAAGAAGTATGTGTACGTCACTGCACAAAATTAAGTTCTTAAATATAACCAGACGCAAGTTCGAGCACTGCATCTCAGTCTATTCAAAACTTCTTTTTTTTTGTCTTTTATGGGAATTATCAAATCATCAATATAGATTATAATAATTTTCTCACAGAAATCTAAAAATGTAAATGAAAGCTGAAGATTTCAACATAAATATGATTATGGCAATTCAGTTGAAAGTAATTTTGAACTTGTAGGAAATTCCCTAAATTCGTTCACTTATTTGTTTAGTGTTGCAAACTTTACTTATTGAAAAGTTTATGTTATTTCAATTTTTTTTCAATAAACTGTTACTTGAAAGTTCCATGAAAAATCTTACCATACTTATTATTACATCTTAAAAAACCTACGCATGGGCAATTCCTTCTTAGTTACCTTCTATTTTTTAAATAACAATATGATTCATAGTATACCTGTTTCCTGTTCAATCACCGCCTATTCCTATAATAAGTACTGCTCCAACCACATCTAATATTTTATCTACCTCTGCTGCATCTTCCTCATCCACAGTACCGTTGTTTACACCCTTACCAGCATATCCTGTTCTTCAAACTGCTACCAATACATCCAAAACTATACCTTCAACTTTCCAGGATGCAAAACTAACTTTAAAAACTCGTAAAAAAAACCGTCCTCCTAAAAACACATGCAATACTGTAAAACCAAAAATAGAAATTAAAATGGCTCCTCATAAACCCAGGAAATCAACACCAGTAGAATATACAACGGATGAGGAAGACATGATCCTATACGACATAGAAGAAGAGGTAGAATCAGCGAAGTCCAGAATTATAGAAGATTATGGGAAGAATATTGGCAAAATGATGGTTGGGAAACGTGAAGAATATTCACACACGTTTACCTTTTTATTTTTATAAAAAAATTTTGGAATGAACTGTACAGAATTTTTAAACCAATTTGTACATTTTAATTCGACGTATTTCAATTTAATCTTTGCTTTATGCATTACTTTGTTTTAGGCCTATTTGTTAGTTCAAGATCTTAATTGGCTTGGTAGGGGTAATTCACCACCAACAATAGTTTGCCTTTAAAAAAATTAGAATACTTTTTAAATATGTTTTGATATTTTAACTTTTATCGTGAGTATATTGTCAATATTTTTAGATGTTTTAACTGTTTTCCTATTTTAACATATGTTTGGGCGCAGCTTAGCCAGGTCTGGTTCTTGTGTCATAAACCCAAACACTCACTCACCATGTTTCAATATTTCGCAATCTTCTCGTATCTGCAATAGACTGATGTAATTTTGTCCCTCTTCTTCTGCTCTTTTTAAATAATTATAATAATATTGTATTGTATTTTCTTGTTCGTGCATATTTTTTGTATCATTTCCTGTCAATCTCAGCGGATAATTCTGTAACTCTAAGCCGTCTCATGGGAGAGTTCGATCCTTCCAAATAAATAGCCAGGTATTCCCCAACGACATAGCTTTGCAGCGTAGCATTTCATTTCTCCTGCCTTTTAACGTCAGTTAGTACATACGAAATGTAATGCATAAATTAAGGAACTGAGATTACGGATAAGAAAACACCCAGTGGTGCGTTTAAGCGCCAAAAATGCCAAGAAAGAGAATATCGCCGCTCCGGAAGAACAATGACGTAAGTGCAAAAATATGTCAAATACAAGTAAGTCCATAGAAAATATCAGAAACGCATCCCACACACAGGGGGACATGGACGTAACTCTAGTTCCACTCAGGACCGCCAGAAGGTAGTTGCGTCATGTTCCCCTGTGTGGGATGTGTTTCTGATATTTTCTATGGACTTATTTGTATATTTGTATTTGAGACATTTTTGCAGTTACATCATTGTTCTTCCGGAACGGCGATTTATTAACAAAAATTGTAGCCTCGTATATTTAAAATATTCATATATTTTTGCTTTTTACTTGATAAAATCCAGCCAAGATAGGGCCCTCGTTTTTTTTTTTTAAGCTCCAAGGCCTTTGGATACCTGGCTACGCCACTATTCCTGAGTAGTATAGTAGTGGTAAATCTATAACAGGGTCGAGGAATTGTTAAATAATACCATGTAGTGTGAAATCACATGTTATAAAAGACTAACAGTCAATACAAAGTGAAGGGAAGCTTTTAAACAATTATTTTTAACTAGCTGGTATACCCGTTCTTCGCACGGGTGAATTGAAAAATTAAACAATACAGATTGAAGGATAAAGAAGTTTTTAATGAGTTAATTTTACGTGAAATGCATATTAAACAAAAAAACACATGCTTGTTAAATTTTAAGTCTGTAGGTCTAATAGCTGATAAAAACGATTTCTTTAATTTATAACGTCCCTTAACTCTCTTGTGGGTCGATTTTTGAAAACACGTCCCTAAGCACGTTCCTCTGTTCAGCAAAAGTACAACATTGTTACAAATTTTGTGTAATGAACGCTTAAAATAGTGTAAATCATTTATATCTAGAAGTGTAATACGTTAATATTACTTTCTGTTGTTATTCGGTTAAAATTGTAATATTTGCAAGCAACGCCGTTCCTTAAATTATAACGGCGATTCAATGGAAACAGCGAAATGTTGGTGATAGAGTCAAGTTGCCAACTTGGCAAGGGATTGAACTGTGCAGAAGTCGATATACTGTATCCCCACCTGGTGAAGAGCTGCAACGAAGAAGATAGCACAAAACTCTTCTCCATAAAAAATACATATACATGCCAATTTTCATAGTGATTGGTTGAACAGTGTTGGAGTGAAGCGAAGTATCCATTTTTATATTTTAGATAAACAAATAGCATTAAGAAATCTTAAAGTTCGGATCATTAAAATAATTTATAGAAAATTTACATGCAGTGAAAATCGTTAACACAAAACTGAGAGGGTATGAATTTTCTTTTTCGGGCTAAAAGAATTTCATGTTAAAGAATACTAGAAAAAAACTTCCGTATGTTTAACAAAATTAAGTTTATTAGAGTACAATTTATTTACATAGATATGTATATATATACTATATAACTGGTGCCCGCGACTTCGTCTGCGCAGGATTAGTCCTTTGATTAGCTTTTATTTTCTTCTCTCTAAGGTCCTCTCTCTATCTATCTTTATACCAAAATTCATCAAAATTGGTTCTGCGGTTTAGTCGTGAAGGCGTAACAGACAGACAGAGTTACTTTGAGAGACCCTTGTTCTGTATTGTGTAATCTATGTAAACTGAAACAAGTATTTTTTATGATGATCTCACTGATAGGTACTATAAATCGTATATTTTGTGTTGATAGATGTACGGATGTAAATGATGATTGATGGTAATACAAGAAGTTTGTTTATCTATATTAATAAAAAAAGACTTTAAGCGTGTGTGTTTTACCTCTACATCCCAAACTAAGCAACCCAGAAGTATGAAACTTGGCACATAATTATTCTAGGTCCTGATGATGTGAACTACGAATAGTTTTTTTCGAAATTCGCTTTAGATTTTTTTTAAATTAAATTTTTAAACGATTTTTCCATATTTTTTTTCAACAACTGGGTTTTTAGTCAGTTGTTTTGGCGACACAGTGTATTTGTTATAAAATTCTTTGCGCTCGAAAATTTTACAGTTGATTAAGCGATGTTGACCAAAGTGAATTGTATTTCTTTTCTTAATTAAGTATATTTTATCCTTTTCCGGAATTTCAAACAAAAGTGATGAAACTTTGATTAATTCATTAATGCTAATTGACTTTCAGAAATGGAAATCTTCTAAGTTTTTGCCACTATGGGTGATACCAAAGTTTGCTCAATGTTTTGTATGTGTGTGTTCCGGATATACAGTTTCATATTGAATCAGTATATTTTGTTTTTTAAAAACTGTGATTTTAGATAATAATAAAATCTTTTTTCTGCAATGCTGCCTTTTTATTTTAATGCTCCTTAAATTTATGTATCTTTTATTTTTGTGCATCTATATTTCTGATATATTGTCACGGAGTTCGAAAGAAGTACACAGTTCAATTAAACAAACAATTAGATTTATTCTAACGCTTGGAGCTCGATACAACACTGGATTGAGAACATGCCCAACTGGCGATGAACTCTGCTTTTATACACTTCGGAATATTCGAGAAATAACCAGTATGCACTCTAAAGAATGATCTGGATTCATCTAGAACCTAGAGAAACAATACATTAAAAACGGAAACAAAATTCCAGTCTTTGGATAAATCTGCCGGGGCCGGGATTCGAACCCGAGACCTGAGGAAGTTCAGTCCAACGCTCTGCCAACTCGGCTATCGGGACTTGTAGCAAATTATGCGTGTGGCATTGCTCCCCTCGAAAAAAGAAGACAGCGCCCCGCTGTCATTTTGTTCAAGGGTCTTTATTCTGGAACGAGTGATGGGTCCTTTGTATGATTCTTTGGGAGGAATATCCTCGGTTTCGATTTGCTCGGCGGGATCATGGTACGGTTTCATACGCAGTACATGGACAACTTCTCTTAGTTTTTTCTTTTTCGTGAAGCAGGATCAAAATCTTGTACTGCGTAAGTCACGGCTGATAAACGGCGTAGCACCTGATACGGTCCGAAATACCTTCTAAGAGTTTTTCGGAGAGACCGACTTTTCTCACTGGAGTATAAACCCATACGAGATCTCCGGGAGCGTAAGATACCATTTGGTGTTTGGAATCGTAACGTCGACGATCTTTGTCTTGAGCTCTCAGAGTGTGCACTCGGGCTAGCTGTCGTGATTCTTCGGCTCTGGCTGCTATCTTGGTGATGTTATTGCTCATCAAAATCGTTAGGACAGAATGGTAGCATTGTATCTAGTGTCGTTTCCGCTTCACGACCATGAAGTAAATAGAACGGCGTAAAAACCTGTGGTCTCTTGTTTAGCGGTATTATAAGCGAAGGTTACAAATGGTAGAATTTCATCCCAATTTTTCTGCTCTACATCCACATACATTGACAACATGTCGGCCAAGGTCTTATTGAAGCGCTCCGTCAGTCCATTTGTTTGGGGATGATACGCCGTTGTGAAACGATGATCAATGTTACACAAGTCGACGAGAGAGAAACAAGTCTGGATCGAAAGACGGCTCCACGATCTGTGATAATTACTCGAGGAGCTCCATGCCTGAGGACAATTTCTTCAAGTAAGAACTTCGCTATTTCGTCGACTTCGGCTGTCGGCAAGGCTTTTGTTATTGCATATCGTGTTGAGTAATCCGTGCAGACTATTATCCATTTGTTTCCATGAGCAGACTTTGAAATCTCCCAAGGAGATCAATTCCAATGCGATGGAAAGGAGCTATAGCTGGAGGGATGGGAACTAAACGTCCAGGTGGTCGTTGAGGAACGGACTTTCTCCTTTGGCAATCCCGACAATGCATGACATACCGAACGACATTTCGGTACATTCCCGGCCAGTAAAATCTCTTGCGTATCCTGTCATAAGTTTTCGCGAAACCAAGGTGTCCTGCGGTGGGGGCGTCATGAAAGTGCCTTTTAGTATGTCTGCTCGTAGATGTTTAGGAATGACTGGCAACCACAACTTTCCATCTGGATCAAAATTCTTCCTGCAAAGGATACCGTCGATAAATCTGAATTCTTCGTTTTTGGATGAGTTGCTCAAAAGTTTTAATTTCGCAAGGTCTTGATCCTTTTTCTGTTCCATCGCAAGGTTCATACTCGTCGTGACTGCTAAAAATTTGTCTGATGTTTCCGTTTCCTCTTCCACTGGATTTCTCGAAAGAGCGTCGGCGTCACTATGCTTCTTACCGGTTTTATATTTTACGTCAAAATCATGCTCTTGAAGTCGGAGGGCCCATCTGGCAAGCCTTCCTGAAGGATCCTTTAAATTCATGAGCCAGCACAAGGAATGATGGTCAGTTACAACAGTAAAGTGTTTTCCGAATATGTACGGCCGAAATTTGTTGGTAGCCCATACGATGGCAAGACATTCCCTTTCTGTGGTGGAATAATTCTTTTCGGCTTTTGTCAGAGTTCTAGAAGCGTATGCTATAACTTTCTCGACATTATTCTGAATTTGTACTCAGGACAGCTCCGATACCGTACCCGCTTGCATCAGTATGGATTTCTGTAGAAGCTCTTTCGTCGTACATCCCCAATACTGGATCCGAAGTAAGTGCTTTCTTAAGACTGTTAAATGCTTCCACCTCTTCAGGACCCCAATGAAACTCCACGCCACTTTTCAGCAACGACTGCAAAGGTTCGGCGAGATAACAGAAACCTTTAATAAATCTTCTAAAGTATGAACAAAGGCCAAGAAAACTTTGTATGTCATGTATATTCTTTGGAGTGGGAAAATTTCTTACGGCTTTTATTTTGTCGGGATCGGGACGAACGCCATTACTAGATACAAGATGGCCCAGAATCTTTACTTCTTGGGCAGCAAAGACACTTCTTTGAATTTAATTTAAGACCAGCTTCCTGAAGACATTTTAGAACAAGTCTTAATCGTATAAGATGGTCTTCAAAAGTTTCTGAGAACACTATTATGTCATCTAGGTAACAAAGACACATAGTCCATTTAAAATGAAGTAGCAAATTGTCCATCATTCTCTCGAAGGTCGCAGGTGCATTACAGAGACCAAACGGCATGACTTTAAACTCGTATAAGCCTTCGGGGTAATAAATGCCATCTTTCACGATCCGCTTCGTCTATTTCTATTTGCCAATAACCAGATCGGAGATCCATGGAAGAAAAGAACATGGCACCTTTCAGACAGTCGAGCGTATCGTCAATACGAGGCAGAGGATAAACGTCTTTTTTCGTGACGCTATTCAGCTTGCGATAATCGACGCAAAAACGCCAACTACCGTCTTTTTTTTTCTTACGAGCACAATGGGTGATGACCAAGGACTTTCAGAGGGTTGGACGATACCTTCATCAAGCATTTTTCTGAACCTCTTCATGAATGATGCGTCTTTCAGTCGGCGAGACTCTGTAGGCTCGTTGGTTGATTGGAGCATGATCACCAGTAAAAATCCTGTGTTTCACATTCGTCTTCGCGGCTGTCGACTTGTCGGTCTTCGTGAAAAGCCCAGAAAATTTCCGGAGTAGTTCGGATAGCTTGTTTCTCTGTTCGTCACTTAACTCGGGTGACATCATTAACGAACAATTCATCTGTGACTCCGAAGTTTCTTGCTTGTCATCCAAGCAACCCGATGTGTCAGAAATAACACATAGATGCCCTTCATTTAGTGGTTCAGCTTGGCCTATGCACATTCCTCTAGGGATGATTTGGTTTCGGAACTGCAGGTTGGTAACCCAGACATCACTTTTCCGTTACGATATGTGGATACCATGGACGGTGTAGCAATATTTTCTCGAAGAGCAAATGTTTGCTGCCGTCTAGAACTACATTTATGTCTCCTCGGGTTTGATATCCTGATACTGTTATTCTAGTTAAAGAATGCGGCTTAAGTGTATAGTCCCTGGTGGCATACAAATTCCAGGCGTCAGGCGCTGTGGAGTCTCGACAGATGTCTTCTAGAACAAGTTCATTTTGTCCTCAGTCTATAACGGCTTGAGACGCCTCTAAAAAGTCCCATCCTAGGATGACGTCATGGCTACAATGTGATAAAACAATAAATTCAAAAGGCAGTTCTCGATTGTTTATACCGACACGTAAACACATTTCCCTATCGGCCGAACAAAATTTCCATCCGCAACTCTCAGCATAACGCTCTTGGCATCAGCAAACAGAACTTTCTTTAAAAATCGGCGATACTTATCGGATATGACAGAAAACGATGCCCCAGAATCTACTAGCGCACGTATCGGCTTCTTATCTATTATTACGTCTAGATGGTTACCAGTCATCTTGGCGGTCGACGGAGGATTTCAAGTACACGCGGCCTCACCTCCTTGGAAGGTCGCTCTCCTTAGTTTTCCTCGCTCCTACGGCCTGGCGACTGACTGGATCGGCGATATGGCGACGGGGATCTGTAACGACGTATTGGGGATCAGCCTCGTGGGACTTGGCGTAAAACGGCGAGAAGAGTTTGGTCGGCGTATTTCTTCTTCAGTGCCAACGTCGTCGAAGTTCCGTCGGCGGTTTCGAGAGTTGTCAAAGACAGCCTTTCTCTCTCGGCAGTAGCGTATTACATGTCCAGGACATCCGCAGTGGAAACAAACAGGTCTGTTGTCAGCCGTTCTCCACACATCTGTTTTTCTTGGTTCAGGTGGGAATTTCTGAACAGGAGCTCTGTATTTCCTGGTTACAGCGGCGTATGTTGGTCGTGGTCTAGTTTCTGTAGGTTTTGTTGACACTGGGGCCAAAACCCTTTCAACTTCGTCTTGAACGATCTCTTCTAAGGATTGGGGATCGGAGTCCAAAGATTCTTGCGTCTGGTTAACTAGTCGATGGACTTCTTCTCGTACGATTGTGCGAATAAGAGAGACCAAATCAGTCTCATCCGTCAGGGATGCAACCGGTACGACGTTTGGAAGCCTTTCAAATCTCGGTCGACCAACTCTCTTCTGCTTCATATCTTCGATATAGTTGCACCATTTGATAAAACTTGCTGTGTCGTTGATTTCTCTCGTCAACAGGGCCTGATAAATATCCTCAGCAACACCTTTCATTAGGTGTGACACTTTTTTCGTCTTCTTTCATCAGAGGATTTACCTCTTGGCAAAGTCCTAATACACTTTGTATGTAGGACTGTGTACTCTCGCCTGAACGCTGGGCTCGGCATTTTAGTTGTTCTTCTGCCCTTCTGGTATATTTTTGACGGTCACCGAAAAGTCCACTTAGTCCATTTTTAAACGCTTCCCGTGGAATCTAAGGCGTCTTCGTTGTTGACATACCACTGTCTCGCAGTTCCGTCAAGAAAGAAATAAACGTTAGCCAGGGCACATCATGTCATCCCACTTGTTAAAGTTGGCTACTCGATCATACTCTTTAAGCCATTTGAGAGGGTCTTCCCCAGGCGCTCCTCGGAAGGTCGATGGGCTCCTCCATTGCTGTAACGAAGGTGTTACTACAGCGGGCTTGGCTTCTTGCTCGGTCGGCATTTTTGTCCTCTTCCTACTAATTTCTTTTTAACAGTCCGAATTCGGGGGATAATCCTCTTAACCGGAGGCTCCTGCGAAGGTTGTCACTATTATCCACGTTTGACGTAATTGTACCCCGCGCTTCCACCAAACTTGTCACGGAGTTCGAAAGAAGTACACAGTTCAATTAAACAAACAATTAGATTTATTCTAACGCTTGGAGCTCGATACAACACTGGATTGAGAACATGCCCAACTGGCGATGAACTCTGCTTTTATACACTTCGAATATTCGAGAAATAACCAGTATGCACTCTAAAGAATGATCTGGATTCATCTAGAACCTAGAGAAACAATACATTAAAAACGGAAACAAAATTCCAGTCTTTGGATAAATCTGCCGGGGCCGGGATTCGAACCCGAGACCTGAGGAAGTTCAGTCCAACGCTCTGCCAACTCGGCTATCGGGACTTGTAGCAAATTATGCGTGTGGCATTATTATTGTTGTTTATAGTACTACATGTTGGTTGTGTAATACAACAACTGCGCTTCTTGCAAGGCCTAACTTAATTACTGTACTCGCTACTTTTAAAGATATTTTCATACCATCTGATATCCTTTTTTATTTGATATTCATAATTTGTCATAGCTTTGCTATTAGCATCAAAAGGCACGAGGGCACTCTCTCTCTCTCTTCAAACCTTTAAGCTGTATCTGAAAAATATTTCCTTCCATTTTGGTTACTAACTTTATGTTGACTTTTAAAGAATCGACTTTACAAAAAATTTGTACAAATTTTGGTACAACAGTTGTAAGAACCTCAGGTTTGCAATTCTTGCAAAACCGAATGTTAGTGGTACAGGTTCGAATTTTAGGTATTTACCTATTAGTGTCACCACAGCCAAATTGGCACCTTGAAAATCACTCCTTGATATCAAGACAACAAAAATTTTCGTGTTTTATATGAAAAAAAGATATAAGATTTTGGTCGAAAATAGCACGATTCACGTGGTGCCAATTTGACTGCATTGGCGCTAATACGTAAGTCATTTATTCGAAGTATTATCCCAAGGTATAGAAAAAAATAGTATACTTCTATATAGAACAGGGATGGGGCGAACCTTTTTTAGACATGGGTCAAATTTTGTTCATATTTTTTTAATACTAGCTCGTGAGTCACTAATGCCTATTTGCCCCAGAGTTAAGTTTAAAAAAATTTAACTGAGTATTTTTAAAACTAAACATCTTTTTAAAATTCAATTGGCTTAACGGGTAAAACTGGGCGTGATATAGCAATTTAAAATTTTTTAGTTGTGTTAAAAATTCCTAAGTGTGTGATGGATGTCCCCTCACATCCTTCAGTGTTCGAGAGTTAGAATAAAGATAAGTTATAATCTATACAAATAAAGAAAAGGATTTGTTTGTTTCAGCTGTACCGGCAAAGCTAAGCAACAAAAATGTTGCGTAGTTTTGCCTTAGTTTTAAATAAAATTAGGGGACTTGGATAAAACCAGAAAATTTTCCTAATTTCGAGAATAAAAAAAAAACTGCCTATTGGATTCACACCGAAGACCTATCGAAGAATCAATAAGCGGCGTCGCTATGAACGCTTCCCCGCCACAAATCAACTATCCCTCCTGTAACTTTTGCGACACCTCTCCCATGAGACTCTCATAATACGCTCCGAAACTTGGCATGTAGAAACTGTAGGTAATTGTTCTGAGCACCTGGAAGAGTTTTTTTTTTTTCTTTCGAAATTCACTTCAGATTTTTTTTTAAATTCAATTTTTAAGCGAAATGGAGTTATGACATCATTAGATGTGTCAAGTCAACTTTGCGAAAATTAATGTTTAGAGCAATTTTTGTGGGGGTTTTAGCGCATTTTATTCTAAATATATTTTTTTAGGTTTTTATTATTTTTTTCAAAACTCTTTGTCGTGAGATTACATTTGTTTTTTTAAAAAGTTATCGTAAAAAATGTTTTTTGTAAATTTCATTTTTGAGTTT
This sequence comes from Trichonephila clavipes, assembly GCA_019973935.1. Taxonomy (NCBI): domain Eukaryota; kingdom Metazoa; phylum Arthropoda; class Arachnida; order Araneae; family Nephilidae; genus Trichonephila; species Trichonephila clavipes. The sequence continues at coordinate 186,340 of BMAU01000143.1, read as the reverse complement.
GGCAACACAAATTGCATAACAGTAGATTCCAATTTTTTACAGTGTTATCGTGTTTTATTGAGTATAATGTAATTTTAGAACAAATACGGATGGAAGTGGGTAAGATGTACCGTTTAATACTGATATTCAAACAATGATTTATATACTTGTAAGCTTAACTTACTTTAGCGCCGACAACCTTCTGTATTGTGATATCAAGCCCGCCAACGAGTTAGTGGGTAATATACTAAAGCCTAGCCATCGCATTAAATTTATGTATCTGTGTAATTTTTGTTTATGATTATTTCTTACATATTTTTGTGATTGCCTTATGGAACAACTACCCATCTTGCAAGGCTTAATTTTTTTAAAGATATTCACTTTCCAAAAAAATGTTCTCTTTCATTTTATGCTCTCGATTAATTTTAGCTGTACTATGAGCATCAAGAAAGCCTGATTACACTCTTTAAATCTTTTTCCTGTAACTGAAAAAATTTTGCTCCTCCCATGTTGTTTATTAATTTTATGTTATTTTTAAAGAGTCAGCAATGCAAAAATATCCTTGGGTGTGTGCGGTTGCTTTTCCTTATTCGTTCGAACCTCTGATGTTGATATAACAACTACAAACGGTAGTCTGCCCCTAAATAAGCAACGATGGGAACTAAACCATTGTATTAATATCAGTGAACTCTTTGAGGTACCTCTTGCCTATTTCCATCCTAATAGCATGACAATTTGATTTATGATAAAAAAAATTCTGTTACAAAGTTTCTTTCTGTTAGAAAAAACTTTATTTTGCTTTTCTTTGTTCAACGATAATTTCTAAATCTCGCTTATTGTAACGATAAAGTAGAAAATCTTACCTAGCAGTTAAAGAAAAAGAGAATATTGTACTAAATTAAACTAATTGTTATTAACCGATTGGCAATATTTGAAAAAACTATCTTCCATTTATGTCAATTGTTAATAACCAGATTTCTACATGTTGCTTTTCGATTTGAATTAATGTTATAATTTCTACTATATGCTTGGTTTCTTCATATTTATTTATATTTATTTTATTCATGTTTAAATTTTTATATTTAGGATTTTCCGTGAGTGTTTTGTTTGTTCAGTACTGGTTATGGGGTAATTTCATCACAATTAGGGCTTAATTTTTCCATTTAAGATAACCTTTTAGTTTAAATTAATGCTATAATTTTTATTTCAGTATTACACAGTTTTATATTTTTGGCTGAGTAAAAAAAAATGCGTGTGAAAAGTTTATTTTTGTTTCATTATAAGTACATATCTTTAATTCTATAAATTTGTGACAAATTTGTACGGAACCTTTCCACTAATCTTCTTAGGCGTCTTTTTGGGGAATATAAATCCGCGTTTATTTCCAATCAACTCTAAAAAGATGAACGGGATATTTAAATTAGATAAGGTATTTAAGTCGAAAGTTGCGAGATAGCAAAAGAGATGATAGAAGGCTATTGATCCAGCAACTTTAAACGCATTACTAGAAGATTCAAGGAGATTAGATTCGTGAAGGCGTCGTGCTGCTAGACGTACCAAAAAGCTGATATAAGCCAGCGGTAAATATAATTTACGTACGCTTAAAATAAGCGTCAGTTTAAGCAACTTAGTTAAAGTTAAAGTGTCATATACCTTTTAAAATTTCCGGAAAATTGATTTTTTTTTATTATTTTATTTTATAGAGTAAACCTTTCTGAGTGTTCTAAAAGAAACCACATGCAGATATTCCCAATAGAACGGACGTTATTAACCCTCTAACCGGATAGCACGGAAAATTCCGTCAGTGTAAAGATGCTTCGAAAATGGACTGCACGGATTTTTCTGCCTTCAAGTAACGTTTTCAAAAGCGGATTAGCCGCACTTTTCTGAAATCCTTTCCCCCTTTTAAGGTTTAACAACTTGAAAGATAATGAGGGACGGAGGAAGCAACACAGCAGAAGTTTTATGGCTCGCAGGGAACCCCGTGTTTTGACCCTGGGGGAATCGTAAGAAATCGAGGGGAAATTTCTTTAGACCACAGGAAGTGTTAATTTGTTTTACCTCGTTTTTTTAAAGTTTTGTAAAGTTCCAACGCATAAGTAAAATATGTTACAATTCCCTTTTGGTTTCATATTAATTTGAAACTATAACAAGTTGGGGCGTGTCAGTGCAATCTGCTATTTTATATAGTTAGACAAATTATATCTCTTTTTAAGTATATTCTTTCGCTTCATTTTTTTTATTTTAATCAAAGCTTTCAGTTTTTGAAACATGATTATTTTATTATAAGATACCGAAAAAATTAATGAAACACCAAATTCTTTAAAATTTGGAAACTTTTCAATTTTCCAACCACTAAAAATGAATAAATTTAAACTTTATCAAATCATTTGAAACATTTTCTTACACTTTGATAAAAATAATAACGAAAAAAAAAAACCAATTAAGATTTATTAGTTTTTTTTTTTTTTTTTAGATTTCAAAGCCTAAGTGTTCAGGGAAGTTTAAGTACAGTGTGTGTGTGTGTGTGTGTGTGCCTGGTTATATATTGTTAAAATACACCGAATTATATTTGAATTTTAAGTGCTTGAACTTCAGTTTACATCAAAGGCAACATTAATGAAGATTTTCACACATTTTTTTTATAACTTGAATGTTTGAATAAATGGTAATCAAAAATATACGGAAACATTTACAGTAGACATTTATGCATATAAATAAACATAAAAATCAATTTTAAATTCGAGCTATTGAAAAGCATTCAAATTATATATTGTTCAAAAATATCTATTTATACAAAATACCTCAACATTTATCTTTTTTAAAGGCTAACTGAATAAGTAATTAAAATCTGGATATTTTTTGAAATCCCGACCGTAAAAAGCTAGAAATTTTATGTAAGAAATTCCATTCGAAATTTCGAAAAAAAAAATGTATCGCGCAGTTAAAAATTATTTACCATAAGTTCTAGCAACTCTTTGAGTATAATAAATTTCAAATTTTATTATATAGCTTCTTTGGTATCTTTTAATATATTTCGGCCGCGGTAGCCGAGTGGTATAGGTATCGGAACGTGGCTTGCTTTGTCACGAGTTCGAGCCCAGTACCACTAAAGACCCACCGTGTAGGGCAGCGATGCACGTTAAATCTGTCGAGAGCTGAAACGTCCTCCCGTTGGTGTGGTGTGGTAGTTAGGAGAGGGGGTGCCAGCTCAGGTGTCGTCCACGTCACTTGACCATGGTTCAAAATTACGTGGTCTGTCGCCAAAAGCCCTCGTGTAGCTGAACAGTGCGACGTTAATATTCAATCATTCATTTAATATATTTCGAAGATTTTATACAATTTAGTTGAAAACCGCATGCTAAGAGCAAAAAATATACTAAAAAAATTGATGAATATACACAATTACAATAAATTCTTACATAGAAGCAAAACTGAAAAGCTAAAGCGTAGGAATGAAAAATTTTGAGTATATCTGAAGTAGTTTTCGAAATATTTATTTTAAAGTTCAGAAAATTTGTCTGCGTTATGTTATACTTAATATTAATTAAATGGTTAAAATAATATGTTAATATTAGTCATGTAATCGTTTGATGACACATTCATATACTAATAAAAATTATCATGGTCATTGATGCGGATGTCAAGAATTTTATGTAATTTTAAATTCAGACATTAAGATATTGATGTAGAAAATATAAAAAGACCATCTAAAATACATGAAAAATGCAGTTTGCTATAAAATGATCTTGACAAACAAAATCCGGCATTTTCACTTACTATGGCAGAGCCGGCTTAGTCGGGCGATCTGGAAAAACAGAGAGAGAACCGCGGTTTTGATGGATGCCGCTCTAGCTTTTAAAGCTCCCAGGAAAGATTATATATATATATATATAAATTACAAATGCAAAAATAAATCTTGTAATTTTCCATACATTTTTATAACAACGAATTGTGGAATTGGCTTCCAATACATTGTTGTGTTTGACAATATCTAAGGTAACCAACCCTACTTTAGATAGATTTGTACACTACTTTTTCGTAACCGTATTCCTTTTAAAATTAATTCGTGCAGCCGAAATACACCTTTTGTACCCTTAAAAATTTATGTTAACTATAACGGTTAATTTTAATTTATGCAACTTGTGAAATGTTCATAATTAACCATTTCCGTCTAAACAGTTTACATGAAAAAAAAAGAGGTTTGGACTCCTTCATTCATTAGGGATTTATATAATTTTCTAACATTAAATTTTATTTTTCACCGAATAGGATTGAGTGGTAGTGTGTAGTGCTTCCACACCACATGTCTGGGGTTGTATTAACGGGCTGCGCAAGGTCGACTCTGCCTTTCATCCCTGCTACATTGGGTCGATAAATGAGTACCAAGCTTGCTTCGGGTCTTAAACACTGAAGGTCTCTCTTCAGACAGACCACCAAATCGGGACATCTGTTCATGCACCTCAGCGTCCAATGGTCACGTGTATTATGATAGGCACAGTAGTTCCTGGCCCTCATGGATTGTTGTGCTTCTGAGTTTGAGTCTTAAGTTTGAGAATTACCTCACTTTGGGGATACCCCTTAGATAAACATGTATTTCCACTCATTTGCAATTAAACATTTTTCTTTCAATTACGTTTATTTCAGAAGGAAGTTTCATTTTTCAAATGTATTTGCTTAATAACATGTATATTTGTGTATTATATTAAAAATTTGATCAGTCCAAAAAAATTACATGTTTTTAGCTCCTCTAAAAGCTTTTAGGATTTTACAACTGATCTTACAATCCATATACGTTTTATAGTAGTATATTTAAAAATGATAAGGACATTTTTACGACTGTGTGAGCTGTTATGCCTCGTTTATAAATATAAAAAATTGCATTCAGCTACAGTTTTTAAAATGTACAGAAATAAGTGGAGCAACAGGATACTTACATATGAATATTTTTGACTGCAGTAAGATATATTTATATTTCAGTTTCTTTACAATTTTGAATAGAAGTTGTAAGCCATTTTGCGAATAGTTTGATATTGAGTATAAACCCATAGGCTGTTTAATATTGTAAAGTGTTTTACTTTGATACCAGCACACATTAAAATAAGGCTCATTTGCAGTTATATGATCAGCTTCAGTGATATTTAAATTTTCAAAAATAGTCTACACGTACGAAAACATTCTTTCACAACCGCACACCACATCTCCTACTATATCTTCCCTACAGCAGGAAATATTTGTGTATACTGAAAAATTTAATACTGGATACATTTCCAAGTGTTAAATTTGTTTTTAAAATTTGGTATGAATACATTGTGAAACTGTCGGTTAACTTCACTGAACAAAATTGTTTTAAGTGTACTGTTTTGAAAGACAAGATTAATTAGGGAGAACTTTTCTCTCAATAGAATTTGTAATGACTGAATTGTGTGAAAATGTAGTTATCGATGTGTGACATTTTTCCTTGTAATAAAAGAAACAGAAAGATAAGAAATTTAACTTGAGTAGAAAATGGTTAGAAGTACTGTCATGCGCATTTGAAGAAGTATATCCCCCATTAAAATTAAAAATTATTGACTGAATGTGTGTTATGTCCATCACAAATGCCGATGTAGAAAAGGAATTTTTATTTAATACAAGAAGTTCGAAAAAGAGAACTCTAGGAAGGAAAATTTAAATTTTTTTCCGAAAAATATTCAGTTAACATAAAAATATCTTTTATATGATTTTAATTAAAATAAATTAAAAGTATTGAAATCCTTTTTATGCTATTTTAAATTAAAAAATATAACTGAATAGAGAAAGATCGGTTTTATTTCATAAATATAATCATCGTATGTAATATTTATTGTGTTATTGTTTAAAAATGAGATAGGGCCTTACCACATTACTTTTTTAAAAAACAGGAAAGTGAGCGCGTTTTCTTACTCTCATATTCAAAAATGAATACAGGATGCTTTTTTCTGGTTCAAATCGCAATAACAAAAATATATATATATATATATTTTAATTTTTAAAAAATGACAGAAAAATAAATTTTCTTTGAAGAAAATATAATTATTTTTAACTTCTAACAAACTATTTATTTCATGTTTTTTTTTACCTTTCATTTCATTTTTAATTTTACTGTGACTGAACATATAGGAGAAAGAAACACCGTATTTCACTACGCTTTCAAAGAAGATTGCCCAAGGCAACATAACAGCTAGCTGTAAACGATTGATCTCTTGGTTCTTACTTTTCAAAGGCACCGAACTGGGTCGTAAAATTGTCCCCGTTGGACCTCCCAAGTTCTAAAAGGGGGAAAGGAAAAAAGTCTGTTGCATTTTTGAAGGGAATCGCAAAATAAGAGTTAAACGCTTTCGGAATAACTTTTCAGGAGGAAGGTATCCAGTTAGAGGGTTAAGAAAATAAAAAGAGTAGAAAAGGCGATTTAAATATTGTTTACATTTTGGCTCCAGGTTGACAGCTGCGTTTCTCTGTTTCTAATATTTTCATTCTAATTATTATCAAATGCTTGAATCTAAGCCTCAAATATTATTATTGTTGTTCTGAATATTAACTACAACTTCTACTAACTTTATAAACTTCTACTTCTACTTTGTTTTGATAAAGTGAATCTTGAATTTATACTCGCTCGTTTTTGATTTTCATACCGTATCTTATTCTAAGATAAGTTTTAGGAAAAATATTATTTTTTTTATAATTTTTTGAATGATGAATTCGACTGAATCTGCCAAAAGAGACCATCTGGTAAACGTCCTAAGAAAATGAAGTTTACTGGTAATATGCATACGAGATGCAAAGCTGTACACAGTGTGGATGAATCACTAAACAACAGTGCATCTGGAAAAAGATTCGGCTGCAAGATGTTGATTCATCTTTTATTGAACATGATGACTGTTTTGATGGCTATAGAGTGTTTGATAAAACTGTCATGTTTACAAACATTCAAAACTTTGCTTCTTGCAAAAAATGTGGTGGTGATATTAAACTATCAGAAAAATGTGTTAGAGGTTTGTCTAGTGTTTTTTCGATTGAATGCAAGAACTGTAAAGACTTGTGTTCGTTTAGAAACTCAAAAATGCTGGGTAAAAGAAAAAATATTCCAGAAATAAACAGACGTTTTGTATACGCAATGAGGACAATTGGACAGGGTCATACAGCAATGACAACTTTCTGTGGTGTCATGGACTTTCCTCCTCCAGTTGCTGAAAAATCCTATAATAACATTATAAACAAACTACAATTGTGTAGTAAAGAAGTCGCAGAAGCTTCAATGCAAAGTGCAGCTTTGGAAGAGGTAACTTTGACAAATTCTTCCGATATAATAATTAGTGGAGATGGAACATGGAAAACATGTGGCTATTCTTCTCGTGTTGGTGTGTGTGCTGTTATAGGAGACAAAACAGGAAAGTGTATTGATGCGGAAGTGATGTCTTCTTTCTGTAAAGGATGTGATTCTTGGAAACGAAGAAAGGGGTCACCTGCTTACAAGAAGTGGAAAATTCTTCACGTTAAAGAATGTTTGAAAAACCACAATGGTTCAGCTGGCATGATGGAGACTGTGGGAATGGTTCGTATATTTCAGCGTTCATTAAGTCATCGTTCTGTGAGATATACATCTTACATCGGGGATGGCGATTCCAAAACATTCTCATCTATTAATGCATCCAATCCGTATGGAGAAGATATCACAGTTTATAAAATTGAATGTGTTGGACATGTTCAAAAAGGAATGGGAACTCGTTTACGAAAATTAAAACAAATAAGCTCCAAACTCAGTGATGGGAAGTCGATTGGCGAAAGGGAAGGTTGACCGACAGAATGATCGACTTAATTACAACGTACTATGGAAATGCAATCCGACAAAATAAAACATGCCTGTCAGATATGCGAAAAGCTGTTTGGGCTGTATATTTCCATATACGTTCAAGCGACGAAGAACCATTGCACAGTTTTTGTCCTGTAGGTCCTAATTCTTGGTGTAAATATCAAAATCAAGTAGTAGAGGGCAGTGTGGAAACTTTTAGACACAGTAACAAATTGCCAGTGGCAGTAATGGATGCCATAAAACCTGTGTTTAATGATCTATCACAACCTAAACTTCTACAAAATGTCTAGGGGGTAAAACCCAAAATAATAATGAATCCATTAACTCATTAATATGGAAATTATGCCCAAAAACTTTAGGTTGTGGTAGAAAGATTGTTGATATATCTACAAATGAGGCAATTGTCATTTTTAATGATGGCAATCAAGGCAGACTAAAAATTATGCAATCGCTTGGTCTGACTGTTGGTCAATTTGCACATAAATTTGTTACACTTGTAGATATAAAAAGAATTCAGACTGCAGAAGTACATTTTAATCTCCGCACAAAAGAAGTACGACAAGCTAAAAGAATGCAATTTAAAACTACTTGTAAGAAATTAACTGAAAAAGAGGGAACATCATATGCATGTGGCGAATTTTAGCATTTTAGAATCATAGTAATACACTGCATTCATATCACAAATTGTTTAATATTTATAATAAGTAGTTGTTAATTAAGATATTGATTGTTTTTAAGTAATATTTATAAATTTTTAACTTTATTTTGGAGAAATGAATCACTTTGTTGCATTTTGATTATTTTGTAGCTTTTGATATCGTTTCGATGCTTGTACTGCATTGGTATAATATATGTTTTTAGTTATAATAATTTTAATAAATTGAAGTTTATTGACTAAAAAAACTTCACATTAGTTTTAATTTAAATTTAGTTGTTGTTTGAGTAACCAGAATACTATATATATAAAACTGTGGTAAATTTTACGTTTGATGTCAATTTTCTCAGAACGTCATTTTTTACTCATTACGCGCATGATATTTTCAAAACCGTGCCATGGAAAATGATAAAATTTTTACTGTAGATTCTGATCATATCTGTACTTAAAATAACGAACCAGTTTGAATTTTTAATGAAAAAATTTAAAATTACAAATAAAAAATAGCAAAAATTTTTTAAAAATTTTATAGTTAAATTTTAAATTGTTATAGCTTACTAAAAATTTTAAATCAGTGTTTCATGCTTCGTCATTTTAAAGATAACACAATTTCCAACACTGAGCAAAAATTTCATCAAAAAATATTGGTAACTTTTTTTATAAAGCTGCGCGTAATGCATATCACTTGCGAAAAGAAAACAAAAATTTCTTTTTGTAATTATCTAATTAAAAATTTATCCTAATTAGCACTGTGTTTGTTGGTTATGTTTTAAGTAAAGTAATATCTATTTGTTTATTCCTCCAAAATTTACATTCCAGGAAACAATAATAAAAAAATATAGAGCTTTAAAGAGCTCACTATTTTTAACCATTTTCAACTTTTTAAAAGGTATGTGACCACTTAATGAAAGTTAAGAATTCGAGTACGTGTATTTCTCGGATCTCCTATTTCGGTAAACCTTACTTGAGCTTGAGCTTAATTAATTATTAATTGCATTCTTATTAATTTAATTTAATATAAAGGCAAATCCCTTTAAGTGACGTAACATAATATTATTATATGTTATCAGAGATTTTTTTGAGAAAATTATAATAATAAATAAATATTATTATTATTCAAAATGGCTCTTAGTGGTTCTTTGCCTGAAATTAATCTTGGTGTTCAAGGTGAGACCCAGAGGGTACACCACAGTGGCGCCCAACGAGTAAATCCCGAGTTTAGAGTCGGATCTAATTTTCGAATCATCCCTGAGCAGTATTTTTCGGGGGTGCAGAATGTGGTTGAATTCTTGGAAAATATGGATAATAACTTAACATATTACGAGATACCCACACAACTCGCTTATGCATATTTAAAGGGTCATCTCACAGGACGGGCACTAGATTGGTTTGAAGTTCTAGGTTATAGGGTTGTTGAAGACAAGGCGACGGATTACGCGCACTTAAAGCAAGCGTTGTCAGAACAGTTCCCCGTGGTTAGAAATAGGTCGGAGCTAGAAACGCGTTTCTATTCATCATCTCAAAAGCATAACCAAAAACGTCCGATTTTGTGTATGATTTGTTGAAGATTCATAAAATCTTAGAACTCGAAATGACGGAGGAAAAATTGATCGATCATATTATTAGTAGGTTAGAACCTCAGATTTTAGATTATGTAGAGGTTAGGCATCTGCAAACCACATCCAACCTTCTACAAATTATTGATAAGTATGAGGAAAGGTTTCTAAATAGAAAGATCAGTGGTTCGAGTTGGGAATCCCGAGATATAAAACCAAACGAGAACAATCGTTTCACTAACAGGAATCGAAAGGAAAATTGGAAGGAAACGAGAGGTAACAATAGATACGCGGACAATAGTAGACCAAGAAGAGAGTTCAATAGATTTGAGAGTCAAGGTGTTGCGGATAATCGGAGATTCGATAGTCGACGCCGAGGGGGTCAATCGGATCATCGATTCCACAATCAAGGCGGTTGACAAGGTGGTTCGAGGAATAGTGCTTTCAGGGGTCAGAATGATCGAAACAGATATTTAAACTTTTAAGCGATCGATGCGAGTATGGGGGGTGATCGATCGCGATGTACGGAAAATCCTCCAGATACAGAACACCAAACTATTAGGGAATCCTCATTACGAAAGACTCCAGTAGATTTACCGTATGCCCCTATTCTTTTAAATGAGACATTCATTACAGGCCTTTGGGACACGGGCCGGAGAAATCTTTCATATCAGAAGAGGTCTATCGCAAATATTTTTCGTATCGACCTAGTCAAAAGACGAAAGATAGAGTAGTGACGGCCCAGGGAGCCCCGTGTTGTCACTTAGGTCGGGTCGAATTACAGATTCGGATCCAAGAATTCCAGAAAACCTGGGAATTTTCCATTCTTAACAATATGCAGTACTAAAGCATTTTAGGCATTGATTTTATGAAAGAGTCCAAATTAACTTTAGGTTTCGATCAGAAATCTCTGATCATTCCAGATGACAGAATTAAGCAGTTGCCAAAAGTGGAAAAGCCGGTCGAGATTCATCTATCAGATACAAAGCTAAGTGAAGGGCAAAAGCAAAAATTAAAGGATTTATTTAATGGTTTTAAAAGGCTATTTTCAGACCAGCTGGAGTTAACTCATGTTTTATACCATGAAATCGATACTGGGGACCAGGGGCGGGTAGTGTCAAGACCCTACCGATATGACAGAGTCAAAGAATAATTGACTATCACATTGAGAAAATGTTACAGGAGTGTACAATTCGTCCTATTCAATCCCCATACGTGTCACCGATGGTTTTAACGCGCAAAAATAATGGCCTTCCTCCAGATTCTCCAGAGGCGTATCGATTCGCGATTGACTATCGCAAACTAAACGCCATCACTAAATACCCGCGATATCCATTACCGGTGATTGATGATCTGATCACAAATATTCCGCATACCGGTATCATGTAGACTTTAGATTCAAAATCGGGCTATTTTCAATTGGCGATTAGTCCGAAAGATATCAAGAAAACCGCGTTTATAACTCGCAATGGCACCTTTGCATTCCTCAGAATGCTATTTGGCCTTTCAGGGGCGGCGCGAAATTTTAAAAAGGCCATAGGCATTATATTGAAACCTGTTATCGGGCGTTTCGTTATGGTTTATATGGAAGATGTTATTATTACATCTTCATCGTTTAAGGTATCCGACTACTTGCGACAACTTTTTTTTTGAAAAAAAGAAGATATGGAAATTTTTTGTGATTTTTATGTTTATTTAGTATATTTTAAGGAAAAAATCCTAAAATTGGTAAAAGAAAAAAAATTATTATTATTAAAATGGGAAAAAACTAGTAAAAATGTACAAAAAATTACATAAACGGGGCCCGCTCTGTACAAAGATTTTATGAACAAATTCTCAATTTTTCAATTTTGATGTGTTACTTTATTATTCCTGTTTGAAGTGACCTTCAGGATAAGAGATATTTTAATTTTTACAAAAACTAGAGAGCACTTTATCTTAGTGATTATACGAAATTGCTTAAAAAAACATTGACTTTATTCACATAAGGGACTGTAAATTTTGAAATTAAATAGTTATTGATAATTCCGAAAATCAAAACACTTCTACTGTTATGCAGAACATAAGCAAAAAATTTCAGCTAATTATTTTCAAAACTTTTTGAGCAATCACTGTCCCCGTTTGAGTTTTTGGAAAAAAACACATTTCGAGTAAAACGCATTTTAAAGTTTGACATCTTGTGTAAAGTTATGGCATTTGCTTTTACTAAAACGCTTGTAGTTTTTGTTCTAGTGGAGGGAAAATAAAATACTTGGTATTGTTATTAAGCTAATAAAATGGTCTATAAAATAAAGTCAGGAAAAAAAATTGTCAATTTTTGAAAAAAATCATGGTTTTAGAGGGTAGTCGGATACCTTAAGGAACACATAGATCATTTGAATCAGGTATTTACATTGTTGTGAGACGCAGGGCTAACACTCAATAAAGACAAATGTCACTTCGCACGTGACAAATTGAAGTATTTAGGTCTCATAATTAGTAAGGAAGGGATTGAAACCGACAATAGTAAGGTCAGGGCTATCACAGAAATGAAACCTCCTGAAAATAATAGGGAAATGTTGAAGTTTTTAGGGATGGCGTGGTGGTATCAGAAGTTTATACCCCACTATGCAGATATATGTGAACCATTATATCGGTTAAAGAAAAAGGGGGCTACATTTAATTGGTCGACGGAAGCACAGGATGCTTTTAATAAAGTAAAACGAGCATTAACAGAGGCGCCAGTTTTGCAGTTGCCGAATTTTCAAGAACAGTTTAACTTATTTACGGATGCTTAGTGGAGTCGCGGAATTGGTGCTGTGATGAATCAAAATCACGGACCTATTGCATTCGCGTCTAGAACCCTGAAGAAGGCCAAAAGAAACTATACAGTTACAGAACGCGAATGTTTGGCGGTGATATGGGCATTAAATAAGTTTAAAACTTATTTTGGATCACTACCGGTGAAGGTAATCACAGATCACGCGGCATTAACAAAGCTAACGAATGGGAAAAACTTATCTAGTCGGATGATTAGATGGGCACTCAAGTTATCCGAGTTCAACATTGAATGGGAACATCGACCCGGTGTCCAAAACGTTGTCGCGGACGTATTGTCTAGGAATCCAGTAGGCAATATGGATGGATCACAAAATTTCGTGCGCAGCTCTTCGAGCCTTAGCCTTAAACTCCAGAGAACAACTCATTCGAGAGCAAAGGGAAGATCCTGATTTAGGACACATCTCTCTATCGTTATTTAGAAAATCCAGACGATGGTTCCGTTAATGCAACTGCATGCGAGGTTTGGTCCCAGGATTTTAAACTTATAGATGATCTACTCTTTTACGCGAAATGTTATACAACTCTTGGAGAACTAAGAGTGTATATTCCTATATCGCTTCGCGAAACAATAATGAAAGAATTTCATGATCTGCCATTAGCAGGCCATCTAGGAAAGAGGAAGACCTATTTAAAACTACGAGACACATGTTATTTTCCATATATGAGGAAATATATATTTGAATATGTATCAACCTGTGACCGGTGTCAAAAATTTAATTACAATGTTTTTTAGCATATTTGTTATATTGTATGCTATATATTACAGAAAAATGTAAGGGGACTGAAAAGAAAACAATTTTTTTGAAAGGAATAGTTACTGATAAAAGTTTGGAAACCCCTGATCTAGAGTTTCTCAATAATACAAACAAACAAATAGCAAGACTGTGACAAATCTATACGGAACTTTATCACTAACCTTCTGAGACGTCTTTTTTAGGGAAATTTAATTCACTGCCTATTTCTAATCGACTCCAAAAAGAGGACAGGGATTCCTTATTATGCAGATTAGATCAAGTATTTAAGTCAAACGGAATAGTAAAGAGAGAGGCAGTAAGAGAAAGAGATTGAAGCAGGAAGTTATAATAGTGAAGTTAGAGATTTATTATTGAAGATTTCTAGGTGGATAAATTAGGCACAGGAAGAGCTGATATTCAGTATGGTAAATATTGATTTATAATTAAAGTCTCATTAAAGTTTTATATTAGGAGTGAGATTAAAGTTAAATGTTCAGCAGGAACTTTATTGAATATAATTCTGGGATCTCTTATTGTGGTAATCTCTGCGTGATCGATATTCTAATTGTTAATTAATTGGATCATTAAATATTTAAGTTAATATAAAGGAAAGTCCCTTTTAAACCTCATAAAGCTATTTTGATTTATTTGTTATTAAAAGTCTGATTCTATTTGGGAAAGATAACCAAATAAAGAAAGTTATTTATAAAAATGACTACTGGTTCTTCTTTGACTCAAAATCATTCTCGTTCTCAAAGTGAGATCCGAGGGGATCTTCCCAGATGGTCTACTCTTTTACACGAAATATTCTACAACTCTTGGAGAACTTAGAGTGCACATTCCTAGATCTCTTCGCGAAGCAATAATGCAAAAATTTCATGATCTGCCATTAGCAGGCCATGTAGGAAAGAGGAAGACATATTTAAAATTACGCAACACATGTTTTTTTCCATATATGAGGAAATATATATTTGAATATGTATCAACCTGTGACCGGCAGCAAAAATTTAATTACAAAAACGCGCTACCAGCTGGTCGATTAATTCCGATAGTATCGAATTACCCCAATGAAATCGTAACGTTAGACTTATTAGGCCCCTACCCCGCATCCCGACCCTAAAGATATAGATTTCTATTGGTAATAACTGACCACTTCACTAAGTGGAGTGAGCTTATTCCTTTACGAAAAGCTTCGGTCTAGGCCATAGGTAACGCCCTTTTTCAAAATTATATTTCACGTTATGGAGCTCCGATTTCTTTGATTAGTGATAATGGCCCCCAATTTATATCCGAGGTATTTGAACACCTAAGTCACAGGTTGGACATAAAACATACACTCTGTCGCAAAAACGGTAACTACAATACCTCGGCAAGAATGTAGTCTGGTAAAGAGATATGCAAATGATTAAAATTTCGAAGCCAATGAGACAAGGCTAAGTGTGCTATGCGCATATTAGTTGCGCAACTGGGAGAGATTTAAAATCGCGATCAAACGAATCTGATGACTTTGATTTTGAGACTTCAGGAAACGTAACCGGCGGCATACAGCAGCTGACGGACTTTGAATAATAAGCCTCAGAGAAGCAGGTTGGTCGAATTATCGGCCGCCACCTCGGTCGGAGGAGCTTGCTCGGTGTTGGCAACAGTGGATTTCGCGGAGGGTGGACGTCCCAGGAACACAAATGATCGCGAGTCGTGCAATGAAAGTGGCCACTTCGGCACCAAAACGTCGCTAGCATCGATTCAACGCCACTTACCTCCTTCCAGACATCTAGTGCCATCAAGAGAAACCATAAGGAACACCGAAGTTGGCCTAGCACCAGGAATCATAGGCAGTGTCGACTGGATTTTGCCGACCTCGGGCAACTTGGAGTGTGACATACTGGAGACGTGTCATCTTCAGTGATGATTTCAGTCTCAGTGCTGATGACCACCGCACACGTGTCTGGAGGCGCAGCGGCCAGCGGTCCGATCCGGCATTTATTGTCGAATAGCAATTTCACAAGGTGTGACAGTGTGGGGAGCAATTTCTTGACACATCATCTTTAGTGGTCCTTCAGGCACTTTGACAGCTCGCAGATACGTGGACGATATTTTAACGCCGATTGTGCTACCCATGCTATCAAGTCGCCCAGAGCCATTTATCAACAAGATAATGCTCGTCCACATACTGCGCGACTCTCCCAACAATGTCTTCAAGGATATGACGTCCTACCATGGCCTGCCAGGTCACCAGATCTTTCGCCAATAGAGCATGTCTGCGACGCGCTGGGAATGCAGCCGTCGAGATACAGGAGAATTAACTGCGCAGATGCAAAGACTATGGCAGGATCTTCCACAGGGGTCATAAAGTGATCTAATTAAATCGATGCCAAATTTCGGCTAAAGAGGTGGCTTTACTACTTACTGATTTTAACCTTTTGCAAGCTGTAACCGCTTAATAAAATGATATTTTGTTCTGAATTTTTAATCATTTGTTTATTTTCATATACACTACATTACCAAATTTCGTGAATGTAGCTCAGGTGCATATATTTTTGCGAGAGTTCGCAAAATTTAACGGAAAGAGTTAATCACATTTAGTCGAGATGATAGCTTGTTTTGTAAGAAAACTAGGACCAATTTAGGAGTTCGTTTCGGCTGCGCAAGTTAATGAGACGACAAATAAAACTCCGGCTGAATTCTTAATTATTACATTTTAGTAAATTAATACATGTCACAGAGGGTGCTGAATATGTGGGAAGAAATATTGAGAAATTATTCGTTGAGGCAAGGAAGAATATGCGGAAACAACATAAGGGGAAAAATAATATAATCGGAAAAGGAGAGAGATTAACATCAAAGTAAATGATTTGGTGTTGGTACAAACTCATTTTATGAGTGCTGCGGGTAGGAGAGTGGTCGGAAAGTTTATGCCTAAGTTTGAAGGGCCATATAGAGTGTTGGAAGTTCGGAATAACAATTTAATTATTTGGAAGAAGGGGAAAAGGGTCACAGTTAATATCGACCAGGTGCGAGTGTACCATCTAAGACAGTCTGACACAATTAGTTTGGATAGTCATGTTGAGACACTATATGAAGGACAGAGGTCTAGTAATGGGTCGAGTAGATCGCACCCAGGAAAATCCATAAGATCTAGGAAAACCTCGAGTGAGGAGAGTTAGGGTCGTAAATCAAATAAGGGAAATGCCGGATTGGAAGTTCCGAGATTGAAACGTAAAGTAGGGTCAAATGGGTCAGTGGACAGGACGGATAAAAAGCGGTCCAAAATATGCAGGAAAAGATCTCTGCAGGGGTCCGAAGATGGGGACCAGAAAAGACCAACCCCTAAACCAACGCAGGGGATAAAGAGAACAATTCCATCCTCGGTAGCATCTAGAAAATATAAATATAGGAGACCTAATAACCCTTCTCAGGGATCACAGTCCATTGGAGGTTCCTCACATCAAATAGATACCAGCCAGGGCAAGCCACCTACAGAAGGGAGCAGGCAAGGAGCGAGTGTCCAATATGACAGGGCCCGGGAGACCAGGACAACTCCGAGCGGAAGAAACAGTGCAGCTCAGAGGAGACCAGTCCGATCTGGACAGGCGACAGCAGTGAGATCTTGTCCTTACTACCTACGGAGCCGAGCAAAACAGTCCGAAGGAATACCAGAGGAGCAATGGAATCGACAGTATCCCGCAGAACAACCTCAGGAGAAGGAGCCTCAGCATGGAAGCCTTAAACGGAGATCCGGTGGATAGGAGCGAATAGAGGACAAAGAAAAAAATCAGGTTGTATCGTTTTTTTTTCTCCTTTCGAACAAGTGGTCGGAAGAATTATTGCAATGAAGCAAGTCAAGGGCGGATTTTTAAAATTTAAGAAGCCAAGCATAAGTGGACACTACAATAAGTGTATTTTTTCTTGATGAGAAAAATCAGCTTTTGTATTAATTTTTTTGTATAAATATGGAGAAAACATTTATAAGAATGCATTTGTTTACTTCTATGTATGACTTCGCTAAGATACGACAACTCCTTTGGTTGTTTGTTTTTGGTAGTAATGTTTTTTTTTCTTTCCTTAAGGAAGGAGAATTTGTTAAGTATCCGATTGTTAGATATATATTAAAGTCGTCGGGACTATAAATCAAGTTTAGGAATTGGTTATGTAATTTATTTTCAGGCCATTTGTGACATTGGAATAAATCTCGTTTTCTTTTTGGAGGGGGTTGTGACAAATCTGTATGGAACCTTTCCACTAATATTCTTAGGCGTCTTTTTTGGGGATTATAAATTCGCGTATATTTCCAATCAACTCCAAAAAGATGAACGGGATATGCAAAGTAGATAAGGTATTTAAGTCGAGCGTTGTAAGCTAGCAGGCATGATGAGGAAGGCTATTGAGCCAGCAACAACAACCTCAAATTTAGAGGATTCCAAGATATTAAGATAGTGAAGACGTAGTGCTGCTATTCTACTGAAGAACGAGAAAGCTGATATAACCAGTGGTAACTATAATTTACGTACGCTTAAATTAAGCGTTAGTTTATTCAAATTAGTTAAAGTTAATGAAAGTTATTAATTCGAGTACGTGTATTTCTCGGACCTCCTATTTCGGTAGACCTTACTTGATCTTGAGCATAATTATTAATTAATTGCATAATTGGTAATTTAATTTAATATAAAATGTAAATCCCTTTATTTGACGTAACATAGAAATATTATATGTTATTAGAGTTTTTTTGAGACTTGAAATAATAAATTATTATTATTATTATACAAAATGGCTCTTGGTGATTCTTTGCCTCAAATTAATCTTGGTGCCCAGGGTGAGACCCAGGGGGTCTCCACAAACTCATTAAATCAGATTGTGTGAATCTAAATCATCACGAGGTGTAGAAGTTAAGAGAGTGGGGTACTAGCTCAAGTGTGTCGTTCTCGTCATTGACCGTGGTTTAAATTTTCGATAGACGTCCCTAATGGACGTCATATAGCTTCGAGGGCTACGTTATTAAATAAAATCTTAAAATGAATATAGAATTTAATTCGGAAAATAATCAGATTCAGAAATTTGCTATGTAGGGTTTTGAAACTTACTGATGATTAATAATAGAAGTTAAGCTAAACTAAGGATATTCAACCTTTTTTCTGCTGGGCCGCATGCATATGTTAGTTATTTCACATGGGCCGCAAATGCTTTAAGACCAGGATAACATTGGAAATTTAAAAAAATTTATAACTCCTGTTTTGGTTTTTTTATTTATTATATATATATATATATATATATATATATATTATTTTTGTCATATATATATTATTTTTGTCACTAACACCAAATTAGAAGCATTTAAGAAACACTCCTTCACATTTTCTGCATCAGTAAACGGTTTCATATGATTACCAATAATGTAACGAACTTTATAGTATGTCTGTTACCGCTGTGATATAACCATTGACAAAACACTTTGTTGCTGTTGCAAAGATTATTCATGAAAGCCTATTTATCACCTCTTGAAAGAGATCTTCAAGAAAAAGTATCATTGATTCCCCTGTTTATTGGTTTTTTAATACAGCACTTTCGTGACAAATCATACAATTACTGATCCATGTTTATTTTTCACTACAAAATAGTCAACCTCCCAATCGTCTTGAAATGATATATTTTATTTGAATATCTTTCTCTTGCAAGATATGAAAGACAGTTAAAAATTAGTTCCGCACATATAAAATTGTCGCTACTCCACTGTGTGTGTGTGTGTGTGTGTGTATGTGTGTTGACTGTTATTACTTACCGTAACCGTTCCAAAATAGAAAAAGGATATCATTTCGTACCCGTACGACACCGACAGCAAAATTGATAAGTTAGATTTTTTGACAAAAAATTTCCCACAAAATTTTTAATTCAATGTTCTTAAATAAGTGAATTTCTCAGAGCAATGGGCCATGACTGGACCACTTAAAAAGACTCGGTGGGCCACAGGTTGAGTATGGCTGAGCTAAACCAAACTAAACTCAGTAGGGGAACAGCCCATGAGACCCAAGGCCTACTGTACCCATGTCAGATTTCATGACCCTGGGCTGAGGTGTATGAGCAAATGTTGCGGTCAGATGGTCAGTCTGATGTGAAAAAACCACCAGTGTTTAGTTCCCGAGAAAGCTTGGTACTCATTTATCGATCCACTGAAGGGATAGAAGGCTAAGTCGACCTTGCCCAGCCCGGGGTTTGAACTCTAGACCTGTGGCCTGGAAGCGCAAAACGCTACCACTCAGCCATTGGGCTTCAATAGTAGTAAATCCTTAATATACGTAAGAAAGTTTTCTTCGGTTATTTAAACTGGTAGAAATTTTATTTAAATAAAACTTTGCTTTAAAAATCAGTTAAAAATAGTTATTTGAATATTTAAATCTAAATTAATTTAATCTATTTAATTATTAAAATTATCTAAGTTTGTGCTTAAGAAATAAAATATTCATATTGATTTTTATTTTTATGAATACAATTGGAAGGCGTTCGTTACTGTGCTATATGTACTCCATGCTGTAGTATACGTATAAATGAGCGCATTCTCTCTAATGAAATTTGTGAGTTTAGTTCATATTTTTTCAAGGTATATAGGATACAAATAAAATAAAATGCTCTGCTTTGGTAAAATTCATTTTTTTAAAAATTATCAACTTTTTATTTAATATAAATGTCATAATTTTACGCATATTTAAATTTATTTCAGTAAACTAGTATTGTAGGTGTAAAAACATATTGATTGTTATCAGACTGTTAAAGAATTATTTAAAATTAAAAATTTTGAGAATTGTATGATGAGAAAGATCCAATTATTAATTTATTTTAGTTCCAATAAGTAATCAAACTACTGTAAACAATGCATTAAGTTATCAGAAATTTTAAGAAAATATTCAATCTTTTTTCTTTTTTGCGCATGGCCGTGGTAACCAGGTGAACAGAGTCACGAGCTCTGTTCATGGTCACAGATTATACCACTGAAAGCTCACCGTGTAGAGGGGCTGAAGCACTTTAACCCTTTATGTACCGCATTATGATTTACTGCAGTTTTTTCATGCAATATTTTTTTGAATATCTACATTGAAAATTAAGGGATATACATAAACAAAATACTCAACTTTGGAAAATTTAATCCGTTAGAGCTAATTAATTAATTAAAGATATTCAACTGTAAAATTAATTATATACCCTGTTCACTAAAAATAAATAGTCAAATCGTTTTCTAATGTCTTCATTGACATATGAAAAAAATAAGACACTAAAATTTTAACATTAACTATTTTTTCGGGACAAAAATGATAATCTTCGCAATCCGCTGAAAGCGCCGTCAGCTGAAAACGCAATTTCTGCTATAAAACTATTCGCCTTCCCGCTAAAATACTCATCATAGAACCCTTGTTGCCATATATCTTGGAAGAGTGGATTTCAAAGAATATTCCTGCTAAGTATCGTCAGAATATTCGTAGAAATGGTTATTCTATGTAATTTTAAAGTGAGTGGCATTTATAAGTACCGTCGGTACATAAAGGATTAAATTTGTTGTAGCTCAATGTTTCCATCTCGACGGGGTGTGGAAGTTAGGAGAATGGAGTGTCGTCTAAGGTGTCCTCCTCGTCACTTGACTATGGTTCTAAATTACAAGGTTCGTCACCAGTAGCTCTCGTGTTACCTTAAAAAGGACGTTAATGAACACTCGCTTACTTTTTTTTATACATTTTATACATAATTGCGATGGCTTAGATTTTTATGGCGCCGAAGCTAAATATATAATCAAGGAAAAAGTGATAAAAAAATAAAATTCTGTTTTGCTTTCATCTGAGTGTTTTTATCTTATGATAAAATAAATAAATTATGACATTTGACTAAATCATGGTTTTATAGCGACTTAAATTATAGTTTTTATTGCACAAGTAACAATTATGTTATCAAAAAAGTGAGATAAGAAATTGAATTCTATTTCTTATCAATTTGACTGTTTTACCTAATAACAAACAAACAATTTTAAGTAAATTTTATAAAATATTAAAATTAATTCGAAATTTAAAAAATTGAATCACTCTCTCTTTCTTGTCGTGCATTCCAAATACATTTCATGATTTAAAAAAAGCAAGTAATATAAAAAAAATTTCTAAATCAATTCCTGCTTAGATCGACAAAGAAAAATTTTATTTTAGCTACTTTTTATTAAACAGTTGCAATTGATATAAATATGTATATACATATGACAGAATCACAGCATTAAGTGGAAATTAATTTTTATTAATTATCATTAAAGTAAAGTTTATTAGTTATCATAAAAGTTTTATTTATTTTAATTAAGATATCCGACTACCATACAATAATGATTTTTTTCAAAAATTGACGATTTTTTTTATGATTTTATTTTATAGATCATCTTATTAGCTTAATAAAAATACCAAACTTTTTATTTTCCATTCACTAGAACAAAAACTACAAGTGTTTTAGTAAAAGCAAATGTCATAACTTTACACAAGATGCCAAACTTTAAAATGCGTTTTACTCGAAATGTGTTTTTTTTTTCAAAAAACTCAAACGGGGACAGCGATTGCTCAAAAAATTTTGAAAATAATTTGGTGAAATTTTGTGTAAATGTTTTGCATAACAGTAGAAGTGTTTTAACATTCAGATTTATTATTCACTGTTTTATTTCAAAATTTACAGTACTTTATGTGAATTTAATTATTGTTTTTTAAGCAATTTCATATAGTCACTAAGATAGAGTGCTCTAGTTTTTGTAAAAATTAAAATATCTATTATCCTGAAGGACATTTCAAACATGAATAACAAAGTAACACATTAAAATTGAAAAATTGAGAATTTGTTCAAAAAATTTTTGTACAAAATGGGCCCCGTTTATGTAATTTTTGTACATTTTCACCAGTTTTTCCCATATTAATAATAATACATTTTTTTTCTGTATCCAATTTTACGATTTTTTTCCTTAAAATATACTAAAAAATCTAAAAAACCCAAAAATTTCCTCGTATCTCCATTTTTTCAAAAAAAAAGTTGTCGCAAGTAGTCAGATACCTTAAAGTATCATATTGTCATCCAAAACAATCGTGTATAAAAAAATTTCAGCTCAAATGAATGCATTAAAACATGAGAAAAAAATGTTTTCAAGTCTTGACACAAGTCGCCAAAAATGATGCCAAATTAGGCGTATTTTTAATTCTTTAAATAATTAGTTTTAATCAATTAATTTTTATTAATTATAATTAAATTATTGTGTTGTCCTCCAAAATGTATAAAATTTCAGCTCAATTGGGCGCTTTAAAATGTATTTTATTAGCGATTGAAAATTCCACCAAGTTAAATAAATAAATATATAGAGAGTGTGAGCTATAATAGTAGGAATTGAAAAATTGCAATGATTAAAAACTAATGCGTTGTTCCGCTTACATCTAGGTACGAGAATCTTCCTCTAACATCCCGCTCATATTTGCAGTACCAAACGCGCATCGAATACCGTAGCAGACAAACTATCTGTTGCTGATAAACTGTCAGAAGCGCAGAGAGAACTCCTGAAGAGTGAAGCGGAGATAAGTTTTGACCGAAAGGTTCACAGTGACACGAAAAAGAAATGAACAAAAGTGTCACAACGAGATAATAAGTCGCCGCAAATCACGTAAGCAGCGTCGAATGCACACAAGGAACTGTCATTTCAAGGGGTGAAGAAGTGAGGCAGTTATCGTCGCTCCTGAAGACTCGGAACATCCACTAACCGACACCTCCGTATTCGAAAGTTGCCAGAGGATACGTAAAGAAAAAAAGGAAAGAAAACAGGGGGGAAACGACATCTACTGTGTGAAACAACTGTGGTTAAATTTAAATCCTTCACTTGTGAAGCAGATGTTTTTCTTCCATAGAAATGGCAGCTTCCCAAAGGACTTCTTTCTTTCTGCATGAGCGTCTTCGTCATGAAGATGGTTCCGTGAACAGAGCGTTCTTGAAGCTCAACCTAACCTTTTGTTTGAAGTTTTTGTGAATTATCAATACGGTGATCTGTATACCTTCTATGCGGTTTCAAACAAATTTCCCACGACAAGTTAGTTTTTTATTTGGATTACCAAAGTTGCGTGGCTATTTTTCAAAGTATTCGAAACAAAAATAAATTCGGTGTCTGGAGTGTCCCTGAATTCAATACGGATATATTATATACCGGTGCTTATATTCCGCAGATCCGGTTGTAATTTTTACAACGATATGATCTGTTCATGTTCAATTACGTAAATTTGCTAAAAGTGTCGATGCTCGTTATTCATCTGGAGAAAGCATCTACAGAATCAGCAATCATTGTTTTGTCAACGAATTTCTGCCTAAAGGATTAACATGCACTGGATTAAACTTTGGTTAGGAAACCACAGAAAGCTCAAAGCCAGTTCATTCCTCGGTAAAGTGAAAGGTAAGTTTAGAGTTATTTTCTTTTTACAGATATGTTTAACCTTTATTGAGTTTCATTTCAAATATTTACTTCAAAATGCGAATTTTTTCATTAATTTCAAATTACAGTAAAATGCTAGATTCTTATTAAAACAACATCCTTTTAAAACTTTTCCGCACTTAAGACACCTGAATTAAGTCTCATAAAATGAAATACTGGCAAAAGTTAAAGAATGATCTGAGTGCCAAGAGAGACCCTGCTATATGTTTGCAAAACCTCTTCGGCACTCGAATGGTTAAAGGCAACTTTTCACCTTTCTCACAGCTGTTCGCAGCATTGCCTTGAATAAAACACAATGCCCTTTGGGACACATTCAAATGATGAATTTATGTGTATCTTCTTTTTCCGGTTCAGTATTTTAATGCCAATAATAGCAAGCAGCTACTGTTATTCTCAGTTTACTTTTCTAACTAGTAACTCTTTTAATATAATACTTAACATTCTTCTTTTACTATATTGATACACATAAATAAAAAAAACTAAGAAAGAGGCAATTTTTCTTATTTTCTAAATTCTGAAACAATACTTTTTGCTTGTTTTATTAACCTCTTAAGAAGGTCAATTTTTCTATTAATAAAATTGAAACGAATATGATACGGTAAGAAATAAGGAAAATATAAATTACTTTACATTTTTTATCAAAGATTACCACTGATTTTTCTTTCAAAAACAAAGGCGTTCTAAAAATTAAAAAAGACATTGTTGTATTCTAACTAAAATATTATTTATTCCGGGATTTTAATGTATGCAAAGGATAGTTAAAATTAGGAGGGTATCCATACGCGTTAATTGAAACTTTTAGAGAGTGTTACAATTTTATTGTATGTTAATTGAAGCAAAATCTCCGGTGCTTTTCATTTTTATCAATTGAAATTGTTTCAACTTCTTAGTAGTTGATTCTTCTGAAATTAGGAAGTATTCAGTTTAACATCTGCGCATATAATGGCTTCTAGATTTTATTTCATAGTTAAAAAGATGAACTGAATTCAAATTACGGAACGATTTTTAATTTTATGGTAATAACAAAGATCTTTATGCAAAGAAAATATTTCCTCTTTCCATTAAAAGTTTAAAATTTTGAACTCATCCTTCTCAATCTGTCATTGAAAGCGAATTTTAGTTAAAGACATGAAGTAATACTTTAATATAAATGAAATGAAAGTTTATAAATCATGAAAAATATAATTTATTGGTAGTTTATTATCTTTTGAGGCATTACACTAGAACAAGGAAAGAAGGAATAATATATAAATCAAACAATAATAATCCATTGTCTTAAATTTAAAAAGACATTTATTACATTCCTCTGAGTAAGTACTTAGATATCCAAAATTACAAAAATAACGCAAAACAGTACGCATTTTCTAACGCTAAATAAGATGTCCAATTGTTGTTTAATTAACAAACATTTAGTGTGCATACAATTTGAATTTTGTTTCGGATTTTTTTCATACTTCCGATTTATCATAATTATTGATTAAGACTATCCAAGCCTAAAATTATAAAATTTCATTCAAATTATGAGGCAATTTCAATTTTCATTCTTCAATAATAAACAAAACTAAATAAAGAAAGGGTGCTTAAGATTGTTCTTTAATTTTTATCTGAAGAATGGTTTTTTAAGATGCTTGATTCGATACTTCTAAACTGAACCAAGAATTCAACTTTTATGCATCTGTAATTTAATATTAAACTATGTTGGATTTAATAATAATATGTTATAGCACGATATGATATTTTCTGTTAAATTAACAAAAAATTGATTGAAATGAAAAAAAGAAATATATCTTTCATGTTTTCGGTCTTTTCTGCAAAAGTTTTTGAAAAAAAATTACAATGCTCAACTCAAAGATTCGAAATAGGTTAACTTTTATTAAAATCTATTGTAGTATATCGAATAAAAAATTAACATGCATAAATTTTCGATTAGGATGAAACATAGCCATGTTCTTTTATTGCAGGGGTGTCAAACTCGTGGCCCACAACGAACATTTTTGAGGCCCATAGAGTATATCGGCACAAAATAATACATAATAAAATACCAAAATTTCTCCAGAAATAGGAAAGACAGTAGCAAAGAAGAGATGTCAAGTGTCAGGATGTAAACATTAAGTTTTCTTGTTCTTTTATTTATGTTTATTATAATGTATTCGAAATAAACTTATATACGTTTCTAAAAATATTGATTTTTTTTTTTTACTACCCATCTAAAATTAAACCCTGTTTGTTTGGCCAAAGTTAGCTTTTGAGTTTGACACCCTTGTTTTATAGGATACGTTTGAGAATAGTATAAATATATTTATTTAAAAATATGGCCTGTAATTTTGTGTATTGCTTCTTGATAATAAAAAAAAATATTTATTTGCATTTAATTAATTGAACAAAAGAAGAGTTATAAAACCTTAGAAGAGACTAAATTCACACAAATACAAGTTTTTAATTTTTCTTTCTTAGTATAAAACACCACTTACAAAAACAACGACAGAATTATTCAACTACTTATCAAAGTAAAAAAAATTAGTTTTTTTATTAATTATTATTTTATTATTTTTTTTATTTATGTATTGCCAAACATTAATGTTATTTAATTTGCTAGGTTAGATATAATTTTACCCTTTTGAGGTTATAAAAAGATAATTTTTTGTTCTTTTCGTTTCCTATACTTGCATTTTTTAATATTTCAACTACCGATATTCTTAAGTCTATTTAAGTATATTTCTTGAAAATTTCTTGCCATCTTTTTAATGAAAATAAAGTCATCAGTTATGTAATGTAGCTTTTACAAATACAAAAGCTAAATAACTCCTTCTTGTTTTAGAATGTGATCATTATCGCAAAGCAAAAATTATGTTTTGTTTAACTTTATTTTATAAACATATCATTCATGTTCCAATCATATTAGTTCAAAAATTAAATAGCAGCATTCTTAACTGAATATCAATTGAATTATTTTAAACTATTCGATCCTTTATCTGATATTTTGATCCAAAAACAAACGAAACAGTTTTTAAAAAAGTTAAAATAAATGAGGTTTCCTTCACAAGACTTCCTACTCAATGATAAACTGGATCTTAAAATTATAATAATCTAGCGAGGTGGCCCTAGATTATAATGGATTTCGTCATGAGTTCATCTTCACTGAATTATGAAAAAAATTGCTACGTATAATTAACTAGCTGGTATACCCATTCTTCGCACGGGTGAACTGAAAAATTAAACAACACAGATTGAAGGAAAAAGAAGTTTTTAATGAGTTAATTTTATGTGAATTGCAAATTAAACAAAAAAAGCGTTTTGCATATATCAGCTAAACAAAAAAAAGAAAGAAAAAAAAAACACCTTTGTTAAATTTTAAGTATGTAGATCTAATAGCTGATAAAAAGGATTTTTTTTATTTATAATTCCTCGTAACACTCTTCACACAGGGTCGATTTTTCAAAATACCTCCATAAGCTGATCTCTACTCAGCAAAAGTAACACATTGTTAAAAGTTTTGCGTAATGAACGCTTAACGTAGTGTAAATAATTTATATCTGAAAGTTAGTATTACTTTCAGTTGTATTTATTTTATTTTAAAATTGTAATATTCGCAAGCAACGCCGTTTCTTAAATTATAATGGTGATTCAATGAAAAACATAGCGAAATATTAATGATAAAGTCAAGTTGACAAATGCCTAGCTACTTTCGTAGCTCGAGCTTTATTAAAGCTTTGAAAGACCCGCCGTGTAGGGGAGAAATGCACTTTAATACTTTATCCAACAGCATTATGATTTACTGCAGTTTTTTTCATACAATATTTTTTTTGGATCACTACATTTACAAATTAAGGGATATACATAAACAAAATACTCCACTTTGGAAAATTTAATCCGTTGAGCTAATAAATTAATTAAAGATATTCCACTGTGTAAAATTAATTATCTACACCGTTCACTTAAAATAAGTAGTCAAATCATTTTCCAAGGTCTTCATTAACATACAAAAACATAAGACACTTAAATTTTGACATAAACTATTTTTTCGGGACAAAAATAATAATCTTTGCAATCCGCTGAAAACACCGTCAGCTGAAAACGCAATTTCTGCTATAAAACTATTCGGCTTCCCCGCTAAAATACTCATCAGAGAACCCGTGCTGCCATATATCTTGGAAGAGTGTATTTCAAAGAATATTCCTGCTAAGTATTGGTAGAATATTCCTTTTAAGTCGGTATGGTGTGGTAGTTAGGAGAAGTAGGTCCCACCTCATTTGTCGTCCACGTCACTTGACCATGGTTCAAATTTACGCGATACGTTGCCAAAAGCCCTCGTGTAGCTGAACAGTGCGATGTTAATATTAACTCACTCACACACTCCAAAAAATACAGTACAGTAGTTATAATTATTTTTATACTTAAAAACGCAATATCTGCCTATTCAATTAAAATTATAGCGTTATATTTAACTTCTAACAACAAACAAATTTTGAAAATTTGTCCAAATGATGCAGTGTGAAAGAGAAAGTTTATTTACTTTAAGTACCAGAACCGACAAAAGCATTTATTTTGAAAAAAGATCAATTTCTTACTACCAAATATGCATAAAAAAATCATAAAAAAAACATTAAAATAAAGAGAGATTTATAACATCCTCTCCCTTCAAAACTTAGTTTTATTCTGAAATAAAAAATAGGCATTATTCTGATCACAGGAATTATTTAGAAGCGAGCCCCTTGCGTAGCCAAAACAGAAACAGTTTTTCACAAACAAAAGATAGGTATATGCTGTGGTTGGCTTTTTTGCAGCGCAAGTCAGATTTGCTTGCAGATGCCAGAATTTTTTCCTACTTACTTGACAAATATCGTTATATTTTGGACACTTTTTACAAATTTTTATAAATTATAGCCTATGCTATAAATTATAGCCTATGTGTTATTCTGATGTATAAGCTATATTACTGTAAAGTTTCATTAAAATCCATTCAGTTGTTTTTGCGTGAAAGACCCACAAACATCCTCACAAACTTTCACATTTATAATATATATTAGATTTTAACAAAAAAAATTTTTTAAAATTTAAATAAGCACCTTTGTTGCTTTTCTTTTCTTCATTCTTGGAAATAAGTTGCTTAAAAATGTAATGGTGTATTGCGATGATTATCCAATATTCGTACTTGTGATTTTAAAATAAAAAAAACTATGCTAATAATAAAACCAAAATATGTATTAGATCAAACACAACAATAACAACAATTACTTTCTTTAACATACATAATATCATATAATTGATATTTATATAATTTTACCATAATGGAATAAATGTTTATTTTTAATATAACATCTTCTCTTTTGTACCCATTATTGCAGTTATAATTTCAATCACATAGCCACAGACACAAAATTTGTGTCTGGAGTTTTTATAGCCATGACTTCTTAAATGTGTATACTTTCCTCCCAAACAATTGGTATCGATTTGATTTGTAATGTTTTTCCCACTTATTTGTGAATAATAGCCTTTCAAAACCAATTTCTTTGAACTTAATCAATAAAAAAAAATTACATAAAATTATAATTTTTATTTAACTAATATTTTACTTAAAAACTCGTATAAAAAATTCAATTGAAAATACCCTATAAAAGAGAGAAAATATGAACATAACTTTAAAAGTGAATGTAAAGAATGAGGAAGGGAGTGGGAACTATATAATCATTTACAAAATATCTTTACAAATAACTAAAGACGAAATTGTAGAGTTTACCTAAGGTTAATAATACATTTCGTACATTAATCTAGATGAAGCTTTAATACAGCAAAATTTATTATTAAGTAGGACCTTTGAAAAACTGCACAAAGTAAGAGAGGAAGAGGGAAAAAATTGTTTCTATGAATGAAGTTTGTTAACATTGGTGGCTGATTCCCGGCAAAATGTCATATATTAGAAAAAATTCAGAATTTTTTAATAGGTTTTAAAGTTGCAGAGAATTTTTCTCTGATATTCCCAACACTTTTTTCTTAGACTATGTATAAATATTTTTGTGTGTGTGTACAGTAAATAAATTCATTTTACGTGATTATGAAACATCATTTCAAGGATTCAGTGATAAAAGCTCTTAACATTAATAGTTAAAACATTATAGATACAGACTTAAAAGATTTTTTTCCTCTCTTTTTTGTTGCTAAATATTGGAAGAATATTTACTTTACATTAACTTCTAGTTTGGGGAGGGGGATGACTGAATATGCTATATTTAAACCATTTTTTAATTGTATGTAGTTTAAATTCTGAATTTAAATTTTATCTCAAAGAGGAAGTTCTTTTTTAAAGATTCTAATCTAGAGGGAAGGAAAAAACCCAGAGCTTTAATTAACTTTCCAAAATTTTAGGTAGGAAAACTGATTTTATAAAAAATAAAAATTTTGGAAGATTGCTATAGATGATGCAATACACATACGCTTTGCATAAAATAAAAAATTGTTACATAAGCACAAAGCAAACAAATGGAGTGAATAATATAGATTTCGATAGATGACTAATTTTCTTTTTCGTACGAGTGTGTATATTCCGAAGAAATAAAATAACATAAAAAAGGTGATAAATATCCGATAACAATTCTCACATACAATAACTAATCAGTATTTATGAGCTTCATAAAGATAAACGTTACAAAGTTGGTCTTAAAATTTTGTCAACTGAAGCATCTACTGGTTTACGCAATACATTCGTAACACAGTTGTCTACTCGCAAGAAAAAGACGAAAACAATATTTTTTATGTTTTCGAAGTTAAGATTTCTTGGCTGAATAACAACTTTCAAAACATGCAATATGTTTGGTTTAATGGTCAAATATACATAATGTTAAATCTTTTATTACCCATAAAATAACTCTTGTTTACCTACCAATAAAATGTACCCGACTACTTTTCTAATGTCTGCTTCCACCAATATTGAACTTAATTTTCAAAAATCTATATAAATAAAAATGAATGTTTTTCTGTAAGTCTGTTATGTCTTCCTAAACCGTACATCCGATTGCGATGAAACTTTGGGGAATGGTTGTACATAAGCCCGCGAAGGTTTCTGAGTTAGTAAAATTGATCCCTAAGGGGCTTGGGCGTTAGAGATATACATTTCCGTTTTCGAATTATTAGACCTACAAATTTGAAATTTTTGGTAGTCATGTTCCTTTCCTGGAGTAGAGGTCCTCTACAAAAAACCTTTACGGGTGGGTAACGGCTAGTATGCTGTAATAGTAAGGTGACCAACCGTCCTCCTTTAGGGAAGACAGTCCTCCTTTTGTAGGTTCTGTCCTTCCTCGAAAAGTGTCCTCCTTTTCAATATTTTAAAATTAATCTGTTAATCTCTATTCAGAGATGAACCAAACATGTTTCCAATATATCGAAGAATGATCTGAAACAAATTCCACGGGAAATAACAGTTTCTTCATCGCAAGTAAATTGGGCAGATTTAGAAAATTGTGTTGAGTTTTTATTGAAATAAATGTCTGATATTAAAATCGATAATAATTGTATGTTTGAATAAATTAGAAGAGTGAATATATATATATTTAAATTCTGATAAATTAAAACAATTTGAAAATCAGCATGTTGAAATTGATAAAAGATGGGTGGAAACATTTAACCACTTCAAAAATGAGCGCACTCCATATGAAAATTTAATTATTCTTGTTGAATTTACATTGTGTTGCCTTGGTACTAATGCAGTAGTTGAAAGAGTTTTTTCTCAATTGGTAATGATTTTTCGTCAAGTGAAAAATCAAGATTAAATGTAGATACTTTAGCTGCAGCACTTACAAAGAAATTCAGTATGAAGGATGTTTCTTGCTCCAAAATTTCCGATGTATTAGAAAATGATATATTGACCAAAAAAAGTATTCAATGGGAAAATACTCGTTTAAGCAAATAATTAAAGAATTGCAAGCGTAAGTAGCTTATTTTTATTTGAATTAATAAAATGTTTCATATATTTACGTTGTAACTTTTTCTTAAATTTTTTGCGAGCATCCTCCTTTTCATTGTAAAAAAAAACTGGTCACCTTAATAATAGTGATGTTTTTCTCTTATAATACGTACCGGATTAAAGTAAAACTCATACAAAAATTAAACAATATCCTATAAATCCGTAAATGCGTTATTGTAATTTATGTGTACTCAAGAATACGAGAAAAAATTGAAATAAGAACAAATTATTAAGAGAATTTTATGAGACAATTATAAGATTGCTATGTTTATTCCGAGAACTTTTCGTCGAAATTTTGGATTTCTATTGACATATTCTCGATAAAACGATTTTCCTACCTGAAATTTTGCGTGAGATAGTGGAGTTAGCGAAAATTATTTGCTGACAACATACAACGCATAATCTTATAAGTTATTATGTGTAATCTGAGTAAGAAAAATAAATTTCGCCGTTAAACAAACAAAATATATTGTTTTACGCTTTATTAAAATTTTAATTCCTTTTTCAAACCTTTATCAGAAAAATCTTCAAACCTACAGACCTTTTCCTTCTTTCTTCTCCTCTGAGTTTTTAAAATTTCAAAAAATTCCACAAATAAGACATATTTTGGCAATAACATGAACAGTGCAAACTTATTTAGCATTATGGCATAGGAAACAAAATATGGATCACATTTTATACCAGAAAAAGGGAATCAACTTAAATAAAAATTAGTAATATAATATGCACTCTATAGGATTTCAAAATCAGAATGCAATATTGATTTTAAAAGCCTTTTTCTAACTGGAAAAATATTCAGATTTTGGGTCATATTCTTAACCACTACGAGAAGACAGTTTTAAGGGATAAGATTCAGTGAAAGCAATTACCGTATTTACTCAAATCTAAGCCGCATCTTCCCCTCCCCCCCCCCTCCAATTCTCTACACAATTTTGACAAAAAATAATAAAAAAATTATAAAAGGTTTAAATTATAAAGGGAATTATTAATAAGTTTATGTCACCATTATTAAAAACTTTTAAACACATACATGAATCTATAATTATTGTAACTGTCAGTATCGTGTTTCGAAAATGATTCACTGGTGACTTTAAAATTGATACCAGAGTCATCATTTTCCCGTACGCGTTGTCGTCTTTCGTGCCATCAATACGTTTGTTATGTGACATTTTTTTAAAAAGAATGTTTTATAAAAGAATGTAAATGAATAATTAAAGATTGTTGAACATTTACAAGCAAAAATTTTATCATATTGTTTATGCTATCGACGTTTATTTGTTTCATTCGTATAAAATTTTCAGTAGTCATTGCTTTGTTTCATTTTTTTCTGCATTCAAAATTGCCTCCATTTTTCATACTCGCGTCATAGTGAACTCGTCTTGATGCTATTTCTGATATCTTTGATTTTTAGGTGATTAGTAGAAAGCTTATACAAAAAAAATTCCTAAATATAAGTAGAAACAATGTTCAAGATAGACTGAATGCTGGAGATAAACTGCGGAATGGAATAAATCATCGATGCAAGAGACCAGAATGGAGGGTTACACTTTTCCTTCTGAAAAGGGTGGGAGCTCAATTTCCCCATCCAATAAATATTTGCCTTCGATTCCAAGCTACACCCAATTTTCAGTAACATTGGCACTAGAAAAATAGTGAGTCTTAGATTCGAGTACAGCATTATTATTTATAAGCATTTCGATCATCTCATTTTCCAACTTTTAAATGCTTGTGTTCGAAACTCTGAGGTATTATCAAATATCTGTCACTTTCTTATCATCATTCAATCTTACATGACATAACAATAATCACCTTTTCAATGTTCTTTGAATTTTATCACTCAAGTGCATCATTTCTTAAACCTGAAATCACAAATCTAAGTGGAATTGTGCGATTGATCGTTTCAAAGGAACAATATTTTTCAAAACTTTCGTTTTTTAATTAGCATGATTCCCAGATATATTGAATATGTAATATATTTTATATATTTCTGCCTAAGCAAATAAAACAATTTTGTAAAAAAAAAAATCCATAGAAAAAAGCGCTCAGGAATACTTTTCTTTAAAACAATTCTCTGTGCATCAGAGAACTTAAAAGCAAGTTAAATAATTCCCAATGTTTGTGAAACTACAGATGAAAACCTTTGTAGTTTGTCACAGTCATACATTATAAGATCGGACATCTTGTAACAATCGAATGTTTCTTTACGTGAAAACGAAATTCTGAAAAGTGCTATGAATCTTACTTAATTATCTTTATATTTCTTCAGTTGTAGAGTAGATCCAGAGGATATTTTTTCAAAGTGATATAAAAACTGCGTCATATTATCATTACCTATATTAATTTTATGTTTACCAAGCAATTAAAGGGATAATATTCCCAAGAATTTTAAATAATATTTATGAAGCTTAATTTTAATTAGTAGTTAACAATTCTCAACTTATAACTCTCATGTTCATAATTCATAAAATATATTATATATTTTTTTCTCTAATTAATATTGGAATTATACATTTGTGCTCCTATATATTTTCAGCTGTAAATTTTAAGAATAAGAGATGTTTGTATTTATTCTCATTATGTTAATGGATTGTTTTTAAACAAAAGTACTGTATACTTATTTATTTTAAATAAATTTTTAAAGGCTTAATTTGAGTTAAGAAAGTAATTTATTGAATTGCTAGATTCTCCTTTACAAACACAATTTAAGTAGCTTCTTATACAAGTTAAAATAATTTACTCCAATATTTTACGAAATGTGGCTAAATTCAGAATTTACAAGAGGTATTATCTAACGAAATGTTTATTTTTTTATTAAATTTATAGGGATGATTTAATTGATAATGAAAAGAGAAGATGAATGTGTCTCCAAAAAAATGTATTTTTTAAAATTTTTTCACTCTCTTTTTACAGAAGAAAATTAAGGTATCCGACTACTTTCGGAACCGTGATTTTAAAAAAGCGCATACATGGATAATTTTCATGATATTTAGTGCCACTTAGATTAGAATACATGTATAAAATTATTTTAAGGGCATTTTGGCAAAAAAAATTTATTTAAATGCAATATTTCGGCAAAAAATTAACTTAGAATAACCTTTTTTCAAAATGTTCTTTTTTGAAAAATGCTTCTATTATAATAATATTTTGTCTGTGTGTAGCTGAGACCTCTGTACAGAGGCTCAGCTATGATTTTTAAAACATTCACTTTGTGACAAATCTATACGGAACTTTATCACTAACCTTCTGAGTCGTCTTTTTTTAGGGAAATTTAATTCCCTACCTATTTCCAATCAGCTCCAAAAAGAGGACAGGATTCCTTGTTATGCAGATTAGATAAAGTATTTAAGTTAAACGGAATCGTAAAGTTAGGGCAGTAGGAGAGAGAGATTGAAGCAGAAAGTGATAATAGTGAAGTTAAATTTATAATTGAAGATTTATTGTTGGATAATTTAATCTCAAGAAGATTTGAGATTCAGTGTGGTAAATATTAATTTATATTTGAAGTCTCACTAAAGATTTATATTAGGAGTGAGATTAAAGTTAAATGTTCAATAGGAACATTATTGAATATAATTCTGGGATCTCTTATTGCGGTAATCTCTGCGTGATCGATATTCTAATTGTTAATTAATTGGATCGTTAAATATTTAAGTTAATTTAAAGGAAATACCCTTGTTTAAACCTCATATAGCTATTTCTTTATATATTTGTTATTAAAAGTCTTTGATTCTATTTGGGAAAGATTACCAAATAAAGAAAGTTATTTATAAAAATGGCTACTGGTTCTTATCTGACTCCTACTTATTCTCGTTCTCAAAGTGAGGTCCAAGGGGACCTTCACAACTTCACTTTCAGAGTTACAACCATTTGAAATAATTATCGGAGTTTTTTTTAAAAAAATTTCTCTTAAAAATTGGAAATTTCACACCATTTTAATGTTTCCTTTTAAAGGTGAATTCTAAGGATAAAATCTGTAAAATTTTCAAGTATTTTAAGTTGTACTACGGTATTTAATAATCAATATCTGCAGTATGAAGCCTTTAGCGATTTTTAGCATAATCTCCTAATTACAGCTTTTGAAATAATAATACTAGTCTAAATGATTATAAATCTTTTACGTATTGTGATCACAATAGTTTGAAAAAAATACGAATTGCTTTTTGGAAATGCTATAATAAAGTTAAATATATTCTAAATACTAAAGCTTGTATAATAATAATTATACAATTAATAATTTGGCAAAATAAATATATAAACACGCGAATACCTATTTCTACGAAAAGCTAGCGTAAAAATAGTTTCTATCAAAAAAAATATTACTTATGACTTACATTCCTATTAAAGAGATACCGCTCTAAAGTGGGGGAGAAGGAATATTTTCGTTATCAGAAAAATTCCATAGCGTGACTTGTGCAAGATGAATGTTTGTTTTGTCTTTTTTTAAAACTTAATATGTCTTCCAATTAAATGATATAACCGAAAGGATTACCACGTGAATTGCAGGTAGTTGATAGTGAGGAATTTTCTTATCAGTAAGGATAGTGAATTGTCAGAATTTTTTATCACTTTCGGTCGGAAGTCGGATGAAATTCAGTTTGCCGATGTCACCAAACACAGAGCAGAGTTCATTTTCACGCATGTACAATGCGTAGACTTTTTGCAAGTGATAAAGAGAAAGCGAATATTATCAACGAATCGAACTAGAAATGGTGGCTTGGGCTATTTATTTGAAAAAGGGGGGTTTAAAGTTTAAATTTTCTAGTTATTCAAATCCTACTATTAGTTCACTCTTTCATGTATATATATATATATCTTGTTCAAATTTTCAACCGTTAATAAGATTCTTCTTATTCATCCATTCAAGTTCAAATACATTTTTTTAAACTTGTAGTGAATGACACTTGATGCTAAAGCAGTTTTTTCAAATATTAATTCATTAATGAAACTTTATTTTTTAATTTTAAATTTATTCTGCGTTATTTCAGACGAAGTTAGAATTAGCTGCAACAGATGGAGCCAGTAGGTTTTCCTAACAAACTTTTTCTTGGCTTCAAATACCTATTTTTTTTCATCTACTCAAGTTCAACACACATTTTTTTTAAACTTGTACTTGATGTAAAAAACAGTTTTTACAAATATTAATTCATTAATTAAAGTTAATTAACTAAAATAAATTTTTTCTTTGTTAATGTAAGTAGGAATTGACTTTAATTTTTTTTCATATTACTTGTTTTTAAATATAATAACTGAGTGAATTAATTAAAGTGAAATTGAGTGAAATTAATTAAAAATAAAGAGAATGATAAGTATCAATATACATTTCTCCCACACATGATAGTTAAATTTTCATTTATATGATTAATTATTTTTAATAAAAGCATATTCTTCACGTGCATATTACTCGTATGAGCGACAGTAGCATTCAAAAACAAATTTTTTCAGCTAAGCCAGTGGTTTCACAAATTTTGTCGACTCTCGGTCTTAAGATAATATTTAAAGCCAATGAACATGCTGCAGGTAGTTTAAGAGTTAAGAGTTTAATAGGTAGTTAAGCTAACCCAAAAAACTGTAAAGTGATTCCGGGAAGCCCCATAAACACGCATTAGAAGAATTTATCTTTAGACAATATTTAAAACAGATCAACATAATAGGTATTAATCATAGATATTAATGTAATTTACTTATTAAATCGGGATCCAGGTGTCATCAACCATTGCATTATATTCAGTAACTGGAATATGTGTTTGTGTATTTTTTTAATACAAACTGTCGAAGTCTAGGTATATTGAAAATATCTTCCATATACCTACCTTCCATTTTTCCATTTTATTTTCTGCTTTAAATTGCTTCTATATTCTGTTTTTGTTGCCATATGCGTCGATAAATATTTCTAACTGAAATACATTGTTCAGAATGGCATTAAATGTTTATAACTGCTTGAGAAACTTCTACGTATTCTGCAAATTTGCAGCCTAAAATTTAGAATATGTTTCTGCTTAAATTTAGACTTTAACGTCGAATCTGCTGATATTTCGATAAGTTTTACATTCTCTTGCATTGGCAAGCCTTCTGCTTTATCCGTTCATGTTTGAAGAACGTGACTTTTACGAGAAATCCAGGATTTTACATTATCCATAAAATATTTATTTATATTTATTTTTACATGCAAACTGCTTTTCAGGGGATTCAATCTTTTATAAAAATTAAAAACTTACTAAAATTTTGGCGTTTTGATTAATCAAATAGAAATCACTTGCGGAAACGCAGTCAAAATTCCAGGAAACCCAGGTTGAAGACCCCTGGGTTTGACCATGTAACACCAGAATAAGGGATATACCTAAACTTTGATGGATAGACGCAGTAAAGGATGATTGTTTGGTCCTTAAAACTAAAAATTGGAGGTGATTGGCTGCAAGTAGAAGTAGTTGGAAACGTCTGGTTAAGAAGACCTTGGTCCATCCTAGGCTGTCGCGACATAGATGATGATAGTTCTTAGCATTTCTTCACTTCATAATCTAAAGATCATAATCATTTGGTAATGACGTAATGTTTTTTCATAAGGTATATTTTAGAAAATAACAATCGCTGCGTACATATAATATAGACAGCGCCTACTCCTTCCTTTTAAAAGACTGAAATAATTTACCTATTGGCAAGCTACTTTACTAAAAATGCAATAGAATGAGAATTTAAATTTCGTTTTTTCTGATTATGAAAGTATGTTTAATTTTCAAAATTCCTACTTAGAATAATGTAGAAATCCAGAGAGTAAATACTCTTTCATACAAATACACACAAATGTCATAATTATTAGTATTAGTTTTCCACACTCTTATGTAATATTTTCTTTTTCTCCCTTTTACATTTATCGTGAGCCTTCTATAGTATTCCTTGTCATTTCTAAAATTTATGACTTCGTTTTTCTTTTGAAAGTTTCTTAATTGTGTTTACTGTTGATAAATGAAGTTGTCGCTTCCAACTTACATAATTAAATGTTCTGCATATATCATTATTGGAGGTCTGGATAACGACATACTTTCGCATAAATATCGCGGGGTTAGTGCTTTATTTCTTTAAATTCAAGTAATCATAGGAATTTTGAATTTTTTTACCCTCATGAATTGATTGAAAATTTGGAAATGGATGTACAATTTGAAATTGAAATTTTAAATTTGGTAATTTTGGATTTAAAAATGTAAATTTGGAAAGGGGGCTTTTAGGTGTCTTTTTCATTATTTGAGTGTGGTTCATATTGTTAAGGAACTAATGGGAACTAACACTGAGTTAAGTTGGTTTTAAGCTTTGGATGAATGTTACAATAATTTGTGTTAGTATAGAGCAAAAATATACAAGCAGTTTGTTAAATAGTTGAAATGTTCTTTTGAAATAGTACAAGAAAAAATGCCATTTTAAATAAATTTGCTTGAAGTGCCTAAATGATACAAATTTAATTAAAATTTAACACCATATTTTTTATTTTCTAATTGAAACAAATTAACAAAGAAATGTAACTTTTGAAGAGATTATTACAACAAATTTTACTTGGTATTTAATATTAACAAATATTTTTAGGTTTAACGAGGAAAATTTTTTCGAACTGATCTTATATTGATTTGTGATAGTGCATACAAATATAATTCTAGAATAAAAGCCATGCTCTATAAAAAGTAGTTTCATTATATTATCAAAAAATTATCATCCCCTTGGATACTCAAGAAATGGATTCAAGAGCAATGGTTTTACTTTTTCCATTTATAAACAATTACATCCGGTTTGGCTTGAAAGATATCGACAGGTGGTCTTCTAATTTTTTAAAAAGAAAAGATTAAGTGATGGAATGGATTTTGCTAGGATATAGAATTTGATAAGCGTATTGTAGAGAATATTTTTATCATATTCCTTTGAATGTAAGGAAAGAAAAAACTAAAACATTATTATTTACCGAGAATCTTCTTTCGGCGCTGATTAATAGCTGATATTAGGAAATGGGTTGAAAAGAATTCTAATTGCGTGTATGAGTGCTTAAAAGTTTAATTTTTCTAATAAAGTAAGGATTTACTCTGCTTTTCGAGAGGAAAAATAAGAGGTGAGTCTAAGATGTTATATATCTCACAATCACACACAGAAAAATACTTTACATAAGAGAAAGCGGAGGAAAAAAAGAAATATGCTTTCTTTTTTATTTAATTTAGTTGCATTCTTCATTTTGATTTATTTTTGGTGAAGTTAAAGTTTCATATTTACTGTGCATATTAAATATATTTATTGCATTTATAGTATCTCTTCCATTCTCAGTTTTAAATGTTCGTAAAAAGTTCCAGAATTGGAACCTTTCTTGTAAGAGAGACAAAATACAAAGGAATGATTTTTTTTATTCATATATAAACCACTTATCATAGAAATCAATGTTTTTTAGTCACAGTTTTAAGTTATTAAAATAATTTATCTTATTTATAGTAATAAATGTTTTAATATGTTTAAATTATTATGTGATTTATTATATCGATAGATGTAATTGAATGTTATTGTATTAACTGTGTGTTTCAGAAAAGCACGATGGATCATTTCATCGAATAATTATACATTTTCATTTTTCATTTCAAGAGAAAAATTGAGTTTTGTAGAAAAGATTTGTATCAAAATTAATGAAAACGATTGGTTTGAATTAACGTCTCTCTACAAAAGGTATCCCAATGGGTACCAGATGGACTTCTTGGGAGTCTATAGAAGTTTGAAAAAGGTGTACCTTTTGAGGATTTAATTATAAGATAATAATATTCGTTTTAATATGTATAGATTTAATACAGCTGTGTGTGTGTGCATATGGAGGTGTGTTCGAAGCATTCAAAACAGAAAGTCTATAAAAAAAATTAAAGCAAAATCTAATCCTTCTACCTTTTTTTCTAGTTTTTTGTCATTTTCTCAATTAAATTGCTATCGTTAATTTTTTTGTGCAATTATTTGTATTGTTATTATATACTCTAAAGCCCAGTGGCTGAGTGTTAGCGTTTTGCGCCTCCACACCGCAGGTCGAGTGTTCAAATCCAGGGCTTTGCAAGGTCGACTCTTAGTCTTTTATCCCTTCAAGGTGTCGATAAATGAGTACTAAGTTTGTGCTTGAGAACTTAACACTGTGGGTTTCGCATCAGACTGACCACCTGACTGGGACATCTGCTCATGTATTTCAGTGCCCAAGGTTGCATATACTGAAATGTGCACAGTTGGTCCTCATGGGCAGTTGAACCACTGAGTTTAGTTTAGTTTACATAATATAGAGAAAAATCTAAGGATGATTAATAAAGAAAAGTAGAAATGGGGCAATGTTGGGAAAGGTTTGGGAATCCCAGCTCTAGAATTTAAATGAGAACTTGCAGAGACCGATCTTTAAATCCTAAACCTAGAACAAATAAAGATGGTAAATATAGAGCTAATTTCCCACTCTACTAACTTCAACAGCAAGCCACATAAGGATTTTATGCAGCAGCTATTATTACTCTAAGTGACATTTGATAAGTCATGTAGAATAATGACTTATCAATAATCCCAGTCGAATCAATTAGTACTTCTAGCCGTGCATAAAGTTCGTGATCGTAATAATTAATCTACTTGGGTATTATTTAAGGAGGTAGAATCGTTCGGATGATTAGAATAAGGCACAGTTTTGAATTAAAGAATAGATTATATAGAAATATAATAAAGAAAACAATATATAAATGTAATAGATATTTATGAAAGTTATGAAAGAAACGAAAGAGATTAAAATGATCAATATATATCACTATAATCTGCGATATTAGAAATTAATTCGAATTATATCTTATATATTTCCGTTTATGTCTAAAACTGCTGTTAATAATGCATTTATATGACAAAATTAATGCCTTATATTTTAATACATTTCAAAACTTAGCAGGTTTATTTTAGAAAACACATTTAAGAATAAAATTTTGAACAAGTTCTAGTTTCCATACTAATTGATTTTTAAAAAATTGTAAACATTTTCAACTGAGATTAATGTTTGATATTATACTTATTCTCTATTCGATTTTTGAATTTCATTGGAAAAAAGGAGGGTTTTCAAATTTGTTAAATAATTTAATAATAATTTTTAAAGATTTGCACCTCAGTATAATGAAGAATTAAAAAAAATTAAGCATTGTAGGAGATTAGACTGTAAATGTAACTAATAATTCGTATATTTCGTGTGTTAATTTAAGAAATGTTTTTCTTGAAGTACAATACTTTAAAAAAATGAGATATTTTTAAAAGATATTAAATTTGATTCATTCTTTTGATGTATTAATAAAACGATGTCAAGTTATTGTTGATTAACTTACCTTCATATTTTAAAAAGTAAAAAAGAATGTTTTGGAAAAGTTATAAAAATTTACATTTAGTGCCATTTAAATGCTGGCATTGCAAGAATAATTTCCATTATTAAATTATTCATAAGAGAATACTGTATGCATTGTGAACTTCTCGATAGCAATATATAAAAGAAAGTACTAAAAAAATTGGTATTGTACTTTTTTATGTATGTATCTTAGAAGAAAACACATATATCATGTAAGAATAAACAAATTTTTATAGCACTAGATTTAAATACCTCTTTTTAAGTATCATTATAGAAGAAGAAAAGGTTTTAAAAAAACTAACCTGTGTATCTTATTTTGATCACATAAAAAAGCAATATATCAAAATAACAAATTACTAAGTTTTCATCAATCTTCATGTAATAGAATTAAATAAGTTTTATAATTTTGAATATGGTCAGTTAAAGAAAACAACACTTAGAATTTCAGATACTAAAAATTGTTCTTTGCGAAATTGATACATGTATTAAACCAGTGGTGTCAAACTCAAAAGTTAACTCGGACCAAGCAAACAAGGTTTAACTTAAGGCGGGCGGCAAAAATAATCAATATTCATAGAAACGGGAGTTTATTTCGAATAATACATTATTATAAACATATGTTTTTTTTATTCTTCATGCCTTGCTTTTTACATTTTTCAAAAAATGTTAAGAACATAACTACAATTTTTCAGATTACTTTTCAGTTAATCTCTTTATGAGCCAGATTAAGAGAATTTAAGTTGCCTTCAGCTTTAAATTTAAAATTAACATTTTTGCTAAGAGTTCAATGGTGTACACAAAGTGTGGGGGGTTGAGGTTCAAACCCCTCCCTAAACATTGTCCAACAATTTTAATTTTTACCTAAAGATTACCCTTTTGACGCTTTTGTCTACGTGTTGTTTAGAATATAATCCCCCTGCTTACGAGAGAGGTCTGTGTACGCTACTGTACGAGTTCACAGTTTTAGAAACCAGAGTATTGTATTATATTTCATTGTATATACATACTACAGAGAAACTTATTTTTTGAATTCCTTTTAAAGGGGAAAAAAGCCCAAATTTTATTTTGATAAATATTTATTTATTTACTGAAATTTTTAGACAGGGAAATTCATGTGTTGAGAAAATAAATTTCCCTTGGCATTTCGAAAGGCATGGAATTTATTTCATGAAACCAAAACTCGCGTTTTATTTTAAATAATTCTATAAAGATTGTAATTAAAGTATATATAATCCCACAGACATATTCTTTGATAAAAGTGTATCAACAGATAAAAAAATACGCTTAGAGTAAATATTTACACGAATTTTACCTCACAACTGTAAACTAGGTGTTATCTTTTTAAATTCAGTTTAGTATCACAATGAATTGAATGCGTTACATGAATGGAAATCAACTTTCACGTCTTTTTTTTAAAATCATTTGAAAAAGAATAAGTTGAATAATTGTCTTCCGTTTGATTATTTACCAAGAAATACTATTTTTCAGTCCAAAAAGTATTTCCATTCATAAAGAAAGACACTTTGATAGTTTTTTTTACTTTTTCTTCGTTTTACTTATCTTTAGTAATTTTTGGTATTTTGTCAAATATGAGAATACTATTAACTTTTTCTTAATGAAAATTACGTAAAAACATTACCTGATTTTGATGCAAATCACCTTTTTTGACATAGCTGTATATTTTTTCAAATAAAGATTTTGCAAAGTAAAAGATAATCTTAAAAAATTAAAGGAATGGAAAAGTGGTAACAATACTT
Source organism: Trichonephila clavipes (assembly GCA_019973935.1). Classification (NCBI taxonomy): domain Eukaryota; kingdom Metazoa; phylum Arthropoda; class Arachnida; order Araneae; family Nephilidae; genus Trichonephila; species Trichonephila clavipes. The sequence goes on along the minus strand of BMAU01000143.1, from coordinate 142,232 downwards.
AGTATAATGTAAAAATTTATTTCTACTTTCTTCGTAAAAAATACTGAGAAAGTCTCCAGGCTAAGAAAAAATAACTTCAGATTCATAAAATATGAATAATGGTCACTAATTTGTTTTAAGAACTTGTGATATTAAGGTTATTTTTTATGCTTTTCAATACCCGTTTGTATCTAATGAAGAAAATGCATCAATCATGAACTATTTCTTTTATTAGAGCTTTATATCATTCCATTAACTTTAAGAGAAATTTCGTCTTTAAGATACGTTTTATATAATTTAAATCTAAATCACTGTTTACTCATATTTACCATTGTAACAAATCTTTTAACACATTATTAAAGATTTTAACAGGTTGACATCTTAAAAAAATATATCAGAATAAAAAATTATTGTTCATCTCGGACATTCAACCCACTCTTGTGAAAATAAATAGCTCTTATAGTGCTGAGATTAACGTATTTAAAAAAATACTTTGTTTACATCAATAAATGTTGAGCAGGAAAATGTAAATTTAAAAAAAATAAAGATAAAATAAGTAAGAATAAAAAATATTTCATTAGAGACATTTGTGTACGATTTTTTCCCGTAATGGTATATATATCGGAGAAGAAGAGAAAGAAATGCATGTAAAGCATCGGTATCTACTTTGATAAAAAAAATTGTCATAAATTAATATAAAGGGTGTTTTTTTAGAGGTATAGAACTTTAAATTGCAATAAAACAACGATGTATTATTCGATTGACATGAATTTTTTTTTATTCGAAAGATAATCTTGTGGCATTACGTTTTAAATATGATTTCTGGCATAGGACTGCCACGGCTGGCTCGGATGTAGTCCAATCTGGACGTCCAATTTTCGATGACTTTTTCCAACATTTGAGGCCGTATATCGGCAATAACACGGCGAATGTTGTCTTCCAAATGGTCAAGCGTTTGTGACTTATCCACATAGACCAATGACTTTACATAGCTCCACAGAAAATAGTCTAGCGGTGTTAAATCACAAGATCTTGGAGGCCAATTCACAGGTCCAAAACGTGAAATTAGGCGGTCACCAAACGTGTCTTTCAATAAATCGATTGTGGCACGAGCTGTGTGACATGTTGCGCCGTCTTGTTGGAACCACAGCTCCTGGACATAATGAGTGTTCAATTCAGGAATGAAAAAGTTAGTAATCATGGCTCTATACCGATCACCATTGACTGTAACGTTGTGGCCTTCATCGTTTTTGAAGAAGGATTCCACCAGCCCATAAAGCGCACCAAACAGTCAGTTTTTCTGGATGTGACGGTGTTTCGACATACACTTGTGGATTAGCTTCACTCCAAATACGGCAGTTTTGTTTGTTGACGTAGCCATTCAACCAGAAGTGCGCTTCATCGCTAAACAAAATCCGCTTATGAAAATCGGGAACAACGGCAATCTCGTTTTGGGCCCATTCGCGCCTTGTTTGATGATTGTTTTGATGAATTGCCAAACCAAACTGAGAATAAATCACTTGACAGCTGTTAAATCGGTCGCCATCTTGGAAAGTAATACCAACTTAAACTTCTATACCTGGAAAAAAACAGTCTTTACATACTAATAACAAAACTCAATAATATAATCTCACTTATCTCTTACTAAAAATATACTTACCTATTTTTACAATAGATTAAAATCCAAAATTCAAACTATACTAAGCATCGATCTTTTATTTTGCCTCTAATTATTGGCTAAACAACTGCGTAAAGGATGATTTTAACTCGTTTCACAATTAACAAAAATTTTCAGATTAAATATTTATTTTTCTAGAACGCTGGCCCGAGGAAAACAACAACACTTTTTAAAATTATTCTCGATTGATAATAAGTGGTAATTCTGTCAAATTTTAAAAGTTATTGATAAAATTCTAAATCTGAAATAATTTCAAAGATGGGTTCTCAAGATCATACCATTTTCAAATGAGGAAGTTTCACATAAAATGAAAAATAATTTATAAAGTAAACTCAAAGGAAAAAATAGATTTTTAAATCATCGAAGTAATTTATCAATTTAGAAATGCTGCTATGAAAGTTCTGAAACTGTCTTTCGTAAAAGTGAAACTAAGTTCACATGAAAGTGAAATTAATTTCATTCAATTTATTTTTTTAGTGTTAATTTCTCATTTGAAGTTACACGAGGGCTGCTGGCGATGGATATTATAATTTACATTCATTTTTTTTATTTAATAACTCATAATTAATGGAAATTGTTTCTTATCGCAATACTTATGTATTCTTGTTCTTATTCCGTTTGTATGAAAGAATTTTAAAAGTGCAAGTGACTGTGTAGTTTACTTTACTATTATTTATCATGAAAAATAAATATTAGATTTCCTTTTATCTATGTCATTTTATTTTATCAGAAATGTTCTCTCTATATATAATAAAAGATATCTTTACTACGTGTATTCCTTTATCAAAGTATCCATTTAAAACAGGAAAAAATAAGTATAAAAGACGTCGATGACGCTTCAAAATTAAATAAAGGAAAAGATCGTTTTGCATGAATTAAATGTAAATAAAAAACTGATTATAATAATTACAAATAATCACACGTATTTTTTTTCAAACTTGAATTCGAAAAAAAATGTATGTTCAAATTTTACTTCTTTTTCTTATTCTGCGTTAAATCATCTTTCTAATTATCACACGAATTTCAATTCTAAAGACTCCCAAAAAGAACCATACAAAATTTAAAAATAAAGTTGTCATTCTGATTGACTTTAAAAAAAAATTGAGATCCAATTTTTATGGCATTAAAAATATCCCTTAGACTTAAAAATAATTCAAATTTTATCCAGAAAAGTAATTATAAACTGAATTTGTTGGCTTTCATTAACTCACAGACCGATGCATAATTCGCATAAGAATTCAGACTTCGCAAACAGAAACATTTTTGTTGTTAGCAGAAGTACTTATAAACCTATTCCAAAATGTATACAATGTAAAATACTTATAATTTTTCATTTCTACCGAGTCTCACAACTGCTGAATTTATTTATTCGAAAATCACATTTAATGTTTTCACTACTTTATCTTTGAATTTTTTTAAGTTATTTCAGTTTGATTTCTCTCTGTTTATACTTAAGTGTATTAAAAATGGATCCTGTTTTTCAGGATAAAACAGCAGAAAAACTATTTTGAAGATTTTCCTTCCTTCCCCTTTCAAAATAAACACTTAATAATAAAAACTTTATTTTACTTTTTTCTCTTTTATCCTCTTTCAGCAAATGCTCGTTTTATTTTCCATAGGTACATACGTACACAAGAGAAGTGTTTAATTACTTAACAAATGAATTGTCTCAAGTAGATTAAAATGATGTTGTAAAATATGTGGCATTACTTCTAATATTACTCTTATACTATCTTCATCCTGTTTCATTTCCTTATCCGTATTAAAACATGACTGTTGACAATGATTTTGCCCTTATTTATAACGTATAATTTATCCTTACAAATACAGGCCTATTAATGAGATATGTGATTAAATAAGGTTTGTCACATTTATACTTGTATATGATCCAAAAGTGGATCCATGACTGTTAGAAATCGCTAAACCAAAATTCGAAATAAAAATTGGATGAAGATTAGTGATAAATAATGAGAAATCACGCTCGTTGAAAGCATATTTTTTGTTGAAAATTAATCAATGTAAAAAAAAATTTTTGGTGATTATATTGTTTGTTTTCAAAACAAACAATATTACTAGAAAAACTGCATTCTTCCAAATTATCTTGAAATACAAATATTATTATAATTGTTTAAGCGAACTTCTAAACATTGTAAACTCGGCTACTTGATTATTGTTCTTATTCTAATGCACGGGTCGGCAACCAATGCGATGCAATTCTCAATGGCACTCTACACTACTCTACAAATTTGTTTTTTTCTAAGTGGATATAAGTTAAATTATTTGAATGTCATCGTTAGAAAAATTTAATTGTTTCAAGAGAAAATATTACATACACTCTGATTTCCGCTTTTAGTTCTACATATCTAAGTGAACAAATATTTTCTCATACGAAAAATATTTCGACTCCGTAAAGAAGTTATTAACAACTAAATGCTCAGAATCGGGTCAAACTGGAAATCACAAATTATATCCCTGATTTTGGGATATGAAGTAGAATGGTGCAAAATATAGGCTCGCATTAAAAATTTGTATTAATTTTTTATTTAACTATAATGAAGGGGAATACTTATATTTTGTGCTGTCTATTTCTAATTTTAATAAATGTTTAAAAATACATAATATATGTACAATTTGATTTTTTGTTATTTATGTAGAAGAAATAGTTATATTTTATGCTGTTTATCTTTATGTTAAAAGTATCTTTAAATCATGCAAAACCAATACGTAATAAAACAGTAAATCTATATCATTGACTTTTATTTTCAAACTCTGCATGCATTATCGCGGGAGTCGAATTGTTTCAAATATGCCCTAGTGTATGGTACGCTGAGTCTTATTGGGAGATTGGTTTGGCTCGCCACAGTTAAAAGATTGCCGGTACCTTTTCTAGTGTATTAAACCCAAATTTTTTTGAAATTACTATTGATTTGTTTAATTTAAACATTTTGATGCATAATTGGTGCGGTTTTATTTGAAATTTTTACGAAAAGGCTTCTTCTCACTTCTCTAACCTATCTATTTTATCAATTTAAGGGCCAATTTATGTAAAGAAGGTTCTTTTGTTGACGTTCTCTCATTATATATATATTTTTTAAAAAATTAGTTTAAAATATTTTTTTTTAATTTTGAGGTTTATTCCCAGTGCGGTAAAATTTTTTAGATTATTTAAATCTGAAATTTTTAGGGAAAAAAAGACTTGAGATTTTATCTTTCTTAAGTGGAGATAGGCTTATCTTACATTTTATTATTATTACTCCGTTGTCTAGAGTACAACTTATTCTAGACATTCTAGACTTCTCACAGTTATTGGAGCTATAATGAATTTTATGACCAGTTTAATAGATCTGAATAAGAGACGTGTTTATTCTTTCCCAACGATGCTGTCTTTTATGATGAATTCTGCTTTTTACAACATGTTTGATTTTTTATTCTAACATTAATTTATGTATTCAGATTCGAATTATGTATGCAGCAGAAGCGTTATAATACTACAAAAATGTGTTTCATTTCATTATGATCTTTAAAAAAAAAGAAGAATTTTTTTTGAAAAAAATTACAGCTCTGTCTCAGTAACAACAGTGGTGTAACATACATCTCCACAACCCCCGCATTGCGAGGGGCCCAGGATTGTAGGGGGCCCAAAGTCTGACTGACGCCAAGTACGTACCTTTTGTAAGATCTGGATTAGTTCCCAAAACCTGACTTTGCAGGGGGTGGGGCTTATATTCTCCGTTACACCACTGGAAACAATTATCCATTTTCATGCCTAATTTGCAGCTCAACTTAAATTGATTTTCAAAAAGGCAGCGAGAAATGTAAAAAATTCCCATAAAATTCATCTCTTTAAAAAAATGGTTAATTTTTATTTAGGTTGCCGCAATTTAGTGAAATCAAAAACCGAACAATATAATTGAAATTGACAGCATACCAAAGTCTTCCAAACAGGATGCAAAACTTGATAATAAAAGAAGGATGAATTTGTTGAATCAAATTCTGAATTAGATTGTGCCGTCTGAGATATAATAAAGAACAAACAATCGAGCTATATAGGTTTCAAAGCATATTCTGTCACCACCCATGATTTGATTAAAAGAAAAATATCAGAAACTTCCCCTTTAAAAGTAGTATATATATAATCTTCATTTTGATATCCCTTTATATATAAGGGATATCAAAACTAATTCTCTTAGGAGCTGCTAATTGTATTGAAAACTTTCTATAAAATAAAATTTCTTAATGTAATGCTATGTGTAGGTATTCAGTTGAAAACTTTGAAGGATCATGTAATGATATTCATAGGAAGCATATTTCTTACAGTGAAAATGTCTGCTGAAAATTGATTTTATTACATAAGGCTAACTTAAACCCTCAAATCTAAAGTCCGACATAGTACTAAGGAAAATTGTTTATTAAAAGAATATAAAAATTAGAAAAAACTTACTTCTCTATGTTGTTTGTTATTTTTGTACCATAAGTACCAGGGGTGATTGATAAGTAAGTTCTCCAATAATATAAAATGTTTCCCTCAAGGTAAAATAATAACAAAGGTATCAGAATGAAGAAAATTTATTACTTTTTCATATTGTAAGCTCATTTCTCAACATAGTCCCCACAAACAACTACACATTTGTTCAATCGTTGTATCCATTTCTTCATTCCATCCATGAAGAAAGATTCTGGCTGGCTGCGTATCCATTTGCTCACGGCTGCCTGAACTTCGGCATCCGTTAAAAAATATTCACTTTTCAACGTCTCCGTCAATTTTGGGAACAACCAGATGTCCGACGGTGCCAGATCTGGGCTGTAAGAAGGTTGAGGAACCACTGTGAACTGCAGTTTTCCCATGTCGTCCTGTGTTTGTGCACTGCAATGCGGTCTTGTATTGTCGTAATGCAAAAGAAAGACATTTCTTTCCGGTCTGATTCTGTGGATACGTTGCTTAAGTGATAGTTATGTTACACAGTACCTGTCAGAATTCACCGTCATTACTTTAGTCAGAAATTCCATGTAGAGCATCTTTTGCATCCCAAAAGATGGTGAGCATGACTTTTGCTGTAGACATTAAAGTTTTGAATTTCTTGAAACTCGGAGAACCAGGATGACGATGTTTCGTGGATTGTTTCTTGGTTTCTGGGTCATAAAGGCAGTTGTGCGAAAATGGATACGCAGCCAACCAGAATCCTTCTTCATGGACGGAATGAAGAAATGGAAAGAACGATTGAACAAATGTGTAGCTGTTAGTGATGACTATGTTGAGAAATGAGTTTACAATATGTAAGAGTACTAAATTTCCTTCATTCTGATATCTCTGTTATTATTTTATCTTGTCGGAAACTTATTTTATACTTTTGGAGACCTTCTTTATCTCTCTCAATCACCCCTTGTAATTTATCCAACCTGCGGAAAATGCTAGGTTATGTTTTCAAAATTCCTTAACCATTCAAAAGCGTGGATTTTGTATAATTAATTAAAACCGAATTTTTTTTTGTTTATCTTAAATGGTATTGTTCTAAGAAAATTTACTTTTGGTTTTTCTGTGATTGTTGAGAATAAAAATATATGAGATTTTGTTTAAATCTTCATGTAAAAGTGAAAGAAAAAACAAGTTTTGAGAATTTCTTCTAAAAAAACAAATTCGTAAATAAAGCTCATAATGATAAATGCTGCGTAACACAGTAGCAAAATAAACATTCTGGGATGCTCTTAGTGGAAAAAATAGCTTTCGAAAACAAAATATACGCCCTTAGAGAGATTAATGATACACGGTGACGATATACGATGACTTCCAAGAAAAAATACACATGAAAATGCTTGCTGAGTGATTATTTAACTGTTTTGAACGCTTCGGAAGTATTTAGAAGCTTAGAATTATATTTGGAGAAGGCATTAGGTATCATAAGTTTGCAGAGATTGCTATGAAAAATTCTATATTGGGGTATTCGGCATCGTTTGAAATTTTCCGAAGTAATAGACCCAATATGATTGAAGATTGCTTCATTTCTATTATTTACTTCTTAAATGGTTATTTATATATGATTTTAATAATATATAACCCTTAAGGTATCCGACTACGCACGGAACCGTGATTTTAAAAAGGTGCATAAATGGATACTTTTCATGATATTTAGTGTCACTTAAATTAGAATACATGTATAAAATTGTTTTAAGGACATTTGTCAAAAAACATTATTTAAATACAATATTTCGGCAAAAAATTAACTTAGAATAACCGTTTTTCAAAATGTTCTCCTTTTGTGAAAAATGCTTCTATTATATTAATATTTTGCCTGTATATAGCTGAGACCTCTGTACAGAGGCTCAACTACGATTTTTGAAAAATTCACATTATTTTCAGAGTTACAACCATTTGAAATAATTATCGGCGTTTTTTTAAAAAATTTCTCCCCTCTGCTGTAGTAAAACATGGATAAACCCACTTCTAAGTTATATATTTCAAAAATTCTAGTTGAGCTCTGTACAAAAGTCTGAGCTATATACAGGCAAAATATTATCATAATAGAAGCATTTTTCACAAAAGGAGAATATTTTGAAAATGGATCATTCTATGTTCATTTTTTGTCAAAATATTGTACTTAAATAATTTTTGATTGTAATAATATTCTTAAAACAATTTTATATACATTTTCTAATCTAAGTGACACTAAATATCATAAATATTATCCATTTACACGCTTTTGCAAAATCACGGTCCCGAACGTAGTCGGATACCTTAAATTTTTCAGAACAATATGAATACAGATTTGTGATATTGTGCAGTGTAAGGCAGTCACACACACACAAACTCAAAGGCTAACTTAGGCCAAACAAGGTTTAACTTTAGTTGGGCCGAAAAGTAATCAATATTCATAGAAACGTAGGATTATTTTGATTGATTGATTGAATATTAACGTCGCACTGTTCAGCTACTCGAGGGCTTTTGGCGACGAACCACGTAATTTTGAACCATGGTCAAGTGACGTGGACGACACCTGAGCTGGCACCACCCTCTCCTAACTACCACACCAACAGGAGGACGTTTCAGCTCTCGACAGATTTAACGTGCATCGCTGCCCTACACGGCGGGTCTTTAGTGGTACTGGGCTCGAACTCGTAACAAGGTAAGCCACGATCCGATACCTATACAACTCGTCTACCGCGGCCACAGGAATATTTTGAATAATACAGTATATAATAAACACACATGAAATAACAAAAATATTTTAATGCTTACGTCCTAGCACTGAGACATCCCTTCTCTTCTACTATTTTTCTCTGGAGAATTTTTTTTATTATATTATATATTATTGTGTGTGGATATATCGGCCAAGTCACAAAAATTTTCGTTGTGGGCCGCGAGTTAGACACCCCTGGTACAGTACTTAATGCTTCAGAAATATATACCGTAAAATCCGGCGTATAACGTTCACTTTTTACACAAAACAAGTAATATATAAAAAAAAATTTAAATCAATTGCTACTTAGATCAACAAAGAAGAATTTTATTTTAGCTACTTTTTATTAAATAGTTACAATTAATATAAATATGTATATACATAGGACAGAATCACAACATTAAGTGGTAATTAACTTTTTATTAATTATCATTAAAGTATCGTATTGTCATCTAAAACAATCGTGTATATAAAATTTCAGTTCAACTGAATGCTTTAAAACGTGAGAAAACAAACCTTTTAAAGTTTTGACACAAGTCGCCAAAAGGATCGCTAATTCACCAAAAATGATGCCAACGTGGCTTTATTTGTAATTCTTTAAATAATTAGTTGTAATCAATTAATTTTTATTAATTATAGTTAAATTACTGTATTGTCATCCAAAATAATCATGAATATAAAATTTCAGCTCTATTGAGTGCTTTAAAATGTATTTTATTAACGATTGAAAATTCCACCAAGATAAATAAATAAATATATATAGAGAGAATGCGAGCTATTAGTAGGAATTGAAAATTAGGATCGAATTTTACGGGTGCGAGCTATTCCCTGAGTATAAAAATGATAGCTTTAAAATACCAAAAAAAAAAAAGAGTTGAGCATAAGGAAAATTCGACTTCCACTTAAAACGAAGTACTGTTTATTTAAAAGAATGACATACCTAATGAAATTAAAGAATATTAATTCTAAAAGTCTCCTGTTTTTTCAAAATCCTGGAAAATACCTCGAATAAGTGATTTTAAAACAAAAGAGCATTGCATACATAAATTTCAGGTTTCTTCGTAAAAAAGGAGGTGCGCGTTATACAACGAATGTACTAAAAATTTAAAAAATGCAGCTTGAAATTCTAGGTACGTCTTATACGACAGTGCACGTTATACACCGGATTTTACGGTACGTTAAAAATAAGTCTATAGGGAACGAAAAACTGCACTGGGTATTAAACCAAAGCCAAAATTTGAAGTGAAGCTATTAAGTTTTGTTTCCCAAAACAAAGATTAAAATTGAGAGGAACCAATACCTAACTAGAGTAGTGATTCTCAGCGTTTTTTGCGGTACACTTTTAACAATTTTAAAATCAAAATTTGGTGGGACGCTAACAATAAAATAAGTTACATTTTTTTTTATTTATCTGTATAATACACTATATAAAGTAGTTTGTGATAGAAATATTTGAATGTTAAATAAAATAATATGCATGATAAAGACGACAAAATGTTTATTGAGTAATTAATCTAATATATATTATAAATGTGAAAGTTTGTGAGTATCTTTGTGGGTCTTTCACGCAAAAACAACTGAATGGATTTTAATGAAACTTTACAGTAATATAGCTTATACATCAGAATAATACATAGGCTAAAATTTATAAAGATATTGTGAGAAGTTTTCAAAATATAACGACAATTGTCAATAAAGTAGGAAAAAATTCTGCCATTTGCAAAAAAGCCCGTGACAGCATTCATCTATCTTTTTTGTCCCTTCTGTTTTGTCTACGCCATACCTCAGTGAGCTTTCGCTTTTCATTTATTCCGTTCATCAGTGTAATCACTATTTTTATTTCATAATAAAAGGGAGAGGTGGTGGCAAGATTTTAACATAAAATAAATACAACAAAAAGTAATATTAATGTATTACACTTCCTGATATAAATTATTTACACTATTTTAAGCGTTCATTACACAAATTTTTTAACTATGGCAATGGAAGGAAAACTATGAAATTAAAATAAAATATCAAAATGTTTTTATCATTTAGTTTCTTTTTCTTTTTGAATGTTTTTTTTAGTGCATGTAAATATATATCTACGCTTCCCCCATACTGTTTTTTATAACTTTATATATATATATATATATATATATATATATATATATATATATATATATATATATATTATATTTATATATATATTTATATATATATATATATATATATATATATATATATATGTTTTTAAAAGTATTTCTATTAATTCATTACTAAATTAATTATTTGTTAATTAAAAAAGTACATTGTCTATTATTTTGGATAAAAATACATTTCAGAGACATTTTTAAGCTAACTAAAGAATCGTTTTCTTTTTATTGCTTCACATTAATAATTTTTTAACTAATGCAATATTGTTTTTTTAAAAGTCATAGATCGAAATTTGAAGCTATATTTTATCTGTGAGGGGAGGGGGAAGAGGAAACATTAATTTTACACTAAAAAAACCTTGTTATGCCGGGCTAGAGGGAGGAGAAAAAAAACCTGTCTTAAATCGAAAATATGTGGAACAAATTTCGAAAAAGGGAAATTTAATGAAATAATTTTATAAATCACTCACATTGCGCGCGTACGAACACACACATAATTGCTGGCGTCATGAGGGAGAGAGAAAGCCCGTGCAAAGCCGGGCCATGCAGCTAGTTCATTATAAATCAATTGTAAGAATACGTTTAATACAAAATTTGAGCTCGATGATTTTTCGTTCTTTCATTTATATTTGGTAGCAAAAATGATAATGCCACTCTCCTTTTTTTGTCACCTACATTTAAAATTCTCGATCTTTTTTTCATTTTTACGTTTGTTAAAGCTGAAAATTTGAATTCACGCAAATAACATGTAGAAAATTTTAACATTGTTTTTAAATCTTTTTTTTTTTGTTATTATGAGATAATCCTCTCTAATTTTAATCCAGAATGAATTAATTGACTCTTCCGAATGTTTTGATATTAAATCTCGATTATTGAAAAGCGAAATTAGTTTTTCACTTCGTTCAAAGTTTATACAAATGCAGATTTATTGGTTATCACAAATGGGAATGCGAATCCAATCAAAATTTTTTTTATTCATCTATCCACAAAAAGATAAGTTAAATATATTACGAATAACCTTATTTTATTTTTATAAAACGGCAGAATGATTCGGTTCCTGATTTTATTTTTTTCTCAGAGATTAATAATAATTTTTAAAAAAATTGGTAAAACACAAAAGTGCCATGGCACAGTTGTTGAGAATCACTGACCCAGAAGAAAAGACATAAAATATTATCTTTAGATCAAATCGTCAATTATCTTAACACGGAAAGGAAATCTAAAAAATATATTACTTAATTTTTAGAAGAAACAATCAATGCTGAGTTATTATGAATTTTTTTTAAATTATAATTTTTTGTCATGATACTTGCTTTCTAATATTTTTGTAAGTATTACGTAAGTCTCTACATTAATACATATAATTACATATCAGGAATATGTAATAAAAATTTCAGATGCATGCATCAGTCGACTGAGAGAGAAAGGTACACAAAATCTTCTTAAAATGACTTTTTTTTAAAAAAAATTGTAGTTTTAATGAATAAAATAAAATATTTCAAAATACCAAATAAAAACATTTGTTACATTTTATAAGACTTCATTCACCTTTTTTTAAAGTTTTCTTTTCATTCACGCTTTTCCTTTGATTGTTCAGATGATGCATGTATTCTTTTCCTTAGTTTTTACCTCTTCGGGTATTTCATGACATTTATATAGATATTCCTTTTAATCTTTGAATCAAACAATTTGAATCGTTCCAACCTTTGAATAAATTTTAGCTTCGATGAATAGCTTTTATTAAGAAAACATATAGCATCTTAAATACCATATGAATATATGTCAATGCGTAAAAATATTGATTTGGGAGACCGGACCTTGGAACAGTAGGATTTTTTTGTGTGTATTTTCTTGAAAATACTTTTGTAAAATAACAGGAAGCGAAAGCTTTTTAAGTATTAGGTATATACTTCAATAACAGTCACTATTTTGTATTTTTAAGCATTATAATTCGATTCATTTATGTCTTTGGGGATCATTATGAAATAATAATAAACATTAACAAATTATCGATGCACGTTCCACTTCCGTTAAACCTTAAACCTTCAAAATAACGCTTGTAATTCTTTTGAATAGGTTTATTTTTATATTTAGAATGCTTGTAGATAGCATTTCGACAAATATTTTCTCAATATCTCTGCTGGTAGCATTTATAACATCAATGGTAAAAATTCAATCATATTTCTACTAAGTTCCATTCATGATAAATGCAATGTTTTCTTTTTCAACAGCTTTTCACTACGATTTTGAATATACCGGCCTCCAAATTTTAAAGGAACGAGCAAAAAAAATAAGAAAATTTGAATAAATATACACCAAACAATTTTAGTTGGATGCAATACAGAAATTTTTATTCGTTTAATATAAACATGAATTATAACAAAAAGGATCTGTAGGCAAAAAAAATTACATACTTGGAGTAAGAAATACATCACACAGCCTTATATGGAAAAATGTTGTGTGAAAATATTATAAAAATAAATTTTAATAGAAACTGCAATGCAGTGCCCCCAAGTAAGTGACCATATATCAAAATGGGAAGGGAAGATCACACAAGGTGAAATCTTTATTACAGCTCATATAACAATCGTGGAGGAGGATTTAAAGTAGCAAAGGGTTTACATAGATAATCACAAATATGCTCTATCAGATTTTGGTCTGAAGACTGAGCTATCCATTCCATTCGATCCAAACCGTGATCCTCGAAATAATCCTCAACAAGAACAGCTCGTTGATGTCCCGCATTATCATCCATTAGAATAAATTTATGACCAATGATAGCGACAGTTGAGCCCACATATTGATGAAGTATCTTGTCCCGAAATCTCATATCAGTCAGAGTTCATCCACGAAGTGCATGTTGGTCAATGCGACCACCGACAGAGATCCCTACCAAAACTATGATTCCATAACCTCTATAAATGTCTTTCAACAATGTTGGATTAATTGTTGTATCTTGAGTATTGTTCTCTCCAAATCAGTAAACACTCTGATTGATTAATTAGTGACCAGATAGTCATTATTTATGTTATTTATATCGTACTTTAAAGCAACACCAGGGTTATTGGGGACGGGACTTGTAATTTTGAGATATCAAGTGACGAGAACAATACATAAGCTGGCTCCCAACTCTCCAAATTTGCACACCACTTTAACGTGAGGACTGAGTTTCGACAGATTTAGCGAGCATCGACCTCTTAAGACGACAGGGGTAGATGCCCTGAATCGCTCTCAGTGTGAACCTAGATAAGTCTGTGAAGAGCACAGAAGCTCATTGCTATCTAATCCAGGAAAAGGGGCACATCTTTGTCATTAGTTGAAGGACATGCACTCATTGGTCGACTTGCATAAAGACTTGCATTATGAAGCCATCTTTAAACAGTAATTTCTTTTTCCACATGCAACAAATATTCTTCAACGAGTTGAGGCGCTATAGTGCTTCTCCTTCTTCAAGCCGAAAGAGCAGAAAAACAGTCTCTTGCATGTATTAAAATTCATGGTGGACCTATAACATGTGTTCTAGACACCCTTCTCTTCTACTAGACTCCCATCTTCTCCCACAATCGCTGTACTGCACTGCGAGACCCATTAAAACGTCCAGCAGTATTAAATTGTGACACCCCACTTGGCATCCATCCAACCACCCTTCATTTTTTACCCTTTATCCCACCTTCACGAATCGGGTAAATGACTTTCACTAAACACTGCTGGATTCTTCAGGATATTGTTAACAAAATAATTGACAACTGTTGACGATCAACAATTGTGCATAAAGAGTACACACAAAGTTTCGAAAGTCTGATTTTTGTAAATTTTTTTTTTCTCCCGTTCTTATGTAAATGTCCATTTTTTTCATATATATATAAAAGGGGTAATGTTTTGCAAAAGATTTCTTTAAGATCGTAACTATCATTCATATAAACAAAAAATTTTATTCTTGCTACCCTTTTTTAATGGTAAGATTCGAAAATTGTATTGTATTTTAACATTTGGAGACTAGAGTAGTTTCCCACAAAAAATATTGCAGTATTTAAAAGTCCCTTACTGTACAAATTTGCTAATTTTCAAGATGGGTGAGCAACATAACAGCATCTATTATATGTCTAACTGTGTTAAAGTCGTTTTAGTTGCCAGAGGTGATAGCAATGTATACTACTTTTGTGTATTCTCCAAAATCGCTTACAAATGAATCATGTTTTCTTCCTGGAATGCGGCACACGAACAAAACGTAAAGTTTTGTTATTTGCTTTCCTTTCTACTGTTTTGACCATCTTTCTTGATTTTCTTTCTATTAATGACCATCAGAGTACATAAGCAAACTCATCTTTTCAAAACAAAAGAAATAACTTGTGCCGAATTATTTCTTAAGACTTGCAAGTCCATGGCACGCCGGGGATTGCGGGACTGTCTCACTTAGTTATATGGCTCCTAATTCTTGAATATAACAAAAAAATATATAAATATATATATTCATTGTGGAATTAATAATGCTTTTTTGTTGTTTTTATTTGATAAAAAACCCTCGTTTAAATTAGAAAGTTTTCTTTTGTTTTGCTTATAAGTTTTTAACATCAGAAATCATTTCAGTATCAGATGGTCGTAATGGTCGAGTGGTCATGTTCGCGATCTCCCACGAAGCTAATTTTACTCTGAAAAGTCATATTGGCGACTGTGAAGACCCGCTCTGTAGAGGGGTTGATACACAATAGACTTAGCATTCCAAGACCAAAAATTTCCGGTTTGGCATGGTGTGAGGTAACCAACTTACACATCGTAAGGGGTTGTCAGCTCAGACATCTTCGGCACAACCATAGTTCAAAATTACGAAGTCACTCACCAAAAGCTCTTATGTTGCTTTTAAGTACGACATGAAAAAAATGCCAACATTAGAATTACTTACTTGTATTACCATTTACCATGCATCTTCTGTAAAAACACTAATCATTCCATCTTTAAAGAGTATTTCGAATTTTATTCAAAATATCAAATTTGGAAGTACAATAGACGTTTGAATACTACACTGCTGGCCACCGTAAATGCAACACCAAGAAAGATAAGAGATAGCACAGCAAAATTTATTTTGTAAACATGTTGACCAAGTATCAAATGATTAAATTTATAGACTTCTGTGAAGTGAGGTTCCTGCCAGAATCAGTAGCCAGAGTAGACGCCATTGTTGGAGATCACCGCTGCTACACGCCTCGGCATTGATTCAAAGAGACTTTGGATGTATTCTTGGGGCACAGCTGACCAAGCAGCTTCCACACGTTGCCAAAGTTGATCTGGTGTGGCAACTGGGGGAGGGGGTAATCTGGGTCAATCGTTGAGCAACCATGGACCACAAGTTTTCTATCGGCGAAAGATCCGGAGAGCGAGCCGGCCAGGGAAGCTATTCAATATGGTGATTGATGAAGAACCTTTGAAAAATGCGTGCCACATATGGTCGCGCATTATCCTGTTAAAATATGGCTGTGGCCAAGTCCATGAAGGTAAGGAAGGACAACTGGCTCCAACACCTCGGATATGTAGCGCTGGTTGTTTAAAGTACCGGCAATGTGTACTAGAGGAGTGCGAGAGTGATATCCAATACCGCCCCATACCATAATACCCGGTGCATGACTAGTGTGGGGGTGCATAACGCAGCTGTTCAGCATCCTCTCTCCTAGGTGTCCTTAGACTCGAATCCGACCATCGTGGTGTTGCAGATAGATGCGTGACTCGTCAGTAAAGACAACTTCATTCCATTCTGCCGCCCATATCCTTCTTGCATCGCACCATTGGCGGTGGAGACGTCTGTGGTTCTGCGTCAAGGGTAGACCAAACAATGGATGTCTTGCGGATAGACCACTCTGCTGTAAACGTTGTCGAACGGTACGCGCAGACACTGAATGATGCGTTACAGACTCAATGTGCTGTGCTACGGTTCGTGATGTGACTGAGAGATCCGTTACTGCCATGCGTACAATTTGCCTGTCCTCACGTGAAGTGGTGCACTGAGAGGAGATCGACCACCTCAGTCCTTCGTACCCTCCTGAATCCAACGGTCACATATCCGCATTACAGTTGTTTGCTTTCGTCCAACACGACTACCCATTTCCCTGAAAGATAATCCACAATCTCAGTATAGGCCACTATCCTTCCCTTGTCGAACTCGGATACTTGATCAAAAGCTGATCGCTATTTTCTACGAGACATAACTGATCGTTTTTTGAAAAAAACCACAAGAAAAACACAATTGCCGAACTTGAAATCGTCGAAATCTCCAAGCCTTAAATAGCGCTTTGAGGTGGCGCCACAGGCACGCGTTATGTGTGTCTGCGCAGAAATTCTAATCATTTGCATATCTCATCTCCGTTAATGCATGTTGTAAATTTCATGTTATTTGCATGCTTCCTGCAGGGTGTTGAATTTACGGTGGCCAGCAGTGTATTATATTGACCAAAGTTGCATAAATGTAGTTGAGCTTTTTAAAAAAATTGATTTAGAATTAAAAAGTTAACGAAGAACGAAACATATTCACACGGGAAAACATATGTATAGTTAAGTTAAAAGAGGCATCTCATTTTGGCTGTTATATGGCAGAAACCTTGTTTTTACGTGCCTTCACGTGCTATCAATTGTGTTCGTGTGAGCACTCGTTATTGGATCAACGAAATTTATCGAATGATTGACTGTTAAATGATTAAATCCTTCTGTGGTCAACACATCCAACAATCCGAAAGGATTGTGGTGCCTTGTTCTTCTTTAATGGCTTGACAGCCATTGCCTTATCCAGAAGTTTTCTCCAGGCATCTCTACTTTTGGCAACTGTTTTCCAGTTTTTGATCTTTAAGATATTTAGATCTTTTTCGACACACTCAATCTATCTTAACGGGGGTCTGCCCCGAGGTCTATTTCCCATGGGTTTTGACAGAAATATTTTCTTGCAGCATTCCTTCTACCCATTTGACGAGTCCATTTAAGTCTCTGTAATTTGACAAACTTTACAACATCAGGTTGTTTATATATTTTGTAGAGCTCTACGTTAGATCTTCTTCTCCATGATCCATTCACTTTGATCCCACCAAGAATGCAGCGTAAGATCTTTCCCTCGAAAATTCCCAAAGCTTCCTCATCACGTTAAGTCAGTGGCCAAGACTCTGATGCATAAGTCAAGATCTTATAAGACTTTTGTAAAGAAGCAATTTAGTTCTTAGTTTGTGAAAACTGGATTTTAAATAACTCTTCAAAGCATAAAAACATCTATTTGCAGCAATGATTATTTTATAATTTTTGGGGCCAACTAATTTTTATTACTTACCTCCATTCCGAAATAAGTAACACAATTAACTTTTTCAAATTTATAATTGCCAATTTCTATGTGACTAAGTTGTAAGTCGGACTTTAAGCAAGGTAAATATTTAGTTTTATTTTCGTTTACAGATAAGTTAATCTTATGTGATACAGTAATTTTAAGTACATATCAGTTTTCCTTTGCTTTTTTTTCTAAGGAGTGGAAGCTTACGATCTCTCTCTCTCTCTCTCTTCTAAATTAATATAAATTTTAAATAGTAATATTTTTTCTATAACTCTAAATCACTATCCTTTCGCTATTTTTTCTAGAACGCCAAAATTATTTTATAATCAGATCTACAGTTAAGAATACTCTTTGTGACACAGAAAAGGCAACACTGAGAAGAAGTAGCCAGAAAATGAACGAACTTTCCAAACTGAGAGGTATTATTTAATTTTTCATTAACATTGCATTTCGAAACTGCCCAAAGTCTATTTGTGATGGATTACGTAATTTTAAATCACCGTCAAATGATGAGGACAATGCCTCAGAGCTAGAACCCCACTCTCCAAACTTTCTCATTACACCAACGTGAAGACTTTGAGCCTCGATAGATTTTACATGCATCCTCCATCTCGAAATATGGTGGGTCTTCAGTTACACCAGAATTCGAACTCATAACCAGGCAGATACAGCTGCAGACAAGGGTTCATAACTATGGCCACTTGGCTAGCGTGGCCAATGGCCGGCACAAAGACAGTAACGAACAGTAAATTATTTTTTCTTTACTCGTTAATTCAGGATGAGAACAATGTTTCGAAACAATTTTTTGATCATTTGTTACTTCTTTTATGCGAGAAAAATTAGTTCGATTCGACATTTTTTTATATTGTTTTATTACTATATTTCATTTGTCTCGAAATAATATTTTTAATACATTTAGGATTTTTGAAGTCAGCTTCGTGATTCGAATAAATGATGTTTGAAAACCACAAAGTTTCCAAGTAAAAATTTTTATTGGTTAATCAATAACATCTCGCACACTGAGAGAGAGATTTTTGAGTATTTTAATTACTTATTTAAAAGTTTTACTATTGATTGTTTTTTTCCCAAGGGAAAAAATTGCACTGCTGAGTTTAAGAAAATTTCTTATCTATCATCTAATTAAATAAATCTCCGAATGTCAATAAATATATTTTTTTGTCATCCTCAAACATAAATGTATAATTATTAAAATATATAATTCTTCATATTTTTTAATAAATTAATAATTTTTCGCAACGGATTTCAGTAATTTTATAGATAATAATTTTTAAATCGATTTTTAATGTTAAAAGTCTGTTGAAATGTTGATTCTATAGTTAAAAATCTTTCATTAATCACCAGAATCTAAAAATGAATTCTTCTGAACTATTAAAACGCAATTTTCCAAAACTTTTACGAGTTTGTTTTTTAAAAAAATGTCATCAGAGATATTTTTGTTCAAAGGAGAACAAAATTGCTTCATTTCTTTCATACTGAGTTTAACATTACAAATGTTTTGTTAACAAATTTGAAACTTTCAATGACTGACTACTTTTAAATACAGTTACTTGGAGAGAGGGAGAAATCTTTGAAAGTGCAAAAATAACTTCAGGAGATACAAGTTAAATATTTCTCTAATCCCCCTATCAAGCCTTATGACGTAATACCATTCCAAATTTTTTTAAAACACGAGTAGGTTTATTTAGCAATTATATTAGTCAACAACAATTTTGGATGCATTCCAAAGTCATCTATTCTTTTTATCTTTCATTGCTGACGTCAACAGGATGTCTGCGTCTTTTATTTGTCCTATTGTACATCAACTAAACACTAAATTTTAAAACTCATCCAAGGGAACTGCATACAGAGAAAGAGTTTTCAAATTACGCTACATTGAAAACTAGTACAGTAAAATCGAAAAATGAAAAAGAACTAAAATCCTAAATTCCATTTCTTATATGGTGTTAAGCCTCGGTTTTCATTATGTATTAAGCTATTCCAAAATTTGATCATAAAAAATTCAAAACTAAAAAAAAGTTTATTTTTCAAAAAATTTAACTTACAAATTTTTAATTATTTTTTAAATGGGGAAAAAATATGTATTTTTCAATTTAGCGTAAAGTGAAAGATTTATTTGTGAAATTTCAGGTATCTCGGAGAAAAAATGAACAGTCAAATTTAAGTTACAACTAAAAAGTAAATTTTATTTAATGTTTTCCTAAAAATTTCAAAATAGTTTCATAATTTATTAATTACACAATTAGTATTACAAAGGTTCTTTAAGGTTTTGAGAAATATTGAGTTATCTAAGGTATCTGTTTGGAAAATAAAAGTATTTCATGAACTCCGTTTATATCGGCGATTCTTTCTGGATGAATGACCACATATTTGTTATAAAGGAAATGTAATCAAAATTTTATTGATCTTGAGTTAATTTACATCACTGAAAATTAGTCGTGCAACATTGCTATTGATGTAAGAGGCGAACAAAAAATCTAAGGAAGAATAAGAAAAAAAGAGAAATGCTATATTACTTGAGACCGTCTTCACCAAATGTACGAGAGCCTGAACTAAACGAGAAGAACATTTTCACCCAGAATAAGTCTCAATTTTTAGGAAAATTTGCAACATTGTACTTCATACATTTGTTTATAATATAACATTTTTAAAACTTTAAAATATTCCATAAATATCTAATTTTTCATTTTAACGTGTAAAGAGAGAGAGCTCATTTGGTATTGCGGTATAGGAAAAAATTGCAATACATATTTTATACCAGAAAAAATGTGTCAACTCAAGTAAAAATCTTAGTATGATAAAATATGTTATTCTCTATAAAACGGCAAATCCAGAATATAATATTAATTTTGGAATACTTTTTAATCTGTAAAAATATTCCAAATATGGTCCATATTATTTAACGTTATGCGAAAACATCTTCAAGCAATTGTCAATAGACATTGTCCGATATTTAACATCTCTTTAGACTTTAATAACTGATTTCCTAGAAACAATATCATTAATGTATGTGATGATTAATATCCGTCAGTATATTGATTTTATTCTTTGAGATTTTCTAAAATAGTCCTTTATTAATCAATTACAAAACTGTTTTTTTACCATGCATACCACAACAGGCACACATCTATGTGTAATAGAGGAATCTTAGACGATCTATCTTTACCTTGACATCTTGTTCAAATTCACAAATGCAGCTTCAGAAGTATCAGTCCAACTTTCAGACAGTGTCTTGTCGTCAACACGTAATGGATTTGCTTAACTTGCCAACATCCTTTACATTAACAAGGCCAAACTACTTTCAGTAAGCCCGCACTTGACGTCTCATCAACTAGTTTGTTGAATTCTCTCTTTGCTTTCCTTAATCTACTACAGCACCAATTGCTGACGCCAGTGTATGCTTGCTGGTTGTTTGTGCAACCCGAATCTCAGACAAACATTTCTTTTCAGTAATTTTATGGCTATTACTAGTCTAATTTTAGTACTATTTAATTCTTTTTTTCAATTCCTACTATTAGTTCACTCTCTCCCTATATATATATATATATATATATATATATATATATATATATATATCATTCAAATTTTCCATCGTTAATAAAATACTTTCTATTCATCAAATACATGTTTTTAAACTTGTAGTGGATGACACTTGACGTTAAAACAGTTTTATCAAATATTAATTCATTAATTAAGTTAAAAAATGGTAAACAATAACAAACATAAATAATAGCCCAACAGCATATATAAAAAGGAAAATCGCTCGTTGTGTCCCTGTAGCGCAATGGATAGCGCTTTGTACATCTAATTCAAAGATCGTGGGCTCAAATCTCAACTGAGATAGCCTAATGTCTGAGAATGTGATTTCTTTTTACTGTACTATTTTATTGGAATAATTAAATTTGATTAATGAATAAATAGTAATAGTCCAACACCCTATATGGAAGGAAAAATGAAAATTGCAAGGAAAATCTCTTTCTATTTTGCCATTTAATGTTGTGATTCTGTCATATGTATATATATATATATATATATATATATATATATATATATATATATATATATATACTAATTGTAATTATTTAATAAAAAGTAATTAAAATAAAAATTTTCTTTGTTGACCTAAGTAAGAATTGACGAAAAAAATTTCGTATTACTTATTTATTCCTAACTAAACCCTATGATTAAATCCCTCTCCTGATTTATTACTTATTTAACCATTTTCAACGAACATAATATATTTCACACAAGCAAAATTTATGGATCTCACTCACAGCTCTTTGACGTGAATACGTCTTTAAAATTGCTTCCATAGGGAGACAATTAAAAAAAACGAATGATAACGAAATCGGGGGATACAATCAAGACTATCTTGATTCTCAGGCTCCCTTCACACCAAACGACTTCGATTCACTCACCATCAAACTTGTCTGATCGGCCAGGATTCGGCTTCGCAATTTCCCGCTCAAATAAGGCAAGATTCGCTTCCCGCATTCACACCAACCTAAACCGGTTCAATCCGCCATCATTCTGACTTATGCGTGATTCGGCAGGTCAGATTTTCTTCCCTCAATTACCAGCAGCCAGGGGCTATTTCTTAAAGAAAAAGGGAATTTAAACAAATAGAGTGTTGATTTTTATTGTTTTTTATATTATTAGTGATTATATCACATAAAGTTTCGGCTAATGAAGCTAATTTTAGAGATTTAAAGATTTTAATGTTCTTGTTAGGGTTGGCATGAGTTTGTTTTTATGCCAATAGATGGCGCTTATATTTTTGTGTGTGGTATTCATAGTATTCTTTTTTAACTAACTCTAGTTCTTGTCGCCGAGTGTGTAGATTGTATTTTATCCCTAATAATCTTACTCAAATAATAAAATTGATTTTGCATATATTCTTTTTTTTCAAATTTATAAATTTTAAAACTTTATTCTGTACTTAATAATACTTTAAAGCAAAAATGTTTTTGTGTGGGGGGCGGAGGAATATTCTGAAGGATGTTTGAAATAGCTTCAGAGATCAATTTGATAAGAATTTATTTAATTTTGGGGGGGGACATTGAATATTTATAAGAATGCTAAAATAAAATAAAACAGCAAAATTGTCGATAATTTTAATTCTTAAAAATAGATTCCATTTTATTACTCTATAGATCTCAAATTTTGTTATATAAAACCAACAAAATGTAAATGGCATGTAAAATTTTTAATTCATTAATGTATTAGAAAACCATTTTTAAATACATAATCAAAAAACTAGTTGCTATATGCTACAAAAGCTGTAGAATATAAACATTAACATTAAAAACATCAGATATATTATTTGTAAAAGTAATTGCGTTTTTATTTAGTTACACAATAAATATTTATTATTTGTTACTACTTTTCAGACTATAATTACTTTTGATACTAACAGGCAAAATATAAAAAAATAAATAAATAAAACCGTTCTCTCTCTCTCTCTCTTATATTTTTTGTTTTATGTGTATTTCAACTTCAAAATAAATGAAAATACAGTTGTGAAATTAATAGCGTGAAACGTTAATCGTCTTAAAACATTAAAAACAGCATCCATGTTCGATAGCAACTGATGGAAGAATGATTGACCCGTGGAGGTGTGAAGGTATAAATCTCTGTTCATTCAGAATCGCTGTGAATTGGGAAGATTGCTACAGACTCGAAATCGTTTGGTGTGAAGGGAGCCTCAGGCTGCGAAAGGGACCCCCAAAAAAACAAGTCACATGACCAAAGGAGGGACGATTTTCCCCGAGTTTGACCGTCACTTCACCAGTCTTCCAATGAGGCTTGTGATATAGTGTTTTACCTTACCACGTGTTTTCAGATATGAAATGTAATGTCAGCGATACCATTGGATATAAAGAAAGGTAGGATATTTATATATATTATTGTATAACTTTATATTCTTGAGTCATTATTGAATTTATTTTTAGTTTTGAAGATAACTCAGTATAATAAACTGATGCATTTATGCCAACAACACTAATTATTTTGAAATTAAGATTGTAAATTACGATATTTTATTCTATATGTGAAATTATAGTGTTTAACTTTATATATTTTTTTTAATCTATCAAATCCTTATCTTACAAATATTAAAAGTTTTATTAATAAAATAAAATAAGACTCCACACGTTTTATAGTAATGCCTCGTTATTGTTATGTTCCCTACTGTTCATCAAATAAAATACATACCCTTACATTTTCCCGGCTGTCCATCCTATTTGAATGGGATAACATATTGATTAACATATTTCAGTTAATTGCTAAATATTTTTAATACAGTTAATGTTTTTGAAGAAATCTGCTTTATTAATTCTGTTCATCATGTTATGGCTATTCAATCTTAAGAAACTATATTGAAATTTGTAATACAGGAAAAATTTTGCAAGCTGAAAAATAATTGCGCGTTAAAAGCGTGCTATCTTTTCACTCGGATAAATATGGTACTATTTCACTGAAAAATTTAATTTCAAATTATTCAGGTGAGATATTTAATGTTCAAGTAGATATTACAGATTTCACACACAACGAAGTATTAAACATTTCAAATAAATTAGAGGATATCTCAATAAAAGAGTATAAAATTTTAATGTACATTACGGGATATGCGTGCATAATATAAAATTCGGATGCTCCGATCAGTTTCGATTCATAAAATACAGGACAAAACATTTGAGAGTTCTGCATAGAAGAGATATAAAAATGCCCTCAAATATTGATTTGAAAGTGATTTCAACGCAATATTTCATTTTTAATTTGTTAATATCGAAAACATTCGAATCAAGATTTCTTAAAGTTAATTGCTAATCATCTTGTTAACGTGCACAACAGAAGTATATTTGGAATTACATGAGTTGTGGAATGTCTCGCATTCATTCCATTCATCTTGTGTAAAGTGTAACGCACCTGCATTTTAATATTTTTTTAAAAATATTCCTTACATTCGGGAATATATGCTTAAATAATTATTAAAAAAAGCGCATAACTACTACTTAAAGGAAAATTCTATTTATATATATATATATATATATATATATATATATACTACTCGTTAAAATCATTTTCATGAAGATTTTAGCATTCGAAGTATATTAAATATATATATATATATATATATATACTACTACTCGTTAAAATCATTTTCATGAAGATTTTAGCATTCGAAGTATATTAAATATATATATATATATATATATATATATATATATATATATATATATATATATATATATATAAAATACTATTTTTTTAATTTAAAAAATTTTGTTTGATTTTAAAATATTTTTACCTAGGCATAATATTTATTTGTAACGCATAAAAAAATAATGTAAAAATTGGTTTGAATAATATCATTACAAATCCAAATGATTCAAAACTTGAAAAAGTAATCAGCACATTGCCTCATTAATGATATGTTCTATGAAAAGTTTTTTTTGTCAGATTTATAGGTAAAGTATTCTGATCTAATGTATATTTTTTCTAACGTATAATCCAGAATCTATTTTTGCTGTATAATTACTGTGATATCTAAAACTGTGTCATTTCTATATTTGTATATATTTTACATGCATTGCATTCTTTATTTGTATATATTTTTGCATGAAGTTTGCGTTTACTAAAGTTTGGCATCCTACTGGCTGCTACACTAAAGCTTGATTCTAATCGATGGGCACGGAAACAAAAATAAAACCATGAGGTCTAAATTTTAAATATTAAAGTTTATTTTAAAGGAAAAACATTTAAAGAAAAACACCCAGTACACAATTAGCAACACTCGGACATGACTTCCCTCCTTCGTACCCAAAGACAGAATGAATTCTTTTCTAACCCCCAAAGGGGGAAGGGAATTTCCGTCCGCTGTCCAGCTGCGTCTTTGGACCACATGGTGAATCTTCACATTCCAAGGGGGGAACTAACCATCCCTTGTAGCAAGTGGCTTATTTCGAACCCTTACGCATTTGTATATATTTTTGCATGAATTTTGCTTTTGTATATATTTTTGCATACATTTAATCTTTATTATGATTCATTAATTGCAGCAAAATGTTGCTATATTCACATGTTTTTTTTATTAATATGCCTCAAACTTTTCATATTTTCTTTGCAAGTAAATGTTTCTTTTGTTATTTTATCTGATTGAAAATATTATATATTGAGTCAGTTTTTACTTAGATGTTTCTTACGTTGTTATGAGCCTTTCACGAGTGATATTTCCCCCTTTTTCCTGGAAAATATTAGACATCCTTCTAACGTATTAATACATAACTTCACCTGAAAATATTCTAAATGAGAATTATAAAAAATAATCAATATAAATGTTGAAATATTAGTCTACGACCTGAAAAAATATAAATGTCGTAAGCTTTATATTCCTGACAGTCATTGCGAGTAGTAAAGCAATCCCTCCATTCAAGACGTCATCAAAACTCTGTCGCGGCCTGTTCCTTCAAGGTGGCCTTGATACAGTTTGGTGTTGCAGTGACATAACTATCATCTCTATCCACAATTCAATTACATCACTGGAAAGCTAAAGGATCAAAGAATTTATTACGGTAAGTAAGGACTGTAACTCATCGCACGCGAGGGGGGGAAGCTCCACCATTTTGAGGTAATTTTGCTGCGAATCGAAATTTTCATTTAGTGTAACTTTTGACTCGGAGAGGCTACGAAGTTCGTTTTAGTTTAAATTAACAGCTCGCATCAAAATCTATCGATTTTGTGTAAAACATTGGAGTAAAATGGTAACAATGAATATAATGTGCTAAAATAAAAAAGTATTACCAAAAATATATAATGTCGGCCTATACGCGTCATAAAGCCAAGTTCAAGTACAAAAATCGTATACCGTTAGAAAGGGTGTCTCAAGAACCATCGAATGGTACCAATAAACACCATATGGGTGAGTCACGAAGTACCAGGAACGTTAAAGAATGAATGCGATCGAGCGGATCAAAGACGGTACCAGTACATCTGCAGCTGGAGCAGTTGAAATTATGCAAGTGGATGATGAAATTGCTTCTATAATGACACCGGACTGTGTAGGCATTGATTGTGTTCGATAGTCGTTTATGAAGACACTTTGGGCAGCTGCTAATGCACGTTTCACTACAACGTTTGTCAAAAATCCATTCGGATATAAATGTGATGTGTGTGATCGTCTATGGTTTCAGCGCTCATTGAAGCCAACAAAAGAAAAACACTTGCCACTGCTTAATAATACTTTCCCTGAAAAGCCAGTGACTGACTTTAAACTGTGCGCTTCGTGTAAAAACTCAATGGACACGTACAAAGTTCCCACATTGTCGCGTTCAAACGGATTTGTGTATCCACCTAAGCAACATAGGTTGCCCGCATTAGATCCGATTAGTGCACGCCTACTATCACCGCTACTGTCATTCATGCAGATACGTTGTTTGGATGCCATTGATGTGCCCGTGGATGTGGAAACAATGGTGCAGCAGCTACCGCATCAATTGGACAATGATCATGCGTTCAATGTTAACATAAAGAAGAACATGATACATAAATCTACGTTTCTGAGTGGCGTGGTCATAAAGTCAGTGGTAAAAGCTGAGCTACAATTTTTTCTCAATCATTGTGTAAGCATTGTCTAAACAGTTGGATTCATTTCATGCTAACACAATAACCAGTTAAAGCAGTCAACGCCAGTGGTGATGATCTGATTGAGCATCTACAGTGCACCGGAGTCAAGAGGTTCTGCTTGTAAGGCAAAATTTAGCAATCAGTGAGACTTGGATGGAAGATTTCATGCCAGCGAATGTGACTGGTTTTGATCCGAGATAATCTTATAATACTGCTCAGCGTAGACAAATTGTAACAACATCACCGGTGGTGGTATCATTATCATCAAGCCGCAAAGCTGGCGGAGTTGCCATATATCGTAACATCTATAGCTTCACTTATTGTAATCGAGAAACATTCACATTTCGGAAATTAACTTGGGAATGAAAGATGAAAAGGTTGGTGATGTCTGTCTTGTAAACGTAAAGATCAATGGCATCTTCAAATTCATACTCGGGTGTGCGTCATCCATTCGGGCACAGCGTTAGCAGAAATTAAACTCTTTATGTTACGATCGCTATTAAAATATTCCGAAAACATTGTTTAAATTATACCCGATTATGATCCTGATCTTACTACACCGATTATGATAGTCAGAGACTTTAATATTGTCTTACAAGACCGTTCGTTGCCTGGCTTCATGCTCAGCGAGTTCAATTTGTCTTGCATCGAAACTTCTCCAACAACGTTTGATGATACCTGTATTGATTTAACGTTTACCAGAAATCTCGATGTATCCTGTATGCCATTTTGTGGTACTTTTCATATCATAGATTTATAATTAATAAAGCTACATTATAACATAGTAATTATTTGTTTACTTGATTTCTTTCCTGAACCCGTTGAAAGGAAACAGTCGCCATCATAAACAAATAGGGAAACACGGAGGACTTCTTAGTGTTCAAACATGATTGTGACATACTAAATAATAATATTTTTTGTAAAAAATATTATTAGAGAGGAGAGAGAGCGAAGTAATCACGTACAACATACGGCCATGTCCATGACACCGCCACATCCTCTTTTTTTATCTGTTTAAGGAATTAATAAGTTAGTAATCCCAAATGTGGTTATTTTATCATTGTTGGATTTATTTAGTCAAAAAAAAAGCAAAAAGATTTCATATACGTAAAATCCGGGATATAACATGCACTTTCAACACACAAAAAATATCAACAAAATTTAAGGGTGTGCGTTATACGCCGGGTATCAATATGAATGCTTTAAAAATCATAAAGGGATGAGTTAGACAAAAATCAAGACTTCTACATTAATCGAAATGCTGTTTATTTAAAAGAAAAGACACACGTTATGAACTATAAAAGGTTTGCAGTTCTAGAAATATACTATTTTTCTAAAGCTTGGAATATTACTCTAAGTAAATGACTGCACAACACATAAGACAGCGTTTCTCAAACTGTGGGGCACCCTCCCCCAGGGGGCGTGATATCCCTACGTGGGAGGCTCGAGCATATTGAAAAGTCGAAAATAAAAAATTTGAAAGAAGTATTAATTTACTGTGAAAGGTAGCAAAACAAAATACATTCTGACATAATGAAAATTAAATACACGTTTACACTGATATAATATACTTATAAATATATCAGTACTGCACAATATTTTTTGTTCACTAATTTATCAATACTTAATTAAAAACAAGTTTAATATTTACTAGTGTCTCCCATGGGTTTGTCATATGCAAAATTTAATACTTATCTTGATAATTTGTGTTGTTTATAATAATAGTCTATTGTAGCTTTAAAGTAAAGGTACATTTTTATTGCATTTAATAAATTGTTATTGTATGGGGGAGAAAATTCGGTCACATACATTGAAAGTTTGAAAAGCACTGGCATATAAGAGTCTTGCACATGTACGTTTCAGGTTTTTTTCAGGAAAAAAGTGGATAGTGTGACACGTTTGAGATAAATAACGGTAGCGTGATATTGATTAATTTAAACATTTAGTTTATCTACATCACAGCTATTATTTACAGATTATACATTGAAGTTATTAAACTTATTAAAAGATTATTAGAGTTCAAATGATGTGGTTTGCGAGAGGGGAGTTCCCTTTCAGCGTCCGCTCACTTCGAGGGTTCAAAGCATCTCTAGTTCTTTCTGCTTCGGGAATCAGATGCCGGTGCTTTATTTTTAGCGTCTCCTTACATCCTGCTAGTGGCGAGAAGAGATCTATCGTGGATCAAGAGGTTGCAAGGGCGGTTCGAGACGGACCACATAATAATTTTAAAGTGCAGGTGGAAATGCACGTGTGGTGATCCATAAAGACGACAATTCACAGCCGGGGGCGCGAAACGCTACAATGGGCGTTATACAGCGAATATACCTAAAATTTAAAAATTGCAGCTTGAAAGTATAGGTGCAAGTTATACGCTGGATTTTACTTTAAGTCTTCTAAAGCAAAGGAAAATAAGTAATAACGATTTATCAAAATCAATTTATAGTTACATTGGAATTAGATTGGAAATATGTTATACATTAATGAAAGACATGGTATGCAACAGTAATATTTGTGCCTATTTTTAAAAAAATTATTCTTTATTCAAAAAAATATGGGGTTTTTTTTTCTAATAATTCCGCATAATGTACAAAATTTCTTACAAAATCTCATTTTTTATTAGGAGAAAAAGTATATCTTTCATAAAATGCAACTATTTTTCCAATGCCTTGCATTTTTTACAATAGACATGTGACAATACCTTGTCATACGTTAGATTTGTTTTTCTTAGTTTTTTTTCTTTCCTGGAAATGTTATAGTTGAAAATATTAAAATCATAATCAGTATTCATCAAAAAAGTCATAAAAATAATTGGGTTATTCAAGATCGCATTTAATTTATAAGAAAAATTTATCAAATCAATCAAACCTAGATTTAAATACATCTGAATTAAGATTCCTTAAATTCGTTTAAAAATGTTTATATATATTAAAATTAATTATATGAATTCAAAAATAACTGTATTGAAAGGGTGGAAAAAAGGAAATTACATTATCAATGTCGGAAGAAAGGCGTCTACCTGTTTTAATGAATTTAATCTTAGTTGAAAAAATCTAATGGTGGACAAAAAATAATATGTTCTGTTAATTATTTGTGATAAAACATGATTTTCCAAAAGGAAATGTCAATTTGGGTATTACGTTAGTGCTAGTAACTGCTAAGGTGAATCTCTGATGAAGAATTTGAGTGTTTATTAACGCAGCACCAAAAAGCAACACGAGGGCTATTGATGACGTATTGTGATAAATTTATGAGAACGACACTTCAGCTGGCAACCTCTCTCCAAACTTCCGTACCACTCCAACGGGATGACTTTGAGCCTCGACAAATTTAACGTGCATCAGCCCCCCTACTCGACGTGTCTGTTCAGTGGCACCAGGATTCGAACTCATGACACGCCGGCCACGACTCCATGACTATGACCCCGAGGCCGCCTTTGCCTGAGAAATTTGGGAACGCAATTAAGCTATTTAACACAATAACACAAAGTTCCATAGTTTTTTCAACAGTTTTCCTACTGTCGAGGATAAAAAAATATCAAATAAAATTTCTTGATTTTGTTATTATTTCTAAAAAGTTAAAATTACAATAAAATATGTTAATTATTTTTTGAATAAAACGTGTGTACGAGCTCATGCGTTTAAGGAAGAGTATGTAGGATTGCGTTTATATCAATATCTCACACACACAAACTAAATATTTTGTTTATTATTTCAAGTTTTAAATCACCTTAAATTCTTTAAAACTATCTTTGAAGCATTTCAATATTTTTTAAATCATTCCTTAGGTACTTTCTTGCGATAGCTGCAACGCATTTTTGAGCTATGTTTTCTTACGAAAAATGTAGAACATTTCAAGCCCTCCGCAGCGCAGTCTCAGAAATGTAGCACATTGTAAGCAACAGGTGGCAACCATAAATTTTCAAGTAGCGTAAGTACGGTGTTTACAACAAATAGCGTCTTATCTAAAGTTAAAGTGACATAGAAGATAAAAGATGGAATTCATACCTTTCTTCTAAATAAGTCAATGTTCCACTTGTTTCCTTTGAGATCGTATCTACTCTTTGGCTCTTTTAGTATTCAATTCTAATTAAAATTTAATCAGACCTTAAATATTTAGCTATTTAACCAATATAATGATATGCTTAATTTATATTATTGTTTGATATTATTATTTGAAATATTAAAATACAAAAAAAACAGACAATTATACATAAAATGAAATTTTTGATATTTTTAAAAGTTTTTTCTTTATAAAAACTACCCTAAAAAAATATTTAACCTGCAACAAAACGTATGGTCCACTTTATGAAAAAAAAATAGCATAATAAACATTCCCACAAACTTTCAAAACGTTATCTGGTTTGGTTCTTAAGATATCGAGTATCTAGTAAAGAGTTTCTCTCGAAAACATAATTTTGAGAAAAACTCATTTAAAGTTTTATCTTACTGCCCTTTTTCATAGTGTGATATGTTTTTTTAAATCACTATAACTTTATTTCTATTTCGCGTAAAGAAAAAAGAAAAACTGTGTGATGTACCTCCCCTTGCAAGTACATCCCTCGAAGTATCAGCGTGAGCTAGAGGTGTAGGGTTAGCGAAAGAACTAGGATCAAACACTATCTTAATATGACTTTATTAAGATTTAAACTTTTAACAAATGTAGTTATAATAATTAATATGAGAGAATCTACGATGACTCAATACGCAACACACAATATATATATATATATATATATATATATATATATATATATATATATTATATATATATATATTTATAATATGATCTAATCTCAACAAGCGAACCACCTAATCCTCGATTCTAATATTAAGTAATCAATACTACCTTATATTATTCCGTAATGCTACTTATCTTTATCTGCAATGGGATGCAACTTGACGGCTAACTTCTAGTCAAACACCAATATGTTTATCCACGACACGTAGAACTTAATCAATCTTGAACCACGAACTGCAATAATCATCAACTGCCACAACGCACATCAATTGTCTAACATTCCTTTACATTGCCATCCCGCTTACTCTAAGATCCTATATTTAAAGTCCATTTATTTGCATCTCTTCTTCACATCTCGTTTCTTGGATTTGATTGGAAAAGAGTTGCCATTAATTCCGGGCCCAAAGAACCCAAAGGACTTGTTAAAGAAAAGACGCGTAAGACGTCACAACTGTTTTGGAAAGAAACATGCTAAAACTATAAGATTTTGAAATAAAAAAAAAATGCCTTATGTAGACGAAAAACGGCATTTTCAACGTAGGCAGTCACCTAATAATAGTTATAAAAACACAAACGAAACAATCCGATTGGCTTAAGCTGTGACATGGTTTGAAGCATAAAATTCCATCAGTCTTAAGCAGATTTGTAATTTTCATTCATTTTCGATAAGCATTATTGAATCCTAATTATTGAACAGAATCAATACTATGCTAAAAATATCGGTACGATGTTTTTATTAATTAGGGTAAGCATATTGCAAAAGAAATTCTGACCATAAATAAATATTTAACAAGCAAAAAATACATAATTTTTTTAAAAAAAATGTATTAAGAAATTATTACTTTAAAAGATGTTAGTTTAATTAAAATGATAATATCTATAATGATCAGCCATTTTTATAGAGAAATCAGCATTGTTATATGTATGTTTGTTTTTAATGCTTTTCATCATATTTTGATAAGATAAATTAAGTGTCCCATTTACACCATGCGCAAAGTAACATTTCTGATTCTTTTATACGTTTGTTTCCTAAACAGCAAAAAATTTTACGCGAAATGTATTTATTCGAAATTTTATAATTTTTTCTTTCTGAAATTCAAAATATGATACACTGATAAATTAATAAAATAATTATAGTTATATCTAAATTAATTTATAATTTTTTAATAAAGAAAATTCAAGAGTTCTTCAAACATTCAAGAAGTATTTTCAAGATAAAATTTGAAGTAATTTTCAGTATCAGAATTAATGTTTGGTAATAATTATATGTATATATATATCATGTATTGGAGAAATTCTTGGATCGACAGGTGAAATGCAACGGGCAGCCGTTTATCCTATTATATTTTCTTTCAATATTTAGTAAAGCAGTCTGCACTCCTAGCCATGACAAAACGAGAGCTTTTTCAGCGTTGATCAGCAGCGAGTGAGTCGTTAGTAAACGTGTCTTCTTTAAATCCGGTGAAAGTAGAAGTCAAAGTTCTTATGCGGTAGGTGGGTTGAGTTGTCCTGGTAGGAAGTTTACCCCAACTGACACTTGAAGGGCTGGGGATTCATCACACACACACACACACACACACACACACATATATATATATATATATATATATATATATATATATATATATATATATATATATATATATATTGTTACAAATTCTTCAAAAAATTGATAAAAAATTAATATATTTATAGTACCAACTGTATAATTGTTATTAGAAAAAACATTAATCACATGTATTTTCAAATTCAACATTAAAAAAACTCTTAAAATTCAAAAGCAGAATATTGAATTTCAAATGTATTGAGAACTAAAATATTCAAGTATGTGACTTGTGTATTTTTTAAGAAAAATACATATAAATGCAATTTATTCGTAAAATAGTAATTCAGAAGTGCCTTTGATCACACGGGGGAAAAAACGGAAGGTTTTCCGTTCAGCATATTGTTTTATATTAGTGACTTAGTCATCTTTTTTTTTTCTCCATCTCACTTTAATTCAAGATAAGCTTGTCAATGCAAATCAAAGGTTTTTCAATGATAAAGTAAGTACAAAGACAATAATACAACTATATTTGTTTGTAGTACCCCACAGAGTATATTTCACCCATTTTCTCTCGATAAAAAAAAATAACAATAATATATATTTTCAAATACATATATTCTTGAATGTACAGGTACTGAAAACTCATTCTTTCTATTTACTTCTATTCTATTGTATTGCTTTCTTTTGTATATCAACATCAATCTCTTAAAGTCAATGTGCGCGTTTAAAAGACAATTTAAATTTTGTACCTATTGATACATATATTGATCCTCTTTAGTGCAATAATTATTTGTCATCGAGATAAATAAAGATCTTTTTCTGTGTATTCCACGTTTTGCCCTTTGAACATAGATTAGAATTCGTCAGCCGATGGCCTTGATTATCATTCAGCTGTTGATGATGACGATAGTAAGAAAACCTTGTAAAGCACGTCGATTACATGTTACATTTATTGGTTGTTTTTTTCAGAAAATAAAGGGATCCAAATAGGTGTGATTTATCAAGCCCTAAGAAATTTTAATTTTCTTATTCAATCTTTGAAAGAATTTTTTTACCACATTGTAATTTTAAAATATTTACTCTTCATTTGTAGAATATAAGTATGATTTTTAAGCAGTCGAGTTGGAAAAACGTATTAGCGACTGGAAGTTTTTTTTTAATTCAATGCATTAAAAAAAGGCATAGCATTCTTACTAATTTGAATCAGTCGAATATATATATATATAACAATTTTAAAAAAAGTATTTATTTATTTATTTAGTTCTCTTTGCAACCGACAAAAAATGCTTCAAAAGATGGTAAGATTTTCAAAAATTAATGATTTTTTTTTTCAAAAGAAGGAAAAAAATTAGTTAAATAAAAGCAATATGATGAATTCATTCACACTTGAAAAAAAATTAAACAAGTAATACATAAAAAAAATTATAAGTCAATTCCTGCTTAGGTCAACAAAGAAAAATTTTATTTCAGTTACTTTTTATAAAATAATTACAATTAATATAAATATGTATATACGTATGACAGAATCGCAATATTGAAAGTGATTTTCCATGCAATTTTCCGTTTTTCTTTCTTTTTATGTTGCTGGACTATTATTTTTGTTTGTTACTATTTATTCATTAATTAAATTTAATTATTGCAATAAAACAGTGTAGTTAAAAGAAAACACATTCTCAGAAATTATGCCATCCCAGGTGAGATTCGAACCCACGACCGTTGGATTAGAAGTTCATTGCGCTGCAGGGACACAGCAAGCGATTTTCCTTTTATTTATGGTGTTGGACTATTATTTTTGTACTATTTATTCATTAATAAATTTAATTAAGGAATTAATATTTGAAAAAACTGTATTAACATAAACTGTCATCCCCCTACAAGTTTAAAAAATGTGTTTTGAACTTGAGTGAATGAATAAAATGTATTTTATTAAGGATTGAAAATTTAAACAAGATATATATATATGTACCCTCTTGCCTCTTATTAAGATACATAGATGATTTAATTGTTATAGGTCGTGATAAGGAATTTAAATCTAGCATTAATTTTTATCCGGAATACCTAAAATTAATACAGACGAATTTTAACTCGAACAAAGTTGAATTTTTAGATTTAGATTTAATTATTATTGACAACAAATTGTATAGCAATATATATGATAAAAGGGAGGCATTTAAATTCAATGTCATAAAGATACCGAACTTCAATAGTTGTCTACATATATCAATATTTAGAAATATAATTTTAAATTTTCTGATGAGAAATAATAATTTAACTACACACAATATATTGATAAATTCAAGAATATCCAGAAATTTATATTGTGTTGCATGCAGAATGATTATCCCATCAACTACTTGAGAAAACATATAGATCAGAAATATTTCTTAAAAATATTTTTAAACTCATAGATACACAAATCCACCACACAACATTAGGTCCACAAAGTCAGCTTGTTAATGATCCAGCTGTGAAGTATCTGTGCATTCCATACACAGGATACATTTTAATACACACATAGACCAATATTTACATGACTACACTTTAAAAATTATTTATGACCAATTAAGCATTTATGTCCAATCAAACATTTATGAACAATCAAACGCTTATGACCAATCAAGCAAGTTTTTTGCATGCGGTCTGGTTTGCATCTAATGCCAAGTGGTTAAACTCTAGTATTAGATTATGAATCGTTTGGATTGACATGGCATTAGTAGGTGTTATGAGCAAAATATGGGTGTTGTAATTGATAGATTAAATATGAGAAGTCGTTCTATAGATATGGATTGAATTCTTGATAGGATGCTCTTTGGTGAGTTTTTAATGATTTACGCTATTCATTTGTGAATATACTGGGTTTTTAATTTGAACTTTCGGATTTTTTAGTTTGAACTTTCGGATTTCTTTAGTTTGAACTTTCGGATTTTTTTAGTTTGAACTTTCGGATTTTTTTAGTTTGAACTTTCGGATTTTTTAGTTTGAACTTTCGGATTTTTTTAGTTTGAACTTTCGGATCTGAAATATTTTTTCTACCTATACAACTATTTTAAAGATGGGTGCATCATCTTTGGTGTTCAATGGTTCACTTATATTATGCACTAAATTATTTTTGAATTTTAATATTTTAATTTTATAATATCTTTCAGAATGCAAAGGCGAATAGTTTAATTTTTCAAGTGTAATGGTTTAACTTTAACTTTTTAATTTTTTAATTTTAAATTTTTAAATTTGGATATTTTTCGATTAACTTACCAAGTTGCAATAGAGGGAAGGTTGGCGCCATCAAACTAGTTTAACCCCACTTATCGGTCCTAAGTCCGAGGTTGCACTTGGATATTTTATAAATTTTAATTTTATTTTATAATTTTTTAATTTTGTTTGAAAACGATAGA
The DNA here is from genome assembly GCA_019973935.1 of Trichonephila clavipes. Lineage (NCBI taxonomy): Eukaryota > Metazoa > Arthropoda > Arachnida > Araneae > Nephilidae > Trichonephila > Trichonephila clavipes. The sequence continues at coordinate 104,654 of BMAU01000143.1, read as the reverse complement.
ATTTTATCTTTTATATTCGCCATTGATATTTTGAAATAGGATTTAGTGTATTATAAGATTCGTATATTTCAATTTTTCAATTGATTATTGTGATTGATTGTTGATGATTGAATATATATATATATATATATATATTAAAACATTATTTAGTACAAATCAAAAAAATTTACGAGTTTATTCTAGAATTTAAAAATTAGTAGAAAAAATTCAAGCTTATGATCAAGTACATTATGGGAATTACATAAAGATTTATTTTGAAATTTTAAAACATTGCTATGTGTTATGTGAATATGCATTAAAAACATGACAAAATGTGTCCCAACAGTGTATCTCTTCGAGAATAAATTTCCTCCTACTCGCAAGCTAATATCCTCTGTTCGATATTACTTTTAATTACATTTACAATTCATGTGTGTGTAATCATTTGTTTTCTTTGCTTATTTTAAACTATTTATAAATCTGGCTTATGAAAATTTTAATTTATTTCTACAACTTCAATATTTTTATTGCATATTTTTGTTCTAAAAAGAATCCTTTTAATTGGTAAGTATATATTACTTTTTCAAATTTGCTTCTTATAAACGGAATTTATTTTTTAAAGGCAAATAAAACGTTAAATTATATATTTTCTTAATAGTATATAAGTACAAACATTTTCTTAAAGTTTCTAACAGCTACAGTATGAGGGCATATTTTTTTAAATATATTTTAAAGTAACAATTTCCATAAGTAAATTTGTTTTAAATTTATATCTCTTTCTCGAAATTTGAGAAATTCTCTATTCATAAAAGGGTGAAATATTATGGAGATTTATTTGTATACCTGCATTAAATATTTATTAAATACAATTACTGTGAAAACTTAGAGCTGACCGGTAAATGTAATGAAAAACGTTCTTAGAGAAATCGTAAGATTCTCAAAACCGCGGTAGACAGGACCGTTTTTCAACCTACCCGACGCTTCAGTTCTTACCTTGCCAATCTTGGTTCGGGGTTGGTTTTCCATTAGCTCTCTTTCTCCTTTCCCTTTCTTTGTTTTTGCTCTTCGGATAGTCTTTCCATTATCATATGAACTCGCCAAGTTCCGGACTGGCAACCAACAGTTTAAGAAAGGGATAGTGGCGTGGTTTAGACACTGTATTTTATTTCTTACCTTACGGCAGTACTTCTCAAAGTTTCAATGTTTGGGACCCAATAATCAATCGTAATTTTTGTCACGCCCCCCACCACCACCATACAATAGCATTGTATCTAATTAAATAATACTATACTTTGATTCTAGCTACAATACGACTTTAACCTCTAAGTGCCACCGTCGTATATAAGCATCTGGCATAGCCAAAGCGTTAATTGCCCCGGGCGTACATATGCGTCTTTTCGAAGAAAGATATTTTCTGTGCACTGTTATCCATAAAATTATTTTGAAAGCATTTGAATGCAACAAAAGGATCTGGACAGTGTTTGCGAAGGATTTACTTATTTCAGAGAATTTGCTTACTTAATCCTTTCTCGGTGATATTGGGGAACTAATTGCAACGTTTAATCGGCAGTTAAGGGATTAATTATCAAGATAAGTGTTAATTTTTGTATATAATTTTATATATGACAAGCCCATGTGATCATTGGTAATTATTAATGCTGTTCTTAACTAATATTGTTAAATTAATTATAAAATACATTGTGCACTACTGATACTTTTATGTTATATCAATGTAAATGTGTGTTTCATTTTTTATTATGTCATAGTATAATTTTTTTTGTTTACTTTCAGTAAATTAATAATTTTTTTTAAATAATCTTTTACGACTTTTCGATATGCTCTCATAGAGCTATTACGCTCCTCTCATAGAGATATTACGCTCCTCTCATAGAGCTATTACGCTCCCTAAGGGTACGCACCTCACAGTTTGAAAAACACTTAATTATGGCATCACGCACCACCCAACCTTTTGTGAATTAGTGTAGTAAATGAATGTGAAATCGTTTACAATTATAGTATAGAGTGTACATTATTGTAAGAATTGCTTATCGTCACTTATCGCTTTACTATTTTTTTACTTTTAGACATCTTAATTTTTGTTGAATCACTGTTCTATAAGGTGTTATCGAGCTTTGACCACTGCAAAATCACTAATGGCATCATTGCAATAAATTTAAGTTGTATTATCATTTTGAATGCATATGCAACATCAAACTGTTCAGCTTTTCATTTTCCATAAATGTTTTCCATAGTTCTGCGCACACATAAACTCAGATACAACGCATACGCGGCTCACTAGGTGGTAGTACATTCGCAGTAATTTTAATGTTTTCTCTTTTTTTTCGCCCTCCAATTTTTTGCATCCTCCACTTTATTGCGCTCCTAAATCTTTTGTGGTTCACTCCTAGGAGAGCCCACACCCTTGGCACGAATGACTTTAGTTGGCGATAATTGCGCCATCTTGGCAACCCTACTTTTAAACACTGCATATGGCAACCCTAACTATTTCTAGCATTTTCGTATTTTGTGGGCGCGCATTTCGAATTTCATTTTGTTGTTCGGCTACGGGCTGGCTGCGTGTGTGAGGGAATATACTTTAGAATTTTTTACTTTGTTGAATGCGAAAGGTAAAGAATTGATTGAATGGTGTATGAAGGAAGGATTGGTTGCTTCGAGTTATGAATGTCTTAAATGTAATGATCGGCATGATGTAACATGGTTGGCAATAAAACGCTTTCTTCGAAATCGTACAAGCCACGCCGAATGTATGTTCGACCATTACCTCGCAGAATAAATGTGGTGTCGCTCACACGATCATTCACTTAGCGATGAGACCTTTAAGGCTTTTTTAAAATCTGTTGTTACGCTGTATCCTCCACTCGGACAAAATCAGCAGTATGAAAGTAAGTGCTGTTTTTATATTTTTTATCTTAAATGTTTAATTTCTATAGTGTTTACATTATTTTCATGACGCATCCACCTTATCCCGCTATATTCCCTTTCCGCCATTGTCGTTTTCGCTTGGCGCTTTTTTCGATTTGTCGCCAAGGGTGTGGGCTCTCCTAGGATTTTACCTCTTTTGCGCCCTAGGCACGTGCCTAAGCTGAAAAGCGACCCTGGGGGTAGAAATCATATTTAACTCTAAAAAGTTTTAATCACGTAGTTGAAGCAACTGCGTAACACAGTATGAGTAAAACGGATCAATAAAATGATACCCTTTCTTGCTAAAGCACCACAAGAATTTTTAGAACGTAGGTGTGAAAAACGGATAAAACCTCCTCTGTTTGCAGGCTTCATTCATGATTTTGCACACTGGAATTACGTAAAGAAGAAACCGAAAAAAGAAAAAAAAGGGGGTAGTACCATTTCAAAGTAACATATTTAGAACAACTTGCTTCTTGGACGCCGTTCAAAGAAAAAGCTTCTTATTCTCAAGGACAATACCACATGCTATTCACTTAATCTTCCGCATTGATCTTTTCTTTGCAAAAGACAAAAGGATTCAAAGCACACTTAATCCGTACAGAAAAGCATAACTCATTATAAATAAATACTCCTGTCTTGAGATCACGAAAGAAATATGTGAAACTAAGGGAAACTGTCATGGTGCTATTTTCTGTCGCTCAGACACAAGAAGAAATTTATAAAGGGTTAAATTATGATAACCATCACATTCCAACAATGCACCCCTTTTTAAAATGATATCCCCTCCCACTTAAAGCTTAATTTAGGCTTTCCATTTGTTCCTGAAAATAGTCTTTTCCGTATTTTTTTTATTTTATTAATTATTTAAAAGAAGATGGTAGGTTCGAGATGCATGTGGCTCAGAATAGCTAATTTTGTTGCCAATAGCCCTGATGTAGTGCGGCAGGGTTTAAAAAGAAACCTGATTTGTGAAGATTTTTGATATCTTGTAAATTTGGTTTTAACTAAAGATTTCAAATCTCCTTCGAAATTAAAATAATTTTTAGCTTCCATAAAGAAAGCGTGAGTTGAGATTTAAAAGTTTCTGAAAAAAAAATCTCCTTTTAATTTCGCTTATGTCATTTCTTACAATGATGAGGCTTGTCATTTATTAGGAAAAAAGCACGGTAATTTTACGGAATTAAAATTTCCAATAAATAGCTCATAACTATAAAATAATAAATGAATGAAAACAATGAATTCAAAACTATGAAACAAGCTATGAATCAAATACTAAGAAAATAATCTTGATAATTAAACATTTATTACACACATACATTTATTACATTTATACATTATATTAAAAATAAATCACATTAAAGTTTTCATTAGTTAAAAGAAAATTAATTTTAAGAAATCAATTTTAATTTAAAGAAAATTAAAAAAGGAAAAACTTTTCTTTTCCCTCAAATTCAATTTTTTTGTAATATTTATTACTTATTCAAAAAAAATTAGGAGACATTTTTGTCTCATTTCAGTTACATGCAGTATAATTTTCATACACTACGATAATTATTTTTATGGTATTTTATAGTATTTTGCAATTCATTTTACAATTACAAGTAATCCTATTTTTCAACTTTATTCATAATATAACTTGCTGAAAATTAATTTTAAAAATTTTCAAACATACATCTAAGCAAAGTTTGATACTTCTATGAAGTTATTTATGCGAGGAAAACATTAACTGTAAATAAAGTGTTTTCCTATATCGAAAATATTCGACTTATACCATTTTTAAATTTCGTGAATCTTTCATATACCTTTCGATTTTTGAAAGCAACTTATTAATCAATAACCAAAGCAGAAATGTTTTAAAAACAGATTTTAAAACTTGAAAAACTGATTCAGTAATTTAATGTTAAAGCACCATGTGTCATATTTCCCAGATATATACGAATGATTTTTTTTCTTTATATGAATTATTAGAATGGGAAATTGCTATTACGTATTTTAATTACAGGTACCAAAATCTTTTAAAAGGAACATTTGGAAACTAACTATAAATAATCTTAATTTGACACAATGACTTTATTATTTTCAATAAAACACCATTTTCTCGCGAATATAAATTGTATATACATAAATAATACAGAAATAAAAACAAACTTTTAAAAATTCGAAATTAATTATTAACGGCATTTATTAAATAATGAAGTTATAATTTAATAAAGAAATATTGATAAAATGTAGATTGTTTTTCCTTAAGAGGAAACACCAATCAAAATGGTTTAGTAGTATCACAGAAATGTATTAGAACACTTAAAATTACAAATAAAAAATCAATGGACTAAACAGGATATATATATATGTGTGTGTGTGTTTGTGTGTATATGTGCACATGTATTTGTGTGTATGTATGCTTTACGTATTTGTATTTTGAAAATCTTATTATGATCACAGATATTTCCGAGCCTTCCCCATTGTATAATTTTAATTACTGAATATCTCCATTTGCATATGAGCAATCTTGTATTTTGTTCTGTATTTATTGTATTTGCATCCATTCTTGTTACTTTACCTTTCTGATTCCCATTTGAGCCCATATCCTTCTACTTGAAACTTCCTTCCACTATTAATTGAGTACTGACTTACATTTTTTAAGCCTTGTGTTATACTTGTCGTCACACAAGGAGTCTACCTAGAATCTCAAAAATAAATAAACAAATCTCAACATCCAATATCATTAAACCTAATTAGAACTCTAAATTGCTGTCTGCATAATAAAATCCTGTCAAATCCTTTGTTTTTAAGGCTCTATAAATATTTGCCTTTCTAGAATGATGGGCCGAATAACATGCACTGATGAACCGAAGACAGGAAAAAGGAATGAAAACGATTGCTACTACCCAACGAACACTGGGGCTCCATCGTCTTTGTATATGAACACAGCGAAAAGCATTCCATTGCATCATAGTCAAAAAAAGATATCTTTTCCACCGATCTCATCCAACGAATTTAGAAGCCAAAGCTCACAATTGCACAGACCTGCTTCGTCTTTTGCAGAAATATCATCATTGCAAGACAGAGCACAAACTTCATTCCAGGTTTGGCAAAAATATTGTAATTATTTCTTATTATGTGCATTCATAATTCTTCAGGTTACGTCTAAATCAGAGGCTCCCGAACTTTCTTGTCTCATAGACCCCTTGCCATGTTTTTCGGTTTAGGGTAGACCTCTGCTTAATTAATACAGAAAATTTTGAAAATTTATCAACTTAAATGCCTTTGTAACAGCTGGGGTACTACTCTTCCTCCTTTAAATAATTAAATTTCTAGCTGTAAGGAAGCATAGTGTTTAAAATTTAAAAAGCATATGTTATTTAATTAAATTAAAAGTTAATTAATAAATAAAACTGTTAAAAAATAACTAAACAACAAACAAATGATTTTAATGGAGGGGGGATGAATCTCTAGCATTACAGTATCAAATTTTCAATATTTGGTATCAATCTTGTCTGGCTTAACCGGACAGTAGTGTCAAGTTTTTTTTTTTTTTTTTTTTTTGAGATAGACAATTGCGTTGAAACTCCTTCATTCTAGGAAAAACAATGAAAAACACTTCCTCGCGGTAATCCATAAGCCAAAATTTTTTAAGTCAAAATTGCTGACATCCGTTTCGAAACTTTAAGATCTTCATTAGTGCTTACTACGATCAGTTCCTATTGTAATATGACATTTGTTTACAATATAACCAAATGAATTCATTGCCTGTTGTGGTGTTGCCACAGTCAAAGCATTCTCAAACCTGGTTTCAGAATCTAAATAAAAGGCATATTTAAATGTTGAACGTAAGTTTAAACGTTCTGATAGATTGTGACAAATTTAGAAAATTCGGTACCTCCAGTATTATACTTCTTTTGATTAACTCATGAAAGGAAAGCTGAAATGGTTCTTGTTTTGATAAAATTTATGCTGTCACTTTGTAAATGCTGATTAACTTAATTAAATTTAGTAAAAAAATCTGTTAAATAGGTAAAATTTGGTTTCCACTTGATTAAATTTTCTTTTAAAATTAAAGTCACGATCTAGTTTACTAAGAACCACAATCACAGATCCCCACTTACACCTCACGGACCCCCAAATTAATTTTTGGCTGACGTGGACCTCTTGGAAGTCGTCATAGACCCATGAGGATCTATATAGACCACTTTGGGAATAGCTGGTCTAAATTTTGGGTGTTTTTTGAGTAGCATGTTTAATTTTGATTTTAAAATACTCTCACTAGGATGATTAAACATACATTTCTTTTCAGGAATCAGCGTTGATAGCCGAAGCTAAGGAACTAAGAAATACTGCGTTATCACCTAACCAAAAACTACCACCAATTGTTGTTCCAAAACCGCCTTCTGCTGCAAGAATTCCAAATATGCCTCCTCACAGTATATCTGAAATGCCTGATCCTTTGACAGCAGTAGTAGAAAACAAAGAACAATGTCCTCCTTTTTTCGATTTGAAAACGGCGTATGAAAATATGATGGTTGGTTATTTTATGCAACAAGGTGTTAAGCGTAAGTACTGCATACTTCTACTAAAAAACCCATTTAATAAAAGATGGCATTGAAATGTTAAGTTTATTTGCGATGCATTAATAAATACTTTTTATTTCAGCTGATGCTTCTTTGCCTTGTAATATACAAACAGAACAATCGCAGCCTAATTATATTCAAAGAAGCAATCAAGGTAACATCAATCCTAACTATGCATATCAACCACCAAACGAAGTACAGCAGACCATTCAAAGTGTTCCAACCTTTGATAGTGCTTTTTACATCCCTCAAATTTTAACCACAGAAGAATACGCCAAAAAACAACACGAAGCATCATTAGCAACAAATAGAGCTGGTACTCACAATCGGAAGAATATTCTTCAAAAATCAAAAAATATAACACATGTCGATGCTTCTCCATCTGTTAATCAACATACATCAATGGACATCACTTCTTCGGGGTGCACTGTGCTGGACACAAGTACATTCAGCCAATATCAAGAACATTCTATGAATACTACATCAAATATCGCGCCTAAGGAAATGCTTAAGCCAGAAAACGACAATTATAACCCATGCTCGATGGCAAAGATTTCATCTACAACAGTTAATACAATGCAAACTTGTAATATAGCTTCTCAACCAGCTTTGGTTGACAGCGGGGACCAATCTTCCAGCTTGATGACACCTGACATGTCATCAGTATTAAATGATTTATCTATGTTCATGATTCCGCAAAATAATGCCACAATGGACTTAATAAGTGTTCAAAATAATGCTCGGACATCATTTACGACAACTACAACGACAACGTCAACAACATCTGTTAATTCCTTTTCATCTCAGTATCAACCCAAACCAGACTCGACGTTTGGACGATTTTCAGTTTTACCATCCGTTGCATCTACTGCGACACCAGGTAGTTTGGGTGACGGTGATAACTTGTCATTAATGAGCTATGCATCTGTTCCCGGTAACGCACAAAATTCTTCCCAAATGGGAATGTACTGCACTTCATTTTCTCCATTTTCTGTAAATTTTCATGAAAATTTCCCATCAACTTTCAATTCAAGCCCACGGTATTCCGGCAGATCCTCTTATTCTAGCCGTTCAAGAAACAAGAGAGCCTTATCGAATTCACCCTTATCTGCTGAAGGAATTGATTTAAATTCCATCATTCGTATGTCGCCTACTTCTTTAGTAGCTTATATCAATGGTTCCAGAAGCTCTTCTTCCTGTGTATCCCCAGGATCATACGGAGAAAAGGCTGGTTGTTATGGTCATTTATCCGCTCGCAATAGTAGTTCTAGTCCTCATTCTGGTTCGGCTTCTTCCGGAAATAGAAGGAGTTCTTCATATACACCTCAAACAGGAACTCCTGGTAATAGTAGTGCTATTACTAGTGATAATAGTAACTTATCAAACGCATGCTTAAGAAATGAAAAAATGAAAAATGATTTTTTTAATTTAGATGACAACTTACTTGTGATACAAGCTATGCAAGATCTCGAATCTGGAGTAGATATTTCGTCCAGTGTATCATTGGGTTACAACAACAATACTGCACAGAATACACAAATGATGCCCGAATTCGAGAATCTCCAGGTGTTACCCCAAGATCTCGCAGCGTTCGCAACAGAAGACTACATACCATTCATTCCAACATCACTCCCACCGGTTCATACTCATTTACCAGCCATTCAACCCGTTCAAAATCAACCGTTACAAACACTTAGTCCACCCCAAAAGCCACCTCCTACTTACGACCAACACATGGCTAGGAAAGCTCTTCTGCAAAAGAACAGTTCATCCGAAAGCAGCAGTCAGCCTTCTAACTCATCTAGTTTTGAAAGTTCAGAGGGAGATAAAACTGCAGGAGGCAACAGCAGTACTGATACTGAAACAAACAGAATGTATGCTTGCAGATGGCTAGACTGTACGGCAGTATTTCATGATCAAGAAGAGTTTGTTACTCATATTGAAAAAATTCACATTGATCAAAAAAAGGGGGATGACTTCATCTGTTTTTGGAAGCTATGTCCACGAAGATTACATCCTTTCAACGCTCGCTATAAATTATTAGTTCACATGAGAATACATTCTGGAGATAAACCAAATAAATGTACGGTAAGTTTTTATAAGCCAAGTTTGCATGAGACGCAAAACAGCACAGAAACTACTTTTTTATATATAAAGCTTTTTTTTCAGTTAATTTTTTAATCCAAAAATGCATTAAATATTTCCATGCATTTCCAAATTTTGGAACGGTTTTGTAAAGTAAAAATTGTTTTCTTTATTACTAAAATAAAGGTTTCTTGCATTAATTACGTCTATTATTTACGTATTTATGTCATCAATACTTATAACAGTGATATATATAATTCATTTATCCTCACAGACACAATATAATGAATTACATCAATTACAAAACTAAAAGAATAAAAAGAATAAATGATTTGCGAAGATAATAATGACATGGAAATATTTACAGATTTTTTTAAGAAATATCATTTAAAACTGGTATACTTAGACCTAAAATATGATATTCATAAAACATTTTCGCTTTGTTTGTAAGCACTGTTTATAATACAAAATGAAGTAAAAATAAATATTATAGAGTTTTTCTGTTTCCTACTGTATTTTTTTTTACTTTTATATAAAAAAAATTATTTTATTACTATTTAGAAAGGAAGTACCACTTTAATAATTGCTTTGATTTTTGATAGACCAAATAATTTATTATTAATTTATGAAAAATAACTCATTAATACATAATTAAATCCAAAAGGTATGCATATTACGCCCAAAATTGTTTGACTGGTAGTAAACTAATCACTCAAAATTCCATGTAGTTAAATGTTTTTAGTTGAAAAAAGTAACTCCAGAAATCTAAATTCAATAAATTGTATTATTGCAAAATTATAATGAGACCAATGATTTTTAGTTTGCAGGTTGCAAAAAGGCCTTTTCCAGACTCGAGAATCTGAAAATTCACCTAAGATCGCATACGGGTGAAAGACCGTATTCCTGTACGTATCCTGGATGCACCAAGACTTTTAGCAACTCTTCCGATCGAACCAAACACCAGAAAACCCATCAAGATACGGTAATATTGGCAACTATCGAGCTATACAAATGCTGAGACTTGGAACAATAAAGGACATTTACATTTTTCATCTATTCAGTTAAATGTAAATTTACCCTTCGGATAAATGTTTTTATTTTTAAATTCAACAATAAAATGATGATTTCAAAAAACCTGGAAAAAATATCGAACAAAAAAAAACAATTATAATTAGAATATGAAATTAAACAACACATTACCTTATGTGTTTCTTTTTGTTTCACATTAAGAACAATTCACGAATTAATTTATTATGCAATGCATGACTTTTATAATTATTATCAATTAAAAAATTGGAACTTCCAAATACACAACTCATTTAAATTAGAAAACAATTTGTTTTAAATGTCAGAATGTCTAATGTACACACACTTATATATACCTATAGATGAAACACAAATACTTGATAAGAACGAAAATATTAAATGAATAGAATCTCAAAATTCGAAATTCTAATTCAAACCCTCCATGGCGAACATAAAAGTAAAAATAACAAAATTTCAAAATTAGATTAAAAATTTTTCAAGTGACCAAGTGCAACGTCCAATTTCGGACTGGTTAAAATGTCTTTTGGTTGAAATTCTCAGTAATATTTAAAGAAATTAGTCATGTTATTTTATATTTATAAATTGCTTTAAATAGAAATTACATTCCAAATTATTGTGAAAATGGTAAAAACGGAATTTTTTTAATGTAATAAAAATAATTATTTTTGTTTTTTTATATTATTATTATATGTCCTTTCATTTATTTTTGCAGAAACCATATGTTTGCCAAGTTGCAGGATGTGGTAAAAAATATACCGATCCCAGTTCATTGAGGAAACACGTTAAGAAAAGTCATCCCGAGAAAAAAGAGCCGGATAGGAAAAAGGTAAGAAATTTTAATGAATTCCTGTTATAAAGCATGCGAAGGAACTAATAAAATTCATATTTATGTCATATTTATAAAATTACTATGAAAATGTTTATTATTTGCTAACATAAAAAAAATAGCACACTCACACCTTTTTTTTCACAAATGAATATTGTATAAGTTAGAAGAGAGGATCAATTCCTAGAAACCTCTAGAGTTTTCATAAACACAAATAATGAAAAGTTGATATTAAAGTAAATGTATCGAAAAATTTTTTTAATTTTTATCGTTGACACTTAGATTTATACAAGTTCACACTCATTTTGTAAGATTTCAACGTAAAGTTTTTGCTTTGTCTCTATCATCTCTTTATCAATTAAGGTTTATGTCAGAAATAGAAAAAAAAAGAACCATTACTTAAAGCAGCGAATCTTAAATTGTAGTCCGTGGACCCCCAGTGGTTTCCAGCGACTTCCTATGTGGTCCGTGAAGGTCTCTTATTTAATGTTGAATTTTTTTTTTACAGACTCTGAAAGGTCCCTGGTAAAATTGGAAAACGTGCCATCCTAGACTAGATCCCTTAAGTGCCTCCAATGAAAAAGCTCTACTAGAACTTGTCTTTGAATCAATTTCTGATGCCACTTATCGTAAAATTAGGCGTATAGCGTGCACTTTTAACCCAAAAAATAGAATCGAAATTTGCAGGTGCGTGTTATACGCTGGGTATAAAAAGGAAACCTTTAAAAATACCTCTATATATACCAAAATACTGTTTATTTAATAAATATGATACACTCCTTATCAGTGGTATAACGTAAGATCCGGCTTTGGACACAAAACCTGGCTTTGCAGGGGGTCTAATATTCTCCGTTACGCCACTGTTCTTTATGTACTTAAAGGATTGTAATTCTAGAGATCTACTTTTTTTTTCCAAAGTTGGGGATAATACCTCGAATAAATGACTTCAAAACATGAGAGAATTGCAACCGTACATTTTAGGTTTCTTCGTAAAAGAAAGGGAGGTGCGCGATATACTACGAATGTATCGTAAAATTAAAAATTGCAGCTTGAAGGTATAAGTGCGCGTTATACGTCAGATTTCATGGTATTTATGTGAAAGAACGTTTTCTCAGCAGCACATTTTTTAACTTAAGGTATCCGACTACGTTCGGAACCGTGATTTTGCAAAAGCGTATAAATGGATTATATTTACGATGTTTAATGTCCCTTAGATTAGAAAAAGTATAAAAAATTGTTTTAAGAATAGTATTACAGTAAAAAATTATTTAAGTACAATATTTTGACAAAAAATGAACATAGAATGACCCATTTTCAAAATATTTTCCTTCTGTGAAATATTATAATAATAATAATAAAATAATAAAATATTATAATAATAAAATATTATAATAATACATTGCTGGACAATTGCTAAGGACGAATAACACTATCATCCATAGCAACCACAAAATGAAAGGAAGCAAAATGTGGAAAATGAGAATAAGTGCGGGATATTAGTAAGAAGAAGTATGAGTATGCAAATTTTTTTCCCACGTCTGTTCATCACTTGGTAGCGTTCATAAGAACTTTAAAGGTTTTGACGCGTGTGGACAGTTGTTGTTTCAAGTCAAAGTTTTACAGGGAAGATTTAATAGACGAACTTAAAATTTTTGGCATGTCTTCCCGACATCACATAGATGATTTTATGCGTGGCCGAATTATTGGAAAGATCGAAGAAGGGCGAAAAATAACAGATGTTGCCAGGGATTTCGACATCGCTCACAGCGTTGTTTCATGACTGTGGAAGTCATTTAAAACTACTGGAATGTGCAGCAGACGACACAGGGGAGGTCGTGTTAGAAGCACGACGCCTGCAGAAGACAGATATATTGTCCTATCAGCAAAAAGGAACAGGCGCACAAAAGCTCAGCAGGTGGCAAATCAGTTTCTTGTTGCCTCAGGAAAGCAGATCTCCCGAAAAACTGTTGCCAGACGTTTGAGGGGAGGAGGACTATACGCACGCAGACCTGTTGTATGTGTCCCATTGACCAGACAGCATCGTACTGCCCGTTTGCAATGGTGTCGTGAGAATCACAATTGGACTGAACAGGACTGGGCATGCGTACTATTCTCAGATGAGAGTAGGTTCAGTCTGTCATCGGATTGTAGACGCCAACTGATCTGGCGCGAGAGTGGTACTGCTTATCGTCCAAAAAATATTCAGGAAAAGGACCGATATCCGACATGCAGTATCATGGTGTGGGCCGGCATCATGATCAATGGCCGTACGCGCCTACATGTGGTTGCGAATGGGACTATGACGGGCCAACGATACATTGATGAAGTTCTACTTCCTCATGTTCGTCTTTTCCGTGGTGCTGCCGGTGATAAATTTGTTTTTATGGACGACAACGCAACATGTCATCGAACACTCGCTGTTCAGTATTGTCTAGACAGCGAGGGTATTCAACGTCTCGTATGTCCAGCGCGTTCTCCAGATCTAAACCCCATTGAAAATGTGTGGGATGCTTTTGGGAGGGAGGCAAGTTGCTGGTCGAAACTATCCTCCGACAAACAAGAACACCCTCATCCGTGCACTCACAGAGGAATGGGATAAATTGCCTCAACAGCTGCTGGATAATGTTGTGCAAAGTATGGTACGTGTGGAATGTTGCATCACACTCCACGGTGGACATATCCCGTACTGATACCTTTCTTTAAGGTGCCTGCTGACTTTTAGATGCGTTGTTCATTTCTCCGTACGCATATCAAATGAACATTTTTTTTTCTTTCAGATGTTTCACAGCTTTTGTACTTTCCAGAACAATAAATATTCTTTATTCTAATGTCTGAAAAGTGTAGCAACTAAATTTTATCCTACTAGGCCTCATGTCTCGCTTAATGTTATGCTACATAGCAATTTGTGATCCGTCCTTAGCAATTGTCCAGCAGTGTAATATTTTGCCTGTATATAGCTCAGACCTCTGTTCAGAGGCTCAACTAGAATTTTTGAAATATATAACTTAGAAGTGGGTTTATCCATGCTTTACGACAACAGAGGGGATAAATTTTAAGAAAAAAACGCCGATAAATATTTGAAATGGTTGTAACTCTAAAAGTAATGTGAATTTTATTAAAAATCATAGTTGAGCCTCTGTACAGATGTCTGAGCTATATACGGACAAAATATTATTATAATAGAAGTATTTTTCACAAAGGGAGAGATATTAAGGGAGAGATAACCATTTTGAAAAAAGGTTATTCTAAGTTAATTTTTAACCGAACTATTGTATTTAAATAATTTTTTTTTGTCAAAATGTCCTTAAAACAACTTTATACATGTATTCGAATCTAAGTGACACTAACTATCATGAAAACTATCCATTTATATGCCTTTTTAAAACCATGGTTCTGAACGTAGTCGGATCCCTTAAAAATTGCAGAAATCATCTGGAAAGCGTAGAACCAGAATTGAGACTGCAGATTTCAAGTATTTATATACACCTGATACATCAGCCCTTGCAAAAGAAAAGCAGTATCATCTTTATCATTAAAAATTTTAACTAGTCAGTGAGGTTATTTATTTATTTGAAATTAGTATTTGTAATATTTATATAATTAAATGTCTACTGTTTTCTTAAAGGAAAAAAAACAGCGTTGAAAAAAGTCTGTATAAGTAACACATACGATCTTAGGATTATTGAGGTACCTTTAAATCAGTCAGCCGTATGTTGAGAGTCAGGGGGAAGGATATTTAAAATCTTGGGGGTCCACGATATCAGGTTGATACATAAAGGGGGGGTAATCGAAAGTTTAAGAACCGTTAATGAAGACCATCTATGTTGGAAGTTAAATATCCTTGTAGGTCTTTTTATAAAGATATAAATGGTTTTGCTTCAGGGAAAAAAATAATACTTAGCAGTAACACATAAAGATATTATATTGGCACTTTCATGTTTAGAACAAGTAATTTTTGCCTTCAAGTCGTTCAAATTTATAGTTTAACGTTCTTAACCGAATTACTTTTCTTTAGAACAAGGATTCTCAACCCTGTGATTATGCAGTTTTAAGGGTGCAAGACACACACACAAAATACTTAAAAATGAGTGAATTAAATTATAATAAAAAAATACATTCTCTTATGTAATTATGTATTTCTTCGGAAACAGAAAGTAACAGAATATGCTAAGAGAAAAGAAACTAAAAAAATATAGATAAGAGGAATTATCTACCCCCTCATTACCTTAGATGTGCGGTAATTAAAAAGAATCATCCTGTAAATGACTTTTTTTAATTTGAATGAACATCTTGAAATTTTGAACTTTATATTTTGTGCAGTCTTTTATTTCTTGTTCTAAGTTTTATTTCTGTACTTAAGAGGACTTGGTACCCCAAAAATCACAGACCTACCGTTTTTTTTTTTATTTTCATTTAATCTTATTCTTTGCATTATTATCTTTCGATTGATATATCACTTGTGCATGTCGGAAAGTTAGAAGTTGAATAAAACTTCATTTGAAAACAAATTAGGCAATTAAGCCACGCCCCCTTTTTGGGAAAATAAGCTAAAAAAAGCGTTTTGATAAAAAAAATCTAATTTATAAAGAGAAATAATAACATTCAAAAAAGAATGTGCAATATATAAAGCAGAATATTTCCGAGGCAATACAAACAATCATTTTTTTTCTTTGTGAAATGTGTGCATGTAAAATGTTTAAATTAAGGCATTTTATATTAATAATTTTATAATTTCAGTTCTTCTTCCTGATATATTTTTCATACAAATGTAATACTTTAATATTATAAGAAGAAAAACAGCTAAAATTTCTGTCCTGACAGAAAAAAAAAATTTTTAACGTTTTTTTTTAATTTTCTTGTGCAATTAGTACTCTCTAAAAGTTGATCATTTATAAAAATGTGTGGGTTGAAAAAATATGAAAATGCAATTATTTTAAAGAAAAATGTATAACTAATATCTTAAAGTGGTATTTTAAGTTTAATTAAGCATATAATAATTATTTTTCAGAACTATAAACTTTAAAGTGGTTTTTCTCAGTTTGTGTTTTTCGAAACCTTAGTGCATTCAAAATGCTACTCCTTCGACAATTATTTACCAATCACTTCTATTTTTTTCCTGCGTGTTAAAAATAAAGCATGTAATAAAATTAGGGATCCGTTTTGCTATAAACTGAATACTTTTTTTAAAAAAAATAAAATGTAAGACATGTTGGCTTTTTCATTGATTTTTAGCCTGTATATCAACATTTTATTTTTTTTCTCAAAAAGGAATAAAGTTATTCTAAAATCGACCCCTAAAGTTGTTTAGAACATCCATAAGAATATTATAAAAAAAATTCAGGTCAAAAAATTAATTTTTACAAAAGGAGTAGAATTTTAAAATTTTCCCAATTTTCTTCAAAAAATTTTAATTTTTAAAATTGTGTGAATAATATATGAAAATTTTCAACTGGTATCATTTTCTTGAATAGAAACATTGTATAAAATGCCAAAATATAATTTTTAAATACATAAATAAAGAAATTTGCTCAAAGGGTACCAAGTCCCCTTAAACTCTCTCTCTCTCTCTCTCTCTTTGGTCCTTATTAATGGTCTTAACACAATTAAATTATATGCCTTATATAACCAGCAAAGAAAATGGGCAATAATGTTATCATTGAAAATTTCTTATTCTAAAGGGGATGTAAGATCATAAAAAAGGTTAAGAACTCTTACTGTAAAAATTTCCAGGCCAATTTATAGGAAACTGTTTTTTTAACCTATAGAAAATTATTTTTATTTAAGTATGAATTATATTTTATCTCATTTATCCCCCTCACTACCAATAGAAGATAAAAATAATTTTAAGCAAGATGTCGAACATTTTACAAATAAATTATAGCACACAATATGGGTAACATCTATGTCAAAAATTTTCCATACATGAAAATTAATTATAATAATGTTTGGTATTTATTTATTTATTCAAAGAGATGTAAAGCATAGGCCATTATCCCCTAACAGAAAAAAAATTACAAGTTAATAGATATTAAAATATTTCATTTTCTGAACAAAAAAATCTAAATGTTGATCTATTTGACCTAGCTTTCTCCAATAAATCTTTGAAAGCTATGTTGCAATGTGGATCAATTTTGAGAAAATATTTTAGATGATTTGGAGGATGTGTATATCTTCATCAGCTTCCCAAGGTATGATCCATGTCATTTAAATAATTACAATTGCTACAAATTGTATTATCTAATAATTTGAATTTTTGCAGAAGTTCTGGAACAATGATCATTTTACTGAGAAGATTCAAGAACACAAAATTTCTTCTCTTCTATTATTTGTCCACTTAGAAATGGCGCCAATGTTTGGAATATTACCCAAACTTAAATGTTTAGTATTTACTTACATACTATCGCAACAATGCCAACATTCAAGATAACTCGCCAAGTTGGCAACCCATATTTTGCATGTGTTGTACACGCTGAATTGACATTCATGTGCTTCGTTTCATGTAATGTCGCCAGTACCGTTGCGATAATACGTATCTAATGTTGCTCAATAATGACTTTCAGATAAGAGGAGGAATTGAAGAATTGGATCCTAAAGATTTGAGTGAGTGCTTAGTCATTCAAGCCATCAAGCCAACTGCACTGTGTGATGCTTCACCGCCAGAACCAACAGACAGTGGTCTGGGCAGGTCACCCAGGAGTTCACAGCCAGGATCCTCATCAGATCATTATCCAGGTTTGCTGTTTTTAAACTTTTGCATTTCGAAAAAATTAAAAGGAGAAAATTTTTATTCTATAATTGATTTTTTTAATGTCATCTTTTGAACTAATACGAATATTATTATCCACTTAGTCCTTTTGAACCTCGGTCAAGCGGCTAAGGGCTAATAGATATGTATGTCAAATGTTTCATCTTCTATGCTCTAAACTAAACTCAATGGCGCAACAGCCTATTTGGGGGCTAGGGCTTACTGTGCTCATCTCAGTTTTCGTGACCCTAGGCGCTAAGGTACATGAACAGATATTCTGGTCAAGTGGTCAGTCTGACGTGAAGAGACTAGGTAGCCCACATGTTCTTGATCTCTTCATCTTGGAAACACACTAGTATAGTCCTTTTTATCATTTGCTCTGTTGCCGTGCTATTCCTCTTAGAGAAACGATTCTTGAGAATATGCCATCAGTTTTGAATAATATTTAAGTCTGGGGAATCTCCAGGCCAATAGAGTACTTTTATATTATTTTCCCGCATAAAAGTATGAATCAATTTTGAGTTGTGACAAAGGGCTAAGTCATGTTGAAATGTTCCACCAAATGTTCCACGAATGGAACAATCCTACTACATAATATGTCCATACATTTGACAGAATCCATCATGCCCTTAAGAGGAACTAAGCATCCAGTGCCATTTGTTGTCAAAAAAACCCCAAACATCTGTTTAAAAGGATGTTTTACAGTCGGTTGGATATGATCTGGTTTCAAAGTTTCAACTTCATTTCGTCTAACTACACTTGATTTGTATCCCTGCACAAATAAATATTTCATCACTCAAAATTACCTTCTTCCAGTCGTTAACAGTCCATGATCGGTATTTTTTGGTTTATGCTAAATGGGTTTTTTTTCTGACTTAGAAATCGTTTTTTCCTCAGTCTTGTTGCCTTAAGATCACCTTCCAGAAGTCTTTTCTGAGCAGTTGAGGTACTCACTTCAACATCATTACTCAATAAATCCCTTCAATGGTCTTCAATTGCTGTTTCTTATTAAAATTTCATCAATTCTTAGAATAGTTTTCCTCTTGCACCCACATTTTTCTTTTCTTTTTGGAGATGATGATCCAGAATTTTGAAATGTTCTTAAAATTCTTGAAACACTTAATTCAATCACACCAACTGCTATAATTATATCACTCATAGCCATAGAAGTGTGTTCATTAAGAGTGATTTATTTTAGAACGGTTCCTCGGAGTATTATCCATCTTTTTTTGAACAAGTAAAAGTAACACGTGTTATACAGAACGCAAAATTAAAATTACCTGCTGCCCCACTGAAAGGCTCCTAAATGAGCTCCTGATACTCTAAAATAAATAAATTATAGTCGAAAATGATCTGTCACACTACCTAAAGGCAGATATAAAAAATTAGAGGTGTTTCGGGACATCACTAGTAATCACCAACTCAAACAAGAAAAACAGGTTTGTCCCAATTAATTCAAACAGTATAGTATATTTGTATAAATTATGTATTAGTTTTTTTTATTTTTCAGTGATAATAATAAATTTAAATTTTTAAAAAATAATACAGAAAATAATGTATTAAAAACAGAAATATATACAATGTGGGAGAGTTATCCTTCAATAAGATTATTTTTATTTGTCTCTACATTAAGGTATCCGACTACGTTTGTAATCGTGATTTTGCAAAAACGTATAAATGGATAATATTTAGGATATTCAGTGTCACTTAGATTAGAAAAGGTATATAAAATTGTTTTTTAAGAATAGTATGACAGTAAAAAATTATTTAAGTACAATATTTTGACAAAAAATGAACATAGAATGACCCATTTTCAAAATATTTTCCTTCTGTGAAAAATGCTTCTATTATAATAATATTTTGCCTGTATATAACTCAGACCTCTGTGTAGAGGCTCTACTAGAATTTTTGAAATACACTCAGGAACATTGAAAATAGCGACCCAAGAAGAAAGCATCGGATTGAAATGAAATTTAATACACATAATGACACAGATGAGATTCACTTGATCTCAAAAACAAGACAATTAAACGAATACAAGGTGTGCAACGATACAAATACAGGGCAACTTCAACAGCGCGTTGGACCATCTCCATCTGCAATACATGCCGTCACACGGTCCGGCGTTGAGTTGATTAGACACCTTATGTTGTCCTGAGGCAGATGGGTCCACAAATCTTGAACAGCCAACTCTAAATCATGTACAGAGTGACATGATGGCATCTGCCGTTTTAGCTGATCCCACACGTGCTCTACAAGGAACAAATCGGGGGAGTGGGCTGGCCATGGAAGAGTCTGAAAATGGCGTAGAAAGACTTGATCAACCCTTGCTGTATGCGGACGAGCATTATCTTGCTGGAAAATTGCCCCTGGGAGACCATTTAGGAAAGGTCCTACATGGGGTCGAAGAATATCATCAACGTAACGTTGGCCTGTTAAGGTTCCACGCATCACAATTAAAGTGGACCGGCTATCATAGACTATGGACCCCCGGACCATTACACCAGCTGTGCGGGCAGTGTGACGTAGAACAGTGTGGGGGAATTGTACCGCTCACCAGGGCGCCCCCACACCCGTACACGGTTATCATCTGTCCCCAAAATAAACCAGGATTCATCACTAAACACAACCTTTTGCCAGTCTGTGACATTCCACATTGATCTGGCTTGGCAAAGCTGTAGACGCAGTTGCCGATGGTCCGGTGTTAAAGGGAGTGCACGGAAAGGGCGCTTGGATTTAAGATTTGCTTCTGCAAGGTGTTTGGAAATTGTTTGTGGAACAATTGCTACGCCTACGTCAAAGCCCTCGTGTAGCTGAACAGTGCGACGTTAATATTCAATCAATCAATCAATCAAGCTACGCCTACGTCTGCTCGTATCGTTGAACGAGTCACTGTGGGGTCCACAAGTACTTGCCACACGATCCTTCGATCCTCTCTTCTCGTGGTCTTCCTGGTCGCTCCAGACCCGGTTTTCCGCGCGTGGGTACCATCTCGTGTCCACTGCTCCCAGCAATTTCTAACGGCACACTCCGAACGATCCACCTAGCCAGCAACACGGCACGTCGACCAGCCTGCAGTTTTCATCCCGATGATCAGGCCTCTCTCGAACTCGCTTAACTGTGAGAAATGTCTTCTAGCACGTTTACCTCTGTCATGTTTCGCTTACTAAAGTCTTCCTACAATTGGCGGGTAATCGTCACGTTTATGAATCTTCGAATTTGCGCTGGCTTATATAGCACCCTCTTCCTGATTGTAGCACCACCTCGGCGTGTATGAGCATGCGCATTGGTACAAAACTTGGATCATTTGCATATCACATTACGCTGTACTTATTTGCAAAGTTTCGCGATTGTACTTAGCTTCCTTCTTGGGTCGCTATTTTCAATGTTCCTGAGTGTATATAACTTTGAAGTAGGTTTATCCATGTTTTACGACAACAGAGGGCAGAAATTTTTTTTAAAAAAAACGCTGATAATTATTTCAAATGGTTGTAACTCTGAAAATAATGTGAATTTTTCAAAAACCATAGTTGAGCCTCTGTACAGAGGTCTGAGCTATATACAGGCAAAATATTATTATAATAGAAGCATTTTTCACAAAAGGAGAACATTTTGAAAAAAGCTTATCCTAAGTTAATTTTTTGCCGAAATATTGTATTTAAATAATTTTTTTCGCCAAAATGTCCTAAAACAATTTTATTCTTGTATTCTAATCTGAGTGACACTAAATATCATGAAAATTATCCATTTATGCGCCTTTTTTAAAATCACGGTTCCGAACGTAGTCGGATACCTTAAACACTAAGTGATAATACTTATTTTATAGCTATTTATATTAAAGTTTTATGCAGAAAAAGTTCATTTTAATTTTTTTTTTAATTTTCTTATCTTAGGACTTACTTATTCTGGTGAAACTCTTAATTTAAATGAAACAGTTCATGGTAGTTGCCATACTTCTCCTTCAAGCCACCATAGCAGTCCTCGAAGCCTGATTGATAAGTAAGCCATTTTAGCTAGTGAAATGTATTGTTACTGATCTTAAATTTTAGTGCAATATTTTGCTGTCCTTCTTGTAAACGAAATAATGCTACAGGCTAGATGAAATTTGGATTTATGAAATTAAAGGCCGAATATATATTTATATTATTTAAGTTTCAAAAAAAATCTATAAATCCGAACATTGCTAAGCTTAAAGTTGCCCCTGTATGAAAAAAATTATAATTTGAGAAATTATGAATTCAGAAGTTATTTTGAGAATATAGTTGATTACTTTGTTGAAAGAATATATATTTCTTTTTGGGAAATAAATATACGTAGCAAGAGACTTAGTTTAAAATGTTAAATAAGAAGAAAAATATTCAATAGTAAAATGTATTCAGTAGTAAAAGTCAATGACTTTTAAGAAATTTGTAAGATGCACTCTTAGATGTTTGGAAATAACAAGCAAAAACATTTTTTTGTAAGTTATGTAATATCGAGTAAATTTCCTTGCAATTCCGAAAATAAAGTTCCAACAAAATCCTTGCCATATATTATGAGGAACTCCTTTTTGAAATATTCAGGTTTCTTTTGAGATTATTTCTCCCGTCTTACATACAGGTCCACACACCTTTTACAAATTAAAATAAATTTTTTTATGACAAGAGCCTTCTAAAACTGTATATTTTTATTCTTTGTGATTCATTTCAAATAGCGGTGTATTTTTATTCATTTATCTATTTTTACTTTAAAATTTTCGATTTATATATTCTATTAAGCGCGATTCTACTTACAAACATTCTATTTTAAAACAGTATCTCTAGTTTCCAGTCAAGAGATTCACTAAATATAGTGAACAGTTAATTTTTAAAAATAAACTACTACATTTTTTTTTAGTCAGTCCATCAAATACTGCACTGAGGCAAAGTTTTAAAATTTTTATTGATGAGACTCAATTTTTCGAGTGTAAGATTTAGAAATTATTTCAAAAATAGTACGCTTAAGCTGACAATCTACATAAATTGGAACATTTAAACACAAGCTCATTACTTCTTACTCAATAATGGAATGTAAGTTTATCATTATGTAATGCTGTATGTTTAAAGTAATTAGGCTCTATTTAAAAAAAGAATTAGTAAAAAGATTGCTTTAATTAGAAGGTTATTCATTGATATTGTGTTACAAGGAATTCAAAAGGTCGTCCTTCAACACATTTTTAGTTTTAAAAAAGAGAGAATATTTAGATGGTTGCATATAATTTATTATAATATTAAAAATTCAAAAAGTAGGCTTAGAAGAAGAAACAAATTCGAATTCTAGTTTTTTCTTGTAAATAACAATAGAATAAAATGTCTTACAAAGATAATATAATGATACAAAATAGATAATATAATAATACAGGTAATATTTTGTATGAATTACTAAAACCTCTGAGGAATAGATTTCTGCGAAATAAATTTGATAATACTATAAATAATATAAAACAGACGGTTTTTCAAATTCAGAAGCACAAGATAAGGATTTTGGGTGACGGACTTCCGTTTAAATATGTTTTAGTAAAATTAAGAACAGATTAAACAAAACAACGTAACGTATTTAAATGTTTTAATGATCTTTCTAAATTTTAAAAAAGATAACTAATGATATTCTTATCATTTATAACTCGAGGTAATACTTTTTTCTCTTGGAAAATATGTCTTTTTAGAAACAAACTCACTACTGATAGCATATTTAAAATAATAAAAAAGGATAGCATGTTTTTTTGGTAAATATTATTTGAATGCCACTCTAACTTAATAAAATGTTAATTTCCATTTAATCAAGCAAAAAAGTAACTTCATATGCTTCAAATTAAATAAGGTTATCAATATTAACTCAAATCATTTATTTAGATTATTCATAAGTTCTATTATTTAATCTTCTTTTACTCTTAAATTTAAGAGTCCACATTTTTATCTCTAAAAACTATCATTTGTACCTGATAAACAAAAAGCAATGGGGTTATATATATCTTATCTCAAAATCATCAAAATATTGCATTATATTTTGCACTAAAACAAAACTATTTCATTCAATAGTGAATCCTTACCTCCCAACAATAACAGCTTGCGAGTTCCGGTCCTGCCTCCAATAGCACCACCTCTTGCACAACAGAATTTTTCATTTCCTAATCAAGTAATGACAAGTTCAAGAAATACACCTTCGTTGCCCAGAAGTAAGTATCGAAAGATTTTACATTTGAATTAACATGAGAGCATGAAACATTGACATAAAAATAATCTACAGTTGAAATACAAGCACGCTATCTTATTAAAATGAAAAATGCTGTGTTATATAGCAGAGTTAAATCTTTAAAATATCACGAAGAATAGATAAAATAAAATTTCTGTAAGGTTGATCAGATTAGAATAAAATGATTAATATTGGAAAGTGACCCCAAAATGAAAAAAAATAAGTTAAACTTTACTTTCTTGTACAACTTTAAAGAGTATTGGAAATCATATATGATTAGTAAAGGGTGTTTTTTTAGAGGTATAGAACTTTAAATTGCAATAAAACAACGATGTATTATTCAATTGACATGATTTTTTTATTCGAAAGATAATCTTATGGCATTACATTTTAAATATTATTTCTGGCATAGGACTGCCACGGCTGACTCGGATGTAGTCCAATCTGGACGTCCAATTTTAGATGACTTTTTCCAACATTTGTGGCCATATATCGGCAATAACACGGCGAATGTTGTCTTCCAAATGGTCAAGCGTTTGTGGCTTATCCGCATAGACCAATGACTTTACATAGCCCCACAGAAAATAGTCTAGCGGTGTTAAATCACAAGATCTTGGAGGCTAATTCAGAGGTCCAAAACGCGAAATTATGCGCTCACCAAACGTGTCTTTCAATAAATCGATTGTGGCACGAGCTGTGTTGCGCCGTCTTGTTGGAACCACAGCTCCTGGACATCATGACTGTTCAATTCAGGAATGAAAAAGTTAGTAATCATGGCTCTTTACCGATCACCATTGACTGAAACGTTGTGGCCTTCATCGTTATTGAAGAAGAATTCCAACAGCCCATAAAGCGCACCAAACAGTCAGTTTTTCTGGATGTAACGGTGTTTCGACATACACTAGTGGATTAGCTTCACTCCAAATGCGGCAGTTTTGTTTGTTGACGTAGCCATTCAACCAGAAGTGCGCTTCATCGCTAAACAAAATTCGCTTATGAAAATCGGGAACAACGGCAATCTCGTTTTGGGCCCATTCGACGAATCTACGCCTTGCTTGATCATATTTAAAATGTAATGCCACAAGATTATCTTTCGAATAAAGAAAATTCATGTCAATCGAATAATACATCGTTGTTTTATTGCAATTTAAACTTCTATACCTGGAAAAAAAACACCCTTTATATATAAATTTTTCTACTTATTTGTACCATTTTTTAAAAATGTAGTTTGACTAAGCAATTATAAAATATTAATTGATTTTATTGTTAAATTTCTTTACGTAACAGGACTTGCACAAAATTATATTATTTTTTCAAAAAAATTATCATAAATATCGTATTTTCCTGAGTATAAAGAGCACTTTTTTTTTAGTTTAAAAGGTGTCTCAGAGGCGTTAATTTTGTCTCTAGGGGTGAAAATATAAACAATATTCAAACAGGTATAATTCTTTTAAATTTAAATTAAATAATTTGAATCTTTTACACATTATTTACAAAGGATTTTCTCTTCAAAAAAGTACAAAATGTTGGAAAAATAATCATAATTTAAAAAATTATAAGCATATGAAAATAAAAAATAATTCTGTAATAAATATTAAATAATTTTTGCGTTACGCATGCTATTTTCTAAAATAGTAGCCTCTGATGTATAAAACTTTATAGAATTATGAAGTATATCATACTCTTTAAACCCTACACCATTTAGAAATAATACATTGTGATGTACCTCCCCTTGGAAGTACATCCCTCGAAGTATCAGCATGAGCTAGAGGTGTAGGGTTAGCGAAAGAACTCGGATCATACATTATCTTAATATGACTTTATTAAGATATTCAACTTAAACTTTTAACAAATATAATTATAATAATTAAGAGAGAATCTACGATGACGCAATATGCAACACGCAATATATATATGTATATTTATAATATGATCCATTTTCTAATTCAGACCAATCTCAATAATCGAACCGCCTAATCCCAAATTCTAATAAAGTGTAATCAATTCTACCTTATATTATTCCGTAATGCTACTTGTCTTTATCTGCAATGGTATGCAGCTTGACGATTAACTTCTAGTCGAACACCAATATGTTTATCCACGACACGTAGAACTTAATCAATCTTGAACCACGAACTGCAATAATCATCAACTGCCACAACGCACATCAATTGTCTAACATTCCTTTACATTGCCATCCCGCTTACTCTAAGATCCTATATTTAAAGTCGGTTTATTTGCATTTCTTCTTCACTTCTCGTTTCTTGGATTTGGTTGGAAAACAGTTGCCATTAATTCTGGCCCAAAGAACCCAAAGGACTTGTTAAAGAAAAGACGCGTAAGACGTCACATCTTTTGTATTTCAAAATATTTGAAAAATATTGAATTTTTTTAAAAAAAAAATTTTTTTAATGTAATTTTTTTATTTTTTAAAAAATATAATTTATTAATTAATTTATATAAAAATACTACAATGTAATAAGGGGGTACAAGTGACTTTATAAATCAACTTATAGCTAGTAATTAAAGCTACTATTTTAGAAAATTGCATGCGCAACGTAAAACTTAATTAGTATTTCTTACATAGAAATGTTTCTTATTTTCGTATGCTTATAATTTTTAAAATTATGATTATATTTCAAACACTTTACACTTTTCTGAAGATTCATTCCTTTATAAATAATGTATAAAAGATTCAAATTATTTTACTTAAATTTAACAGAATTATACCTGTTTGAAAATTGTTTATATTTTCAGCCCTCTAGAGAAATTTAACACCCCGGAAAAAACTCCTTAGGTCTTAGAAAATAGGATGCGTGTTATGTAACGAATGTATAAATTGCAGTGCTCGTTTTCCGTATCACACGCACTTCCAAACTGATAATGACATTTGTGAGTGAGGGATTGTTTATTAACGTCGCACTCTGGGAAAGCTATACTACTATAGACGGACTTCGTAATTTTAATCCACGGTCGAGTCGCAAGTATCTGAGCTGGCACCTCACACTCCATCATGAGGACTTTGAGCCTTAACATGCATGGACCTTTGTACATGGTGAGTCTAAAATCACCAGCACTCAAATCGACTTAACAGAAGCAACGATGACCACGAGTCCACGATTACGATCACATGGCTAATGCAAACACGATATTTGTTAGAAAGAAAAATCAGATAACAGCTATGTGGGTTTCGCAGATTTCTGAGGAATCAGTAAACCATGAAAAATTAATAGATTTATTAATTTTTTTAAATATTTTTATGTTTTCTCAGAAATATATGCTATACATTTTGGAACGCTTCTGATATACCTAATTTCCATAATTAGACTTGAAATTTACGAGCAGTCTGTAACAAAAACTATGCAACGGAATTGCATGAAAATTGGGTTATTGCAGATTTAAAATGATGGGAATTTTACTGAGAGGAAACAAAATAATGAGTTTCAAAAACCACCCCTGGGTGGGGTATCATAGCTTTATTAAGAAACACTAGCTGGTATACCCGTTCTTCGCACGGGTGAATTTAAAAATTAAAAAATACAGACTGAAGGATAAAAAAAGAAGTTTTTAATGAGTTAATTTTACATGAATTGTATAAATTAAACAAAAAAAAGCTTTTTACATTACTCAGTTGAACGAAAAAACCATGTTTGCTAAATTTTAAGTCTTTAAATTGCTGATTTTTTTTATTATTGTTATTATTATTTATGACGCCCCGTAACTTTCTTGTGGGTCGATTTTTGAAAACACCTACCTGATCAGCAAAAGTAACACATTGTTACAAATTTTGTGTAATAAACGTTAAAAATAGTGTAAATAATTTTTATCTGGATGTGTAATACGTTAATATTACTTTCTGATGCATTTATTTAATGTTAAATAGCTATTACCCGCGACTTCGTTCACGTGGAATTTAACAAAAAAGTGTTTATTCACTTCGCAGAGTTTACGAAAACTTTTCTTCTACTTTGTGATTCTATGTTGTTGTTTTTTCTTCGCTTTTTGTTGAGCAAGGGGTGAAAAAGGGACGCATGACTGACACTGTTGATGGGGTGAGGACTAAAATCTTTAGGATAAAAATAGGTCTAAGTAGCAAGTAGGGGGTACGCGAACACAAACGAAGCCGCAAGGAAGGGGGTGAAAGGGACGCATGACCTTTGACAAAGCATTTAAGGACTGTAAAATCATTAGGATCAAGACATGAACGGGAAATGTGGCGAATGGCAGCAACCTAATCAAAGAAAAAAGTTTGATATAACTGCTAGCAATTGTTGAGACAGAAGGCTCGCGAAATAAAATAATTCCTATTAAATAAAAATAATCACTATTGAATAAAAATAGTCCCTATTGAAATAAATAATTCCTATTTGAATCGGATATTGCTTACTATTTCATTGGTTTTAATTTTATTTTCTCAGAATCCTAATTTTTTTTTCTAAAATAAAAGTAGCCCAAGTTATGTCTTACAACATTAGCTATCTGCCAGTGAAAGTTTCGTCAAAATTGGTCCAGCCGTTTCAGAGATTAGCCGGAACAAACAGACAGAAAGACAGACAAAAATTTTAAAAATTGATTTTTTCATGTAAGTACCGTATATACTTTTAAATGCATTTAGTAAAAAGCTGTTAATTTCAAATTACAAACAGACACTTCATTTTTATTTATATGTATAGATAAATAATCTGCACAAGTTTACAAAACATGCTCGATAGTCTGTGCACCATGGTCTGGAAGCCTAAAATCGCATATTTAACTCTTGAAAGCAGCATGAACTGAGAAATGTTACTCACATGGCGTTCTATGCTTTTTTTTAAGATCGGACGGAGATGTGATGGGATCACGGTAGACCATGGCCTTAGTATCCCCACAGACAAAAGTGTCAAATATTCATGTCTGGGGGATCCAGGAGGGCAAGCTGTAAGTTGCCACCCGCACAGAATTACTATTGTTACATTTGCATATGCCAACAGTTTACATTGCACAACGTCATCTAGTGGTGATTTTGAAACTTTTTTTTTTCCTCAGTGAAATTCCCATCATTTCATTCTGCCGTTGCCCAATTTTCATGCAATTCTGCTGCATAGTTTTGCTACAGACTGCTAGTAAATTTCAAGTTCATTTTTGAACACCCGGTATATATATAGGAGCATCTTAAACACCAAAAAAAAAAAAACCAGTACTGAACAACATGTATTTTTTTATTCTTTATAGTGTTTAATTCAGATCATTAATGATGTATCTTTTCATACAGCAATAACTTCTCCAAATGTGTTTGGTCAGTCCAGAAATTCTTTCCAGAATACGCAAATGCACGACGAAACTGCACGAAGAGCTGTTCTGGGAATACACAGTGTTTGCTCAAATAATATAAATTATAAACAACCAGATTCTTCCTCCAGATCTGCATTAAAATCCTAGCGAAGGCTTGAAAAGTATGTGTTTTAAGAATTTTTTTTCTTTCTTATTATACGTTAATCATACACTTTAAGTTAACCTAATTGTAATGCACACACATGACTTTTTCACCCTATAACTTTGAAACGTATTTCTTGTGCAATAAAATAAAAGAAATATTTATGCAAAATTCCTATTAGCTAATAAATTTAAGATAAGGGGGAAAAATTTAAATATTAAATTTAAGTAAAATAATAATAATAATAATTCTGATGTAATTAAATGAAAATGAAAAAGAATATCATGCTAAAAAATAAGAAAATCAAATTCAAAAACTACCAATAAATAAAAAAAAATTGTTTTTGTTTAATTATTTATTTATTGATAGCTGTTACAAGTTTGTTTTTCACAATTCCTTCTATAAGTTCACTCTTTCCATATATACATTTATTTATTTATGTATCTTTTTCAAATTTTGAATCATCAATAAAATATTTCTTATTCATCCACTCAAGTTAAAAAAAATACATTTTTTTAAACTTCCAGTAGATGACACGTGATGTTAATACAGTTTTTATCAAATATTAATTCATGAATTAAATTTAATTAATTAATTTTATATGGGAGAAAAAAATTAAATTTGCTCCGAATGAAGGCAACAGATGGCGACAGTATACATTAGTTATCCTACTACCAGATATGAAAAGCAAATTTTTTTTTCAAGTAGAAATTGACCTTAATTTTTTTTTTATTACTTCTTATTTCCGACTTGGAACACATTATTCTTTGGTCCCGCTGTGTCCCTAGAGTTGGTCAACATAGTATATAGTATATGTAAGGGACCTAATTGGTCCCCGTGCATTGTTACTTTATTTTAATCAACAGCTCATTATATAGGGTGTTTTTTTTAGAGGTATAGAACTTTAAATTGCAATAAAACAACGATGTATTATTCGATTAACATGAATTTTTTTTTATTCGAAAGATAATCTTGTGGCATTACATTTTAAATATGATTTCTGGCATATGACTGCCACGGCTGGCTCGGATGTAGTCCAATCTGGACGTCTAATTTTCGATGACTTTTTCCAACATTTGTGGCTGTATATCGGCAATAACACGGCGAATGTTGTCTTCCAAATGGTCAAGCGTTTGTGGCTTATCCGCATAGACCAATGACTTTACATAGCCCCACAGAAAATAGTCTAGCGGTGTTAAATCACAAGATCTTGGAGGCCAATTCACAGGTCCAAAACGCGAAATTAGGCGGTCACCAAACGTGTCTTTCAATAAATCGATTGTGGCACGAGCTGTGTTGCGCCGTCTTGTTGGAACCACAGCTCCTGGACATCATGATTGTTCAATTCAGGAATGAAAAAGTTAGTAATCATGGCTCTATACCGATCACCATTGACTGTAACGTTGTGGCCTTCATCGTTTTTGAAGAAGGATTCCACCAGCCCATAAAGCGCATCAAACAGTCAGTTTTTCTGGATGTAATGGTGTTTCGACATACACTTGTGGATTAGCTTCACTCCAAATGCGGTAGTTTTGTTTGTTGACGTAGCCATTCAACCAGAAGTGCGCTTCATTGCTAAACAAAATTCTCTTATGAAAATCGGGAACAACGGCAATCTCGTTTTGGGCCCATTCGACGAATCTACGCCTTGCTTGATCATATTTAAAATGTAATGCCACAAGATTATCTTTCGAATAAAAAAAAATTCATGTCAATCGAATAATACATCGTTGTTTTATTGCAATTTAAAGTTCTATACCTCTAAAAAAACACCCTATACATCTTATAAATTAATAGAGCGAAACAAAGAAACAATGAAATGTAATGCTAGTTCTTACACATAAAAGTAAAAGCTAACTTTTGAAATAAAGTGTATCACAAATATAGCTTAAAATAACAAAAAAAAATCAGCGAAAATACAACAAAAAATATACTAAACACTTTAATTTACAAAATTCTACAAAAACACAACAGAAAATTATCCCACAAAACGTTACTATCCTTAAAAATAAGTTAAACGAAGACTAAAATACAAAGAGTGAAATAATAGATAAGCTTGTTGAAAAAGTTATATTAATTTTGATTTCCTTTAGTGTTAACATTTTATTTGAAAATACTAGGGCTATTTTTTAAGTAAGGTCCGTTGGCGCGTATATTTCCCCAGTTCACGCGTATACCGCAATGAGTCTCTTCGTCACTAACCAGCATCTTTTGCAAACCCACTCGTGCCATTTCCAGCTCTGTAGCAATCGTGTAAGCTTCGCTGTGCCTCTTTAAAATGTTGAATTGCCCGCAAGTGTGAGATACGGTCTGTTATCCATTTTTTCACTGCGAAAACATGTCGGCTGCAGACACTCATCGCCAGATAACAGAAGTTTATGCCACTCAAGCAATGAGTGATAGAAAGTTCGAAAATGGGTCAGGAAGTTTAAAGATGGGCGAACAAGCATTCATTACGAAGAACGCTCAAGCCGGCTCTCTATAATCATCGATGGTTTGATGCAAGCAGTTGAAACAAAAATTCTCGAGAGAACAAGATATTCACGATAACCACTCTATCATTGAAATTTCCCGACGTTTCTCTGTCGGTGGTATACAAAATTGTGACTGAAGACCTTAACTTGAAGAAATTGTGTTCTCGGTAGGTACCCAGACTCCTCACAGCGGAACACTAAGAAAAGAGGTTAGCCAATTCATTAGACTTTTTGATTCGTCACGAGGAAGAGGATGGCATGTTGAGTCGAATAATTATGGTGATGAAACATGGGTATCCCATATCACCCCAGAATCAAAGCAACAGTCGATGGACAACAGTCCCGTCAAGGTCAAAGCCAAACAAATGCTGTCAAAGCACAAGATTATGGCAACGGTGTTCTGGAAACGGCGCGGTGTTTTGCTGGTGGACTTTATACTACAAGGAACAACGATCAACTCAGGTGCTTACTGTGCAACTCTACGGAAGCGCCGAAGACCACAAACGACGTGGCAGGCTGTCAAAAGGTACTTTGCTCCTCCGCGATAAAGCAAGGCCTCACACTTCTCGAACAACTCGGGACTTAATCAAATCTTTTGGCTGGGGAAGTTTTGGACCAAGCAACATACAGCCCCAACCTTGCTCTAAGCGATTTCTACCTTTTCCGGTACCTCAAACAGTCTTGGTGAGAAGCGCTTCTGTGACAAAGAAGTGAAAGCGACCGTGAATTCTTGGCTGTCCGACCAGGTGGCTGACTTCTCTGAAGAGGGTTCTCAAAACTTAGTTCTAAGGTATGACAAGTGCATTAATAAACTCGGTAACTATGTACAAAAATAGGTAAAAGTATGTACAATACTGAAATAAAGGTGTTTTGAAACAAAATATTGTCGTTATTTTTTTAAAAACAAACAGACCTTACTTAAAAAACAGCCCTCGTAGTACTAATTAAATTTTGATAAATGGTTTTTCTTCCTATTTAAGGTATCCGAACACGCTGAAAATGACCAACTTCGGTCAAGACAGATATTTTTGTTTTTTATTTTATTGAACTTTTGGCTTTACGAAGCATACTTTGTTTTGTTTCTACGCTACTTAGAGAGGCCAAGTTACAACCAATTTCATAAAGTTAGAAAAATCGGAAAATGGACATTTAAATTGCTCAAAATCTATCATGGCGAGTTGATTAACTCAAAATGTTACGAATGTATTTCTATAAAATATTTTGAACCTGATATTTATGTTATTTTCTGAGAATGTGCTAAAATATTTTTTAAGTTATGGCTGGTTATTTAAATAATTGTCTCATAAAGAATGTAACATTTCTTATAGTGTTTACTCAATCAGCTCTAAAATTTTCAAATTTTAATAATACATTAAAACTTTAGTACATTTTCTAGATAAATACATCTAATTTGTTTTAATAATACACTTTTACTATTATATGTTTATTGCTTTTTTCTCTAACTGCTTTGAAGTTTTTCAAAAATATTGCTAAAATTTCACTTATAATTGCACAATTTTTGTAAAATTCAGGTAATTTGTTTTAAATACTGTTAGCTGGTATTTATTGGTATTGAGTCCTAAAAAAAGCATTTATAATGTTTAAATATGCTATTTTGTTAAAAAGTACTCCGAACATGTTCGGATACCTTAATAGAAAAAAAATATTCGTCAGAGATTCTATCTTATTCATTCTTAAAACAAAATTACTAATATCTCACTCTATATTAACGTCCAAACTGACAAGGGTCTGTCAAGGAGATAACTTCTCTTGCATGGAATTTTTAATTTAATTCGATTTTTTTAACGTCGCACTTTGAGGCTGCTTGATGGCTATTGGCAATTAACTTAATTTTGAAACTTGGTTAAGGTATCCGACTACGTTCGGAATCTTGATTTTTCAAAGCGTATAAATGGATAATATTTATGATATTTAGCGTTACTTAGATTAGAAAACGTATATAAAATTGCTTTAAGAATGTTATTACAATAAAAAAATTATTTTAGTACAATATTTTGACAAAAAATGAACATATATTAAGCAATTTTCAAAATATTCTCCTTTTATGAAAAATGCTTCTATTATAATAATATGTTGCCTGTTCGTAGCTCAGACCTCTGTACAGAGGCTGAACTAGAATTTTTGAAATATATAACTTAGAAGTGGATTTATCGATATTTTACTGCAACAGAGGAGAGAAATTTTAAGGAAAAAACACCGATAATTATTTAAATGGTGGTAACTCTGTAAATAATGTGAGTTTTTCAAAAATCCTAGTTCAGACTCTCTGGAGAAGTCTTTACTTTATATAAGCAAGTTATTATTATTATAGAAGCATTTTTTATAAAAGGAGAACGTTTTGAAAAAAAGGTTTTCTAAGTTAATTTTTTGTCCAAATATTGTATTTAAATAACGTGAGGACTTCCATCCTCGATAGATTTAACTTACCTCAGCCCTTCTACATGATTTTCTAAAGTAGCACCCAGAACTTTGCGCTCACGATCTCTTGGTTACCACGGCCACAAAAGAATTAATAGACATCATTCAATGTAAGAAGCATACATAATGAAACTTGAATCACATATTTTAGCACTAATTTAGGTACTACCAAGTGTGAAATGACTATGATCAAACCAGGTGTCTTCATACCGAACAAACACAACCATTCATCGATTGTGTAACTAAAAATTCTCATTTTCTGGGTTTTCACATTTCACTTAACAGTTATTCCAAATTGTATTAGAAGGATATTAAACGTATTATATTATTAAGGAGTAAATTGAAAATATGTTTAATAGCAGGATTCAATTGAGAAAAATCGGTGAAAAAATCAAACCTAATTTTTTTAGCCTAAATTATTTTTTATATACTTTTCTGTGCTCTCACAAAATGTGAAAGCTCTAAGTTTAAAAAACGCAGAGTTGTGATAACTTTAACACATTCGTTTTTATTCGCATATCCCAATGACACAAATCAAAACTTTAAACTAACTTATCTCAGAAAGATGAAATAACTAGTTTGATTTCATTTAAAATGCTAAGGCTTTTTTCTGTTGTGAATAATACTTGGAAAAAATTTTCACTTGTTGCTAATAGTATATGGAATAAAATTTGGTATGCATTTTTCTCAAAGTAATACTTATTTTTGAAAAAATAATTGAATTTAGAATTTACACATTTTTTAAGGAATTTTCAATAAACATTCATAAAAAGTATTGAACGAATACCAATCATGTTATCGCAAAAAACCATACCAACTTTTGTTATACATAATTTGAAGTACATGTTAATCATATATCATATATGTACGTCAAATTTTGTTGGAGAAGTAGCATTTAACAATCACTTCATAAGTTTGAAGTTTTCCCCTTAAAAAATTATATAAATGGTTAGTTTTTTCTGAAATTTTGAGCACAAAATCTGTTTTACATCATACATACACATAGAAGGCAACCAAAAAAATTATGAAAATGATTAAATTAAAAAAAAATTGTGTAAATCGTCCCTTTAATAAGCAACGATATGGACATCGTCACATTTTTTAATTTTTTTAAACATATTTTTTTAAAAAAAAAAGAGTCCAAGATATCATTTTATTGAGAATTCAAGCATAAAAATACGAATAAAATATATTTATAAGACACACACAATAAAAGATTCGATTTGCAATAT
The DNA here is from genome assembly GCA_019973935.1 of Trichonephila clavipes. Taxonomy (NCBI): domain Eukaryota; kingdom Metazoa; phylum Arthropoda; class Arachnida; order Araneae; family Nephilidae; genus Trichonephila; species Trichonephila clavipes. The sequence continues at coordinate 68,711 of BMAU01000143.1, read as the reverse complement.
TAAAATTCAATATGATGCAACTGATACTATTAATCACCATTTATACAAGAACTAAAAGTTGAACACGAAATTTATATTAACAAAACCAGTGGCGTAGCGGGGAATATTAGGACCCTCTTGCAAATTCAGGTTTTGCCTTTAATATTTTATAAATTGGGTAAATATGTACTTGGTGTAGTCTGGCTTTTGGCCCTCTAGAGTCCTGCCCCCTTCCCGCTATGCGGGTTGTACGTTACGTCACTGACAAAAACAATGAGCCTCGATGTTGTATAAGTCATATAAGTTAAAGAACCTGGATTTCAGTTTCTATAACATATGTTTAAACACTTTCTGAAATCTTGTTAGAAGTATTTATCGATGTTTTAATGATTAGGAACTATTTATGATACTTTCGTTATAAAATTGTCATTGAACAGCAACTTCAGTTTATTAATAACAACTAATTTCAAAAGTTTCGATGGGTCGAATTTCGGCTAAGCACACACGCTACAAATTAGTATTCTTGAGGTCATTAATCTAATGTTGTTGTTGTTGTTTTTGCTGGGATTATTTTTATGTTAATAATCTATAGCTTCTTTTGCAGGACCGAGTTTTTGCCAGTTTAAAAAGGATTCTGTAAGAAAATGTTCAGCACTTAAAAAAATGTCTGTCTGAAATGCACAAGCTACCAAGCAAAAAGGGATCAACCACTAATGTCGGGCGTTCAACCACAGATAAAGATTGTACATATCAACAAAACGAAAATATGTAAAAAGCACTTACTACATGACTCTATAGATGTAGTATAATTTTATTTTTGTTGTAAATAAAAAAAATATTACAGACTGAATGGAGGCAGCCAGTCATTAAAATAAAATTAAGATCTCAAACAATAATTCACTTCAATTTTGAAATATGTACAATAATTTCAACAGATATACAACACTTCTTAATCTGTTTTTTTATGTGTGGAGATCTACAAATACTTTTTAACCCAACCCAAATTTCTAGCCGGTACAGACCTTAAGGTATCCGACTACGTTCGGAACTGTGATTTTGCAAAAGCGCATAAATGGATAATTTTCATGATATTTAGTGTCACTCAGATTAGAATATATGCATAAAAGTGTTTTAAGGACATTTTGATAAAAAAAATTTATTTAAATACAATATTTTGGCAAAAAATTAATTTATAGAATAATCTTCTTTTGTGAAAAATGGTTCTATTATAATAATATTTTGCCTCTATATAGCTCAGACCTCTCTACAGAGGCTCAACTAGAATTTTTGAAATATATAACTTAGAAGTGGGTTTATTCATATTTTACGACAGCAGAGGGGAGCAATTTTAAGAAAAAAGTGCCAATAATTATTTCAATTGTTAGTAACTCTGAAAATAATGTGAATTTTTTTCAAAACTTCTAGTTGAGCCTCTGTGGAGAGGTCTAAGCTGTATGAAGGCAAAATATTATTATAATAGAACCATTTTTCACAAAAGGAGAACATTTGGAAAAAAGATTATTCTAAGTTAATTTTTTGCCAAAATATTGTATTTTTAATTTTTTTTTTGTCAAAATGTCCTTACAATAATTGTATGCATGTATTCTAATCTGAGTGACTCTAAATATCACGAAAATTATCCATTTATGTGCTTTTTTAAAATCACGGTTCCGAACGTAGTCGGATACCTTAACAACGTCATTATAAGGCTTTGCTTCAGTTCTAGTTCGAAAATTTTAAATGAATAAATCCAAATCAATATCACTCTTTATACTTAACCGTTTGGGTCCCGAGCAGCTCGTGCTGTTGAGATTGTATGTCGAGAAACCCCAGTACATTTCGACCATTATGGACAACTAATAGTGCGTTACTGATTTTGTCACACACTCAGATTTACTGAAGTAAATACATTACACAGCTATTTTTAATGTAAATAGTACATTTACATTTTACAATAGGTAAAATAATACTATAACTCCGATTGGGATTTATCGGAGTAAAATGAATAAAGCGCTATCGCACCGCTTGGTATTTATCGATATAAAATAAAACAAGCACTATCACGCTGCTTGGGTCTTTTCATACTCTTCTGAGAAGGCGCGGTTCCGCTATTGGGGATTCTTCGACAGTGTTTTTTCAATATCCCCTAAGAGAGAAGAGATGTCACTTCACATGATTTTTAAGTGCAGGCAAAACAAAAAAAAGTCAAATTATATTCCAGAATTATAGTAATGAGAAGGGAAAGGTCAGTTTCAAATCTAATACATTTGAAATACAATTAAAAAAAAACAATTAAATCTTAAAAAAAGTAACACTCTGTGTTTGGACAATACTAAAATATCTAAAAATATTTATAAAAGAGTAGTTCTCTAATAAATTACACAAACTTTTATGAATCAAAATTGATTGCATGTATATTATAAAAATGAAAAAAATAATGAAGTTGCAGTACCCACTAAGAAAAAAATTATCCTATAAGTATTAAAGTATTTTATCAAAAAATACAAAATTTTCCAAGTTTTCAATATTATATAGTTGTATGTGTGTGATTACCTAATTCATTAAACATCCAAATACGCGCACATATCCAAAGAAGTTTTAAAAAACAATATATAAAAATTAATTGAGGATTGAATTCTAGTAATTAATTCAAATTGGCTTTGCAAGATGTACTCTAAGTAAAAATTCCATCTTGATACTTTCTATTATATACTAAAGAAATGAGAAACACTTCATTAGAAATTCTTAGTGAGGCTTAATAAACTGTTGCCTATATTACCGGTCCAAAGGGAACTATATTATATTATAAAATAACATATAAAAAATTCTTTTTTTTTTTTTTTTTTTTTTGTCAACAGGCTCATTTCCTAATTATCTGATTTGGGTGAACTTGAAATTATTCTAAATCTCCCATTCAACTCTCCTCAAAAGTTTTTTTATTTATGAGAATTTAAATTCTTCTACACCAAACTATAAAAAACTTTCTATGCAACCTTTTAGCAAATTTCTAACGAATTTTTCAAAATAAAATATAATCTGTTGAACAAATATGTGTGTTGAATTTTGAATAGTTATTATCGACAGAAGAAACAAGAATGTCAATATATGATCGTTATATTGTCCTGTAGACGAAAAGAAGTCAGTAGCAATCAGTGAGCAATATTGCTCTGCAATTTTGTACAGCACTACAAGTTTCGAAGCCACCTTCCTCTATAAATGTTATTCATTCCCTCACCGTCCTGAATGCAGCACTCCATTGACAGCTCCTCTTTGGCAACATCGTTTAAATTTATATGAAGAACACAAACTGTATGCATCTTTTTGGAATCGCATTCTCCTTCCAGAAAAGTGTTGCTTCAGTACCTCAAATGATTCTCAACGCATCAGTATCTATGGACACGGATTTATCCAACGAACTTCTAGGGAATGGATTAATTCAGTGATCCTGGTGGGTTCTGTAACGTTTGAAAGAATAACGGTAGCGTATTCCTGGTTAATTTAAATATTGAATTTATTTACGTCACAACTAGTGAATATTATTTACAGAATTATACATTGGAATTATTAAACTTATTTAAAGATTTCTAGAGTCCAATAATTTGTGAGAGGAGGAATCCTTTGGCCACCACTCCCGAGTAAGTTCAAGGCATCTCTCTTCATCCTCCGGTTGGCGGGGTTCGATTCCTCGGGAGTCAAAAGTCGGGGGTTGCAAGGTCGGCCACGCCTCAACCTTTTATCTGCAGCCACAGGATGCACGTGGGAATGTTGGTCCGATTCTTCGGGGGTCAAAAAGGGGTTGCGAGGTCGGCCACTCCTCAACCTTTTCATTGACAGCAGCAGGATGCACGTGTGAGTGTCGTTGTCCACAAAAGACGCCGATCCCCGTTTGTAGATATGGCATTACAGTTCGATTAGAAAAGCACTTCGATAGATAAACCTGAGCCTCATATTTTCAAAAGCAGCACTACCATCAGAAATCGCTAATGTCACTAAGCGATTTTTCTCCCACATGCGTCTGTTCCAAAATGCCCCTGACACATAATTCGTTTTAACGGACCATATACCGTAAGGGGATGCATGACTCTTGCTGTTGAGGAGCTACTAGAAAGGGAAGATATTCCTAATCAGAGTGGCCAGTAACTTATGATCCCTGATTTAAATCCCACAGAAGATGTGTAAGAAGCTATAGGGGATCACCAATAGGCACGATTATATTCACCAAAAGCCACCAGCAACTGAAACAGAAGCTGAAGGAGAAATGGGAAATCTTACATCAAGAATTGTTGGATAATATGATGTTGAGTTAAGAAAGATATAGCAATTGCAGTTAAGGAAATTCGTATCTTTTACAAAGCAACATATGTTTATTGTTCTCTCTCTAGAGAATACAATCATTTACGTAAACGATACATTTTCAATATAAATCCATTTTTATTTTATTCCATCTATTTAGTTTCACATCTCCATGATGATTGCTCTCAGAGGAAATAGAACCAAGAAAGAAAAAGACAGAAAAAGAAAAAAACAATCGATGTTAAGTTCAACGCATTCGTATATTTGTGTGAGTGCATCAAAAACCGTTTCCTTAGATTCCATGAATTATTTGCATCGACCATAAAATATACAAAATTAAGAATAATTTAAAATAAAAAAATTTTTAAAGAAACAATCACACACACAAAACGAAAATGTATTTTAAAATAATTACAATCTCAAAGAGTGTAAGTGCGTGTTACGATTGATTCTCTTAGAGGTATTAACGATTCAGAGTAAATTCACTCTTACGCATATAAAACAATGCATTTCTTCACAAACAGAAAAACAGTTTTAAAACTGAAAATATTCCTTTTATATTAGACACCAAAAAAATTAACAAAATAAAAACCTTTTTATTTTCTTTTACTGAGTAGATGTGGGTGGGAAAATGTGCGAATTAATGCGTGCGTGCGTGTGTGTGTGTATCCATCGTAAAAAAACTATAAGACTTAAAAAAGCCCCTTTATATTAGGCACAAAAAAATTTAATAGAAACAATCGTCCTCGTCCCTTTTTTTACCGTGTGAATGCGGGTGGGGTATGTGTGATTGAGTGTTTGCTCCTTTACGTAAAAATTTGTGTACTTTTGTATGTTAGTGTGTGCGAATGTTTTTCTGTCCGTCGTAAAAAAATTGTATAACTTAAAAAGCCACTTTATATATATTTGTCATATTTTAACAGCAAAGACGGTTTGTCCACTGGACGCTTGGGGAGGGCACCCATGGGCCCGGGCCGGAAGAGCTCAGAGGGAACTGAATAAGCTGGACTTTACCAGATTTACTAGTTATAAATTTCGATCCGCCTGTGTAAAGGGTGCTTATTGATCTTCTGTGCCCAGGGCCCGAAATGAGCTTAAATCGCCACTGGAGGCAGAAATACGCAATTGAATTTTTAAAAAAAAGTCTGCCTTTGCACCTTTTAATAAAAAAATAAATGTTTATACTTTATTTAAAGTAGAAAATTTATGTGAAAAGATTTTAAACACCTTAATTTTTTTTCATTGCATTTAAAGAGTCTTAAAATTCAGTGAAGGATATATTTTTAAGTGCAATAATTTAAGCTACTTCAAGCACCATCTATCGGATTAAAAGTAATCTTTTTTTAAAAGTCCTTTTTATTTAACAAGAATGAACATTTAAAAGAAATTCACAGAAACAAAGAATCCTTCTGATTGTGAGAGGCATAAGGGTACACACTTAATAAAAAATGTTTCAATAAAAATAAAAGAACCATACAATATTATAGAAAGAAAAAGAAGCAAAAAATTTATCAATTACTTGGGAATTATAAGTGTAAGTTTTAAGTACTTCTAATACATCAAATTTAATGTAAAAGAATCTCAAATTGTTTTTTTAATCAAAAATAAAAATACAAATGAATATTTCAACTCCTTTAACTTTTCAAAATTGAAAATGATTAATCAGCAAAAAGCAAATAAAAAGAAGAGATATATAATATTTCATAATTAAATGGTTACAACAGATTTAATACATGAATTCATGTTACTATAAGTTCATGTTATTTCAGTTTTATTATAATTTAAATATACATTCAGTCTGCAAACTGACCATTGTCAATGATTTTAATATCAGGTATTTCTTTTGATAAAAAAATCAACACAGTTTTTTATATCTGCCCAATTTACTTGTGATAAAGTCCAAAACACCATTGAAAACTGTTATTTCCTGTGATATTTGTTTCAGACTATTCCTCGACATATTGGAAACATGTTTGGTTCATCTCTGAATACAGAGATTAACAGATCTGTTTTAAAATATTGAAAAAGGAGGACACTTTTCGAGGAAGGACAGGATCTATAAAAGGAGAATGGTTGATCATCTTAATATAATTTTTAACTTTTACTTTCATATTGAACTCGAAAATGCCTTGCATGGTTTGAAAAAGGCAAGTTTACAAAATAAATTTTCGTTTTCAATTAGTAATCTCTTTTTAGACTTTTTTATAAGCTTCACCTGTATGTAACGGAATCTTTGAACTATATTTTTACCCACTCTAAAAGGTCTGATTAATTCGAAATTTTGCACACTTTTCAAGGACTGATGACAATAGAATAATTTTGTTCCATTGTCCTGATAAGGATCATGACGATTAACAATTTTCCATTTCCAGATTTGGTGACTGAAAGATTGTTACAACTCTAAAGCGAAAACACTCATGTCAGTAATTTCTTATTATAATATAAACAATTGCCCACTTTCTTTGAAAATGGAAATAAATAAATGATAGTTTAAAAAATTAAAAAGCATGCTTTTATTGTAGATTGAACTAAAAATGAAAAAAAAATTATAGTTTAAAAAAACAAAAAACACACTTTTATAGTTAAACTAAAAGTAAAAATAATGTATAATGTAAGAATAAAATGATTAACGAGAAAATATACATTAATGTCATTGTGGTAAAAGTGTGGGGTGCTTTTGTTCTACATTTTTACACTAACTCGGCATTTCAGAATAGAACTAGTAAGAAATTATAACAATTGATATTGAGCACCCCACATTTTTATCACGACATTGTCTCGCTAATCATTTTATTCTTATATTAAGAATTATTTTTTCCTTTTTAGTTCGATTAACTATATAAAAGTGTTTTTTATTTTTTTTAAACTATAATTTTTAGAGTTTAATTTCTTGTAAGTTTTAAAAATCCTTTTTAGCTTATTGGTAAATTTATGGAAAATGCGTTAAAAGTTCTCCTAAAAATTATTTAAAGAGCTTCAACAATTTCAATATACTTTATGATTCCTTTCACTCTCATTTTCGAATATTGAAAGAATCAAAATTTACTGAACAGAAATTACAGAATGAGCAAAATTAGTTAGTAAAATTGAATGTAATCTATATTTCAAGAATGCTTTTTATTTTTAGACATTACATATAAATATTAAATGTTCTTGATTAATAATATTTAACGACTATTTTGTTTTATTAATAATTGATCGACATTGTTTAAATTGGATTTATCAGTACTTACATATTATCACAACCTTTTGGCGACATTATATGAAATAAAGCATATGATTGGCAATTCAGCGCATATGACACATACGAAATTGGTATTGCCAACAATTATTGCCATGTATGTAAGTACTAATTTATCTTATAACCCTGCATCACTCATGCGAAAAAAATGGCCTAAAGTTCTTGCGCAGGGTATCTCACACCCCCAAGGATGTTTAGGTTCTGATTATACCATAAAATTTGTATAAAAAAGAAAGAAAAGTAGGAAATACATTATGTTTATTACATTTTTCGCTCCTAAATTTAGTTTTTCTATTCTTTTTATAAGGGCATTCAGCACATTGTTTATACACTCCTTTAATCTAGTCGTGAGTGAGTGCGATGTTTTCACGGGATCTTAATTTTTAAAAACCTTTATCTTATTAAAACTAAACATATAGGAGTAAACTTTGTTTTTTAAATTTAAAAAAATTTGGAATTTCTTTATTTTCTCTTATTGTTCCAGCAATATTTTTTTTCTTCAAAAGTTCATCTGAAAGTGGATAAGATGTGTACCAGTTGTCTCCTTTAAAATCACGTTCTTCCCAAATGTTTTTGTTTCTCTCTATATAAAGCATTTATTTTCAACAGTGTCTCCCTCTTTTAAATTAGAATCGATTTCAGTAGAGGAATCATACTTGCTGTGTTATACATTTCATTCTTTCTCATAACCGTGAAGAGAATTTCTTCATCCGAAAATCTTCCCTTTTCTAAGTCCCGTGATCATGCCTGTGTGATCTAGAACTTATGGAATTTGGAATGATTATGAACCATAAATTTTTGGGATATTTTATTAGAGCAAAGATTTTACATGAATTTTGAAATGGACTTAGGCTTAACAGAGAAAATCAACTGGTCCTAAAGGAAGGTAGAGAAAATTTAGGTACTTGCATATTATCGCAACAATGCCAACGTTCAGAATACTTCATCAAGTTAGCGACCCTGATCCTCCACGTGTTGTACATGCTTAATTGACACAACCACGTATTTAATTTCATATAATCTGGACAATAAAGTTGCGATAATATGTAAGTACCAAAAATTAATACACACCTTTGGTACAAAAACTCTTGTATGAAAGCATGTTACATACAAGTAAAAAACATAAGAAATCTGAGTAAGGAAGACCTGTGTACCTAGGGCCACCCCATTTTATTTGAATAATACCTAGTTCTAAGTTTTATTACTCAGTTGGGTGAGTTGGAACATCAATTCCTACTTTGACATTCATTTTGAAATTTTTCAAAAGAAAGTTGTGGTTAGTTATAAATGTAAAACATGCTTACATAGTCCGAAGTAAAGTTCTGTAGCTCATCTCTTTTTATTGTTGTACAAAGTAAGTCAAAAATTTCTTTGAATTTTTTTCTTGTACATAATTTTGTTTGTAGCATTAAGTACTAAATAAGATTTTAAATAAATCCTCTCTCCATGTGGATTTTCTGCAGAAGACATTTTGTATAAAATTACCTAGTCTTGTACCTGGGGCCACATAGTTGCCTTGTACCTAGGTACAATTGCAATTAATATTCTTTGTTATTGTTTTATTGAAAAGTGTTCATGATAAAAGAGGAAAATGGTCTTAATTATCTGAACCATTTTGATTTAGTCAAGTTTTTTATTATTATTGGATGTTATTAAAATGAGAGGAGTGTATATTTTGTTCAGAAACTTTCAACATGCTTGATTTATAAAAAAATACCTTAGCTACCATTATTGTTATTTTTTAGGATTATTTTATTTATACAAACATAAGAATGCATTTAATTAACAAAAAACCCCCAATTTTTTATAGTTATAAAAATAATATAATTCTAAATCAGATTTTTATCATATTTCAATTAAATTTTTCTCTTAATGAGCAATTATAAATTCCTAACTTTTTAGATACCTAGAAATCCTGACTGAATAAAATGGTCAAAACCTAATGCAGATAATATAAGAATTATCAGATATTGAAGATTCTCACATTCCACTGATGATGCAAATTCTACAGTAACTGATAGTATTGTAAAGGGGGACTTTTGTTTAACAAAAATACAAGGCAAAAACTAAACATTTTTATATGGCAGAAGTAATAGATGTTAAAAAAAACACAAGAGTGTTAAGTTTCTGAAGAATATTGCACGTTCAAATAAGTTTCTTTATAACAAAGAAGAAACTTATAAAACTGGCAACAGAAATATTCTGTTCAAACTGTCTAAACAATAATCTGTTGATGCTTCAGAACGACAATGTATGCAGCTCACTTTTGGAACCAGTTTTTTAAAATTAATTGTTGGATCAAAATACGTGCAATTCATTAATAATTTGGCACATTGCAATTTAAATGGTTACATGATAAATCAATGTATTAGCTGATATTGTTTCTTTTATTAAATTCATGTGTGTATGTTTGTTTTCTATTGATTACAGAGTGAAACCTAACTTTCAGGAAAGGCCCTACGTACAATGATATTGTACCTAGGGCCATTTGTGAATTTTTTAAAACCTTTTATTTCACAGAATTTAATATTTTAAGTTCTTATATTTACAATTGGATGATAGTTAGTATAATGATGAGTGCATATTAGTTTCACATTTTTAAACAGGCCAGGGGCTCTGTCTTTGTGCATTGAAAAATATGACCCTAGGTACACAGGTTTCCCCTACTTATATATTATTGCAACCTATTGGCAACGTTATATGAAAACGAAGCACCTGGTTGCCAATTCAGCATGTACAACACAGGAAATTGGGGGTACTTATGAAATATCGCATCAATATTGCCAACTCTATTAATAACTCACCAAGTTGGCAACCCCGATGACACACTGAAAATTGGCAACTAGGTGCTTCATTTCATATAATGTCGCCAATAAGACGTAAGTACCAATTGGAGTTGTCAATTCAGTGAATTATTAATAGAGTTGGCGATTGTTTTGATAATACGTAAGTACTGAAATATGTTCAGTCTGACATACATGAAACACCATAGTTTTAAAAAAAAAATGCTTTTATAGTTAATCGTACTAAAAGTAAATCTTAATATAAGAATTGGTTCAGTCCTAGGAGAGCCCACACCCTTGGAGCAAATTATTTTGGTTGGTGATAATTGCACCATCTTGGTAACTCTACTTTGATACATTATGTATGGTAAACCTAACTATTTCTGGAATTTTTGTATTTGGTCAGCGGGCATATCGAATTGTGTCATTTTGTTGTTGGGCCCCGGGCTGAAAGTATGGCACGTATGTGAGTGGATATACCTTTGAATTTTGTACTTTGTTGAATGAGAAATGTAAGAAAAAATTGATTGAATGGTGTATGAAGGAAGGATTGATTGCTTTGAATTATGAATGTTCTAAATGTAATGAGCGAATGGGATTATACGAACGAAAGAGTGCTGTTTTGGATGGAGATTTTGAATGGGTATGTTCGACCATTACCTCGCAGAATATTTATGGCCGCATTCCCATGATTCTCTTAACAATGAGGCCTTCAAGGCTTTTTGTTAAAATCCGCTGTCATGCTGTAGCCTCCACTCGGAAAAGATCAGCAGTAAGAAAGTAAGTGCTGTTTTTTTTTCATCTTAAATACGTTTGATTAATTTTTGTATTGTTAACATATATTTTCATTACGATCCACCTTGTCCCGCTATATTCACTTGCCGCCATCTCACTCTGGCTTGGCGCTTTTTTGGTTTGTTGCCAAGGGTGTGGGCTCTCCTAGGACTGAACCAACAATACAAAAATTAATCAAACGTATTTAAGATGAAAAAAAAACAGCACTTACTTTCTTACTGCTGATCTTTTCTGGAGGCTTTCTTAGAACAAAATGATTAACGAGAAAATTAATGTCATTGTGGTAAAAGGGTGGGGGACCCTTGTACTACATTTTTACACTAACTTTGTATTACAGAATAGAACTATTAAGAAATTATAGCAATTGATATCAAGCACCCCACGCTTTTAAATGCAGTTATTATTTTTCCATTTTCCCCACATTCCAATTTCCATAGTTTTTCCTGGCATTTCTAAATACCTTGTGTTCTTCCTTGTCTTATTTTCATGTTGAGTTCTTATTGCAAGACCATCATCTTAGATTGAAAACTATTGGATACCAAAACCTTATTTGCAGCAATTTCAAAACCATGCCTAAAAGATATTCGGTGTGTAGTGTACTGATATATATATATTGTTCCAATGTGTGGTATTTTTGAACAGTAGTTTTTATACATGTGAACTTCAAAAAATACATGCCTTCATGTGTAATATTTAGAAAATCATACTTTTAAACCTGTTATCGTGTTTTTAGATGATGAATGCTTTATTCTTAATTTGCATTAATTTCATTTCTATTAGTAAGCAAATAATTCAATATATATTACATTAAAACAATGGAGTTGACTATAGTATCGATTGCATAGTGTTTATAAAAAATAACTTATGGATGAAGGTATGTTGTTTCAAAAATCTCACTTATATTTTTGTTTATTTTTTGAATGTATGATATGTATATGTCCAATTTCAGAATAAATATTTCAAAAATATGATTTTGGATTGTTTTATTTTTCTTGTTTACAGTGAATCATTGAAAAAAAAAGAGGCATTGGAAATAAAATGCTGTATATTGGATTATGGTTCTACTGTTTTAGTTGTTTTTACATTCTTCTAAGGACTGAAATTTTTAAGTATTTTAATTTTTGATTATAAAAATATTAACTTAAAAACTATAATATTTGTTTTCTTTGGTGATAGGAGAGTATAAAATCAGTTGATATGAATAAAAAACTAGCTTAATTTTTGTAATATATATTGCAATGGATTTTTTCTATATTTCCATCTAGATGAATGTGTTTCTATTTAAACAAAACAATTCATAAAAAAGTACTTACACACCTGGGCCTAATGAGTGTTATTTTAGTCAAAAGGCTTTTTCTTCATTACATAATATGTAAAGAACTATTTCTTATTTTGTTTTGAAATTTTTACTATATAAAGTCTGTTATTCATCTAACGTTTCCAAGATATTTCTAATAACTTATTATTGAAAGACTGAATTTAAATAAAAGTTAATTTTCTGCTTGTATAGGATTTTAAAAAGAAACAATATAATTCTTTTAGAAACATAAATATAACTTGTAATAAACCAAATTGCTTCTGGAACTAGTTCAAATGCTTACAAATTTGTTTAACTATTTCATCGAATCTATTTTTGTTATTTTCAAAGATTTAAATCTGATGTATAAGTTCGAAGACAAAGTTTTTGATCAAACAATAGTTGTATTTTTTCGTAAAGTAAAATTTTTGTTGTATTGGCGACAGCATATAAAATTAAGTACATGGTTGCTAATTCAACGCGTACGAGACATGGCGAATTATCTTGAACGTTGGAATTTTTGCGATGATACTAAAGTACCTTTTTGTAACACAATAAATGCAAAAGGAATTTAGATTTTCGAAGTTAAGAGGTAAAAACTTCATAAAATGTAAATTAAATAATATATAAGATGGAAAAAAATGAAATTTACCAACTTATAAGTATCGCATATTTAGATCCCTTTAAATTTGATTTGATGTATATTTTTATGTTAAAAATTCGTGTTGGATACAACAGTATCGAAAATAAATAACATACAAACTCATATTTGACCCATAAATACTCATAAATAAGTGCATTACACACTCATCTAGCTGTTATATTCTCAAATTTGATCCAGTAACAGGTTCAAAAATGAGTATGCGATGTTTACAATTTTGAGTACGTAGCCGATGCCAAAGATGAGAATGGGCTTTTCTCAAATTTGAGTATGTTTGCATCGGAGCTATTTTTGAGTATGTGACGTATTCAAAAGTGAGTATTTTGTACTCCGTTCTGAATACCGGTTTTTCGCAGTGAAATAAAAATAATGTCTGAATAACACAATTTCATGCAATGAAGTTTAAAAATATAATGATTTTAAGAAAGAAAATTTATTATACCTTTAGTTCCCAATATTTACAATCCATTATCATCGAAAATTCTGGAATGACGTTAATAATCTGAAGAAACCATTATAACCATAATTTAAAATATTTACAAACAATTGTAATACATTAAATCAATTCTTTTTTTTTTTGTACTTTGGAACATATACAAATAAAAACAATACACTTAAAAAAGTTTTTAAACCATTATAACCATAATTTAAAATATTTACAAGCAATTGTAATATATTAAATCAATTTTTTTTTTTTTTTGTAATTTGGAACTATACAAATAAAAACCATAGACTTAAAAAAGTGTTTGAAAGGAATAATACTTTCATTTTCATTTTAATTCTTCTTCACATGAAACTATGTACAAAAAAAAGTACTTACAATAAAGTTCTGAACCTTCTATTCATAAACAAAGTTACACTCAATTTTTTTTTACTTGTAAAAAGTGCAAAACACACAAAAGAAACCTTCAAATTCTACCCGAGAAGGTTGACTTGAATTAAAACAAAAACACAGATAAATGATACAAAATATGTTTATTGGAAACAGCTTTAGAAAATAAACATTCCAAACCTGACATGATGTGTGACGAAAGATGTGAACCGCGTCAACTCGATCCTCCTTTTTTTGATAAAACGTTTTTTAAATGGCCAGTCCAGGACTGGAAGATTTTTTTTCACATTCCGCATACCCCTCGGTTGAACTGTTGCATGTAAAAAGCAAACCTGTATACCTTGACAAGGGGTGGGCAGACTTTTTTAGGGTACGGGCTACTTCTAATTTTTTCAAGATATTGCGGTTTACAAGTGGCGTACGTATAGTAAGCAAACAGAAAGTATACAATGCAGTCGGACATCCATTTTACGAACCTCTATTTCACGAATTTCTCAATTTAGCAAACTTTTTTCCGCAACCAAGAACATTTTACGATTTGCGTCGTTGAATAACCTCCAAATAATGAAGTGCATTTTCTATTCAACGAAATGTTCTATTATGATTCGATTTTTTCCCTCCGTATTTTTTAATATGCCGTATTTATTCGAATATAAACCGTACTATTTCCCCAATGTTAATGCTACTGAAAATCGGGTGGGGCTTAGAATCGTTGGATTATTGGATGGGGTATTTAGAGCAATAACAGCTTCATGCAGGCATTTAAAAGTTTACAATAATGATAAAATAACTATTATTTTTATTAGTTTTCCTTTTAATTTTTTTTTTTTAATTTCGTAAAATTGGATATCGATAAACCATTTTAGATTATTTTTCAATTTTCAAAAATCTTGTTGAGAATTTACGGTACGTCTTAGTATCGATGGTGGCTTAGATTCAAATAAATACGGTGATTCCAGATCTTCGTATAATGGAATGGTTATTAGGTCTTTAAGAATGTGGTCACCCCAAAATGTTTTGGCGGTCCACCAATCGATCACGATCAACGTAAAATCCACCTAGGAAATTGATCCTGCTGCATTCCGATGCGTCTTCATCGGTATATACGTGTTGCCTGTACTGACGCACTTTCCTACGCTCCGAACTCCCGATAACCTACGTCTGCACAGCCTGTGCACTTACGTGTTTTAACTCCTATTTTCTGCTAAATTGATTCCGACCTGAACCGAAAATGGCTTCTGCTAAAGATATGAAAATGTCTCCTGCTGAGAAACAAAATAACTTCGTCGTACCATTTACAATCCAGAGTCGTCCTGATTGACGACCTTATTTTTGATAACCAAACTTCGATAAGGGAACTTATCAACCTCAGAGATTCATATGCTGTCTGGTCGAAGAAGCTCTCCGTCGCACCATCTACGAGTGATGAATGTGCTGCAACAAATGCTGATCTTGGGAAGATCCAAGCCGCGGCGTAACAATATTTTGGACTTCGATAAAAACAGTTTGGATCTTATTCATGGAAAGTAGAATTTGAACTTAAGCAACATTTTTGTACTCGGAACTTTTATTTAATACGAGTTTGTTTTAACTTCGATAAAAATATTCTGGTTTTGATTCATGGAAAATACATTTTGAACTTAGAAAAAATTTTTGTGCTCGGAACTTTCGTTTAATTCACATATTTGTTTTAACTTCGATGAAAATACTTTATATTTTATTCAAGGAAAATACAATTCGAAGTTTAACAAAATTTTCATGCCGACGATATTTATTTAATTCGAGGTTTTTTTTTTTAACTTCGATGAAACATTTTAAATTTTTTTTATGGAAAATTCAATTCGTATACTAAATTGTTTTTTCGGGTTTGTTTTAATTCAATGAAAATATTTTGGATGTGTTCCAAGAACAATACCATTCTAACATTAAGGAAGTTTTCTTGTTCAGGATGTTGATACATTTTGACTATTTAATAACTTTGATGAAAGTTTTGAGAAAACTTTAGTTGTTTTGTGAATAAATTCATGAATGATTTTTTTTTCTTTGACGAATCTAATTTGAGATTTTTTTAGTCCAAGTGTTTCATTTTCTTAAATATTTTCACTAGTTGTAATGTAGACATTTTTTTAAATTCTTCTAAATATTTTCCTATCTTATATTAAAGTAAGAAATTTTATTCTTTTTTTTTAATCTGAAGAAATTTAGAATAATTTACGCCATGATTGATAGAGAAATGGAATACAATATTTATGGTTATAATTTAATTATATGACACATGAATCATTGATTTTATTTATTTTAACTGTGTGTGCAAATTTAAACTAAGTTTAAAAGATTACAAAAATCTTTTTTTTTTCCTTCTGATTTCCGGGAACTCGTTCCTCATAAAGAAAGTGAGTCATGTTTTTCTTTTTTTAAGTATTATTCTGAAATTGATTATTCGTCTTAGAAAGTTTTTTATTGTTCACAAAATATTATTTATATAATGAAAAAAAATGACATATAACGGAGAGATACTTCATGTACAAACAGTTTTTAAAACAGTTACAGAAACATAAATAAAAGAATTAAATCACACCGATTAGTTTTATTTCTGAAAATGTTTTTATATAATATTTCACCATGATATGAGAAAATTCCGTTTCATCAATCATATATAAAACTATGCACATCTTTTTTTTTCTAATCTTTTTATTTAATTTTTTCTAATATTAAGAACCCTTCTGAGCAACATGCAAAGTCAACAGCTTTCTCGGCCTATTAAATGCTTATATGTATTGCACATTTTATATATCATTCTAGAAAATGCTTTTTTTTTCCTTCCCCTTTATCCACGAAACTACTTAATTTTTTGATATATACCTTTCATTTAAATACTGTTTCCTAAATTCCAGTTTTTAAGAAATACACTCCAAAAGTAAATATTCCATGAGTAAAACTGAAAATGAACCAAATGAACTTTCCCATGGGCTTTGCCAGAAAGATTTTCTCGCAGCAACGATCTTCATTCATTCTAGCCAGATGACCAGCCCATATAAGTCTCTGTAATTTGATTAACTTCACAACATCAGGTTGTTTGTAAATTTTGTAAAGTTCTAAGTTATATCTTCTTCTCCATGATCCATTCACTTGAATCTCACCAAGAATGCAACGTAAGATCTTTCTCTCGAAAATTCCCAAAGCTTCCTCATCACGTAAAGTCAATTGCCAAGTCTTTGATGCATAAGTCATTACAGATCTTATAAGACATTTTGTAACGGCGTGGCACATAGTACACTAGGAGGCTTGACACATAGCACACAATAGACTAGAAAGAGGCGCTGCTGTGAACTGTTTTGGCCTTTGAGCGGGAAGGAGAGAAGAAGAGGGTCTCGAACGTAAAATGGACGAAGCTGCCTGTAGTTCCCGATGTGACTTTTAATTGTAAATGAAAATATTAATATAGTGCTGTGTTTTGAAGGAAATAATAAAATGGTAAATCCGGTTAATTAGAGCTGATTAATTCAACTACAAGACAATCTTACAATATGTAAAAAAGCAATTTAGTTCTTAATTTGAGAGAAAACTGAATTTTAAATAACTCTACTAGGCATAAAAAGGATAGGCATAAAGGATTAGGTTTGAGTGAGTTTCTGAAACAATAATTACAAAAATCAGAATAAATAATTTAACGAAATCACTTTTCAAAGACTGGAGCAGAGCTGGTTTATCCAGTGGGCGCTTGGGGGCGGATGAATTGGACTTAATCAGATTTTGCTAGTTATAACTTTTGATCCACCTGTGTCAAGGGAGCATGTTGATCTTCTACGCCCAGGACCCGAAATGAGCTTAAATCACCCTTGTTAAACAGAAAAAAAATCGTTCTAGCCTTTTTTTCACTGTGTAAATGCGAGTGGGAGGGTAAGAGTACATTGAATGTACGGATTTTCTTTCTTTTGG
The DNA here is from genome assembly GCA_019973935.1 of Trichonephila clavipes. Lineage (NCBI taxonomy): Eukaryota > Metazoa > Arthropoda > Arachnida > Araneae > Nephilidae > Trichonephila > Trichonephila clavipes. Next base: position 50,891 of record BMAU01000143.1, on the reverse strand, counting down.
GTTCATTGCAATAAATTATAAAATAAGAATTTTCATTTATGTTTTGCTCTTAAACGTTTAATAGTAAAATCGTCCAACTCTTATTGACAATGGTATTGTAGATATGTGTTTGTGTGAATGAGATTTTTTTTTTTTCATTTATAGGTTTTCTACTCAGAAATTTGCTCAGTTCTTCTTAGTAATGTTTGTTTCTTTGTGATTGTCTAGAAAAATTAAGTAATGCTTTAAAAAATTTTCAATATTTTCATCCGTGTTGGCTTATGATAGTTACGTAAAATGATTGTTTATGCATGTCAGTGCGTTTTCGTATGGAATGTTGATTATTACTTGTGTGAATATAGTTGTGTGTACATCATTAAGTTAATCTTTTTGTTTTTGTGTTTTGCTATGGTGATAAAATGTATAAAACTTGAAATATTTTGTCTTGTAATTTCTTTTTACACTAAATTTTATTGATATAAATCCTTCAGTTAAATGTTTGTAATTTCAAATATGCGTTAAGTGGGCGTTATGTAAATATTCTACGAAAGTCGTCATGTTCTTTGATGAATTTATCCGTTTTGTATTTATATGTTTTGATATTTAATAAACATGTGTGTGTGTTGTTTATTTTGTGTTGTTTATTTTTGTGTTGTACACATAGTCGGGCTCCTTAAAAAGGTTCGGTGAGCCGCATGCGGCCCACGGTTGAGTATCTCTGGCTTAGAGCAAGGATTGCTGTGATGACACTTCGATTGATTGATTGAATATTAACGTCGCACTGTTCAGCTGCACGAGGGCTTTTGGTGACGGACCACGTAAGTTTGAACCAGGGTCAAGGGACGTGGATGGCACCTGAGCCTCTCTATCAATTATATTCTGCATTTCATTAAAAAAGATTTACTAACATTAATTTTATTCCTTAATTTACATTTCTCACACATTTTTCACTTTTATCGAAATGACTACCTGAGCAATTAATAGGTGCAGCGATTCATAAAAAGAAAATAATCCGAGCACTATATGGTTCTTTTTATTTCCTTTAAAGTACGAAGTGGAAAAAATATTTTAAAAAAATAAGAAATTTCATTGACTGTCATTGCAAGTCCAGCGGCTGCGACTCTTGAAATTCCATATCACAGTATACATGTAAAAGACGAAATAATGAAGAAAGGACTTTGGACAGGAAGAAAAATCGAAGTAGTGAATGGGAATGAGACAGCATTTTTCACTATAAAAGTAACCGAGACACAATGAGCTACATAATTTTCTTTATGAGGAAAGACTGATTTACAATCGAATGCTCGATTTATTTTCAAGGTAACATTGAATCCTTACAACCAAATAAGAACTGATTTTTCCCACCATCCAAAATCGTCATTTCGCCTACGTTACTTTCAAACGTGTATCCACTCCTCCTCACTTTTACTAGTTCTAATGTGGTTCTTTTTTTATCTTCTCAGGAAGAGGGGAAAAAGTACTCTTTTTGTAGTTAACGCTCTATTTAAATTACATTTCAAGGCTAATTTAATCATTCCGTTTTGTATTGCTTGAAAAAGAACTGATAATGTTATATTTTATGTATAACATTATTGTTAACTTTCAGATACCATTGCGTTTATCTTCCTTATAATTACTTTAAGTGCCAATAAAATAAAATTTCATTTTAACATGGTTTTTACATTAAGGTATCCAAATACCCTAAAATTAGGATTTTTTTAAAAAAATTCACAAATTTTTGTATGATTTTATTTTTTTATAGGCCATCTTATTAGTTTATAAAAATACCAAGTTTTTTTTATTTTCCGTTCACTGGAACGAAAACTACAAATGTTTTAGTAAAAGCAGATGCCTTAACTTTACATAAAAGATGGCAAACTTTAAAATGCGGTTTACTCGAAATGTGTTTTTTTCGAAAAGCTCAAACGGGGAAAGTGATTGCTCCAAAAGTTTTTAAATAATTTGCTGAAATTTTGTGTGTATGTTCTGTTCAACAGTAGAAGTGTTTTAACCTTCAGATTTATCAATCACTATTTTATTACAAAATTTACAGTCCCTTAAGTGAATATAATTACTGTTTTCTTAAGCAATTTCATATAGTAACCAAGATAAAGTGCTCTAGTTTTTGTGAAAATTAAAATATCTCTTATCCCGAAGGTCATTTCAAAAGGGAACAGCAAAGTAATACATAAAAATTGAGAATTTGTTCCTTTACTATTTGTACAGAGCGGGCCCCCTTTATGTAATTTTTTGTCAATTGTTACCCATTTTTTCCGTTTTAATAGTAATATAATTTATTTTTCTCTTTTTAAATTTAGCCTTTTTTTTTTCCTTAAAATGCACAAAATAAATTTAAAAAACACAAAAAAAATCTCCATAGCTCCATTTTTTTAAAAAAAAGTTGCCACAAGTAGTTGGATACCTTAATAGGTAACATTTGTAACAAAGAAATGTTTAATTATTTTTTGTAATCATTATTTATTATTTCTTAGAATAAATTACACACATTGCATTTTCTTTAAATTTATCTTACTGTTTGTTTCAAAATTATATTAATTTTACTATATTAATTTTTTTATAAAAATAAAATGATTTAAATTTTTAAGTAGTTTTGAGTTTCATTTTTAAATGATTATTTTTATATCTTGTGTATTATGAGTCGAATAGATAATCTTTAAAAAAGCAATGAAAGTAAAAAATTATTTTTCAAACCAATAAACAAGACCTGCCCAAAGAAAGGCAGAGTCCGATATTATATTTTTCGTATTATTACATTATACAAATTCGTCAAGTAAGGGATATATGATACAGTAAGACCCCGCTTAACGCGGGGTATACGTTCCTTTAAAGTAGAGCGTATTATAAAACAGCGTTAAACGAGGTTATCTCATCATGTAAATAATGGGGTTAGGGGACGACGGGTAGAAAATTGGCCAGGTATTTTACCATTAAATTTATTAATTATGTGTTTTATAATAAAACAAAAATGTATTTCTTACAAATATTGAAACATAATAAATGAATAAATAAAAATAAATAAAATTCTAAGTCACTATGTTTACATTTCAGATCATATAGTATCTTCTGTATTTCCAATTTTCTGCCTTTTTATCAAGAAGGCATCTAATGTAATTTGCGTTTTCCTTTTGCGCTCTGTGAGAAATTGTTAGTAAGTGGATAAGGCATCCACAACGTCCCGTCTTGCCTTTGAACTCCAGTCAAAATTTGCTACAGCTTTATTTTCTTGTTTTTTATCATCACCCATGATTAAAACTAAAAATCATAATATTTGTTCCAATAGCAATCGTTATCTATATATATAAAGGAGAAAAGCGACTCACTCACTCACTCACTGACTTACTGACTAATCACGATATCTCCGGAACTATTAAACCTACAGACTTGAAATTTGGTATAAATAGGTTCCCTTCATGGAGTAAACGTCAGCTAAGAACGGATTTTGCAAAGTTCGAACCCCAAGGGGCGTTATAGATAATTATTTCCATTACTAAACTATTAGATGTACAGTCGAGAAACTTGCTACACAGATTTCTTTCATAAAGTAGAGATTCCCTACATAATGATTTTTACGAAAATCGACCTCCAAGGGGCGTTGAGGGAGCTTAAGGGGCGTTATACATAATTATTTCCATTTTTAACCTATTAGACGTACAGTCTTGAAATTTGGTAAGCGGATTCCTTTCATAGAGTACAGATCCCCTACAGAATGGGTTTTGTGAAAATCGACCCCAAGTGGCGTTGTGGAGCATTAAGGGGCGTTATAGGCAATTAACTAATTTTTTAAACTATTAAGCGTAAAATCTCGAAATTTAGTAAGCTGACTCCATTCACTGAGTAGAGATCTGTCATAAGATGGGCTTTGTGAAAATCGTTTCCTAAGTGGCGTTGCGAGGGCGTAAGGGGCGTTATAGATAATTATTTCCATTTTTAAACTTTTAGACGTACAGTCTTAAAATTTGGTAAGCGGATTCCTTTAATAGAATACAGATCCGCTGCAAAATGGGTTTTGTCAAAATCGTCTCCCAAGTGGCGTTGCAGAGAATTAAGTGGCGTTATAGGCAATTAACTCCTTTTTTAAACTATTAGACGTAAAATCTCGAAATTTAGTAAGCTGATTCCATTCATTAAGTAGAGATCCGCTATAAGATGGGTTTTGTGAAAATCGTTTCCTAAGTGGCGTTGCGGGGGCTTAAGGGGCGTTATAGATAATTATTTCCATTTTTAAACTATTAGACGTACAGTCTTAAAATTTGGTAAGCTAATTCCTTTCATGGTGTTGAGATCCGCTACAAAATAGTTTTGGGGAAAATTGATCCCCAAGGGTCACTGACGGGGATTAAGGGGCGTAATAGATAAATATTTCCGCTTTTCAACTAATAGAACCACCTGTTTGAAAATTAGAAGGTATGTTCCGTTCATGGAATAAAGTTCCTTTTACAAAGATTTTTGCGAAAACGGACCCCCAAAGGAGTGGGGTGCGAGGGATTAAGGCGTGTTATAGAAAAATTCCTGTTTTTGAATTTAACTCATTTACTTGAAAAATTTTTCTATAGTTTTTGAATGGATTTTACGGACTCATTTAGACAAAATTCCTGTTTTTGAAATTTGAAATTTGTTGAGCACTTTTCTTTAGTTGAATAGAGTTCCACTAAGAATGGATTTTACGGAAATCAACTCTAGGGGGAAGCGTGAAGAGTTATTGGGGCGTATATTGATTGACAAAATTCCCGTTTTTGAACTGCTAAGACTATAATAATAAAATTTGTTTTGCATGCTTCTTTTGTTGAATTGGAATACGCTAAGAATGCTGTCAACGAGGTATTGATGATAAAAATTCCGTTTTTGCTCTGTTAGATTTAGACTTGAAATTTAGCACGCATGTTTATTTCATGGAGTAGAGATCCACCGAAAGTTGCTTTGGTGGAAATCCACTTGATTATTAGGTTAAGTGAGCGTAAAAAAATCTTTCTCCTTCTATTTTAGATATAAATAGAAATTAGATATTATAATTTATGTTCTTTTTATATCAAGGGGTGAGAGTGTAACAGCTATAAATATATTTTTCAATACAATCGAATTCTTAATGCTAAATATCAATAATTAATATATATGTAAACAGTATATATATATATACAACATCGTGAAATACCCAGTGAAGCGGGTGGGTAACGGCTAGTATTATATAAATGAATACTTGCAATAGCGTTAACATATGTTTGAAACGATAAAAATACGTTCGTGTAAGACCGCTGGAAAGGAGAAACACAGATAAACTGCTTCAGATATCGGGAATCCTACAACTGTGTGTAACTTCGGGGAATCCCACAATTCAAATAAAAGAGCATTAAACCGAAACAGCGTTAAGTGGGGTCTTACTGTAATTGAATTCTTTTTACAGAACTTTCATTTCAACCAAACAAAAACTAATTGGTTAATTATAATCATAAATGTGATTCTTTCATGTAGATTAGTTATGTGTAGGTTTGGATTTTTCCTTTTCGGGAACAGCTATTCAATGAGTTAGTGGGTTTTCTATGAAATTTTTATGCTTGAAAACAAAGCTTTTTAAAAAAATCCTTTGAATTCTACAAGATATTAAGCCACACCCTTTTTGCACTTCCTGCTAAACCGATCATAAATAATAATTTATCAACATTCATGGAATATAACATGCATCCTTTTGCTTGTTTTCCTTTTCCTTTCCAAATTTACAGTGATGCCAATCTAAATGCATACAACAAAATTATTTTTAAAAATTATGCTATTTAAAGATTATAAAGAATGAACTCTTTTTGGAACTACTTTACTTTTCCATTTACTGAAAGTACTTTTGCATGAGAGTTTTTGAATTGCTTTACAATAACTGTAAGATCCACAAAAATAAAATAAATTCAGAGAACCATTCCTTTTTCTCATTTTTAAAACACAATTTATCCTACAGAAACATTGTAACTGAAAACATTTCTACCTATTAAGCCAGTGATTCAGCAATCCTGCAGAAAACGAAGATAATAAAAGTAATTTGGCATCATTTATCGCCATGGCGCTAGCTCACGTGTTACAAAGGCTTGCTGTACGTTCTTCTACCACTTTCTCGAACTACCGGCATTTTGTGTTGTCTCCTTCGAGTCAGTTTTCAGCTTCTTTTCTGAGTAGGAATTTTGCAACCGAAGCTATGGCTAAACCTCAAGTTTTCTTTGATATTAGTGCCGACAATCAGCCATTAGGCAGAATTGTCATGGAAGTATGTAATTTAAATATACTTACATAATTAGTCTTAGATAGAACTTACAAAGCATGTGAACTTTTCCATATTTCGTTCGGCAAATTATAGTTTTATTTTGTGTATTTTGTATGTATATTTTTATCTTCGCATTGTAGAAATGTTAACTACTTCAAAAACACATCATTTCTATAGTATTTAATATGTTTGATAAAAAGTAAATGTTCTCAGGGTTATGTTGAAATGAAAATGGCCATTTTCTTTCGTAAGGCTTATTTCGATCTTTTTTAATTAAATTAAACGTTCTACCTATAGGCTGAGTTCCCTTTGCATAATTACTACTTACTTAATTAAATTATGATAATTTTTTATTAACTGGAAAATATTTTCTTTTCCGAAATCTGAAATTTTTACCATATTGGCCCGATAGGTAAAAGGGCGTTGACATTTAGTACCTGTAAATGAGCTTCATCACGACACAGAAATCCCGCCAAAGCGTTGCTAACGTAATCATACTGCCGTGTTAAGATTTTTATTGAAAGCAATTTTTTTTTTTAATTTTTAGAACTTCTAATTTGATCACAAGTTAACTTGGTAAATTTTGTTTTTTTCGTAGTAATAGTTCTACAAATGGTGAATGTCTTAGCTACAATACTTGATTTGAATTAAACTAATGTTTTGTTTTATTGATTTCACAAAATCAATTAACGGTAGATAATGCCAAAACGTTATGTTACGTACCGAAAGTATATTACTGCGATTCTTCGAATTTTATTTTTTGAATATATACTTAACGTATGTGTTCCAAAAATAAAAGGTTCTCTTTGAACAGTTTTTTTAAAAGGTGAATTTCTAAGATTTTTTTTATTTACTTAATCTAATTAAGTCTAGGTACCTGTTCCATAGAATTTCATTTCGTATCTAAATTAATAGTTGAAGTGAACGTTTTCATGTATAATTTAAATAAAATTATTAATTTGCAGTAATATAGGTGTCAACTGTAATATAAATGTTTGTAGATAATTAATGCATAGGTTTTTTGCTTTAAACTGTTTTACGTATTTTTCCTGAATTTATTGTTTTAAATCTTTTAATTTTTCTTTTCTAGTTAAGAGCAGATGTTGTACCCAAGACTGCAGGTAATTTCTTAAAAATTAGATATTGTCAATTATTTAATAAATTCCAACATGTTTATAAAAGTAGAATATTTAAGTTTATATTTATGGAATGGCAAACTTTTAAATTTATAAACAATTCTCATTTATTTTAAGAAAACTTCCGAGCCTTATGTACTGGTGAAAAGGGATTTGGTTACAATGGAAGCACCTTCCACCGAGTCATCCCAGGATTCATGTGTCAAGGAGGAGACTTTACTCGAGGTGATGGAACTGGAGGAAAATCTATTTATGGAAACAAATTTGAAGATGAAAACTTCATCTTGAAGCATACTGGACCAGGTCAGCTCAAGTTGTTTTATGCTCTTAATATTATAATTTTAGTAGTGTTATAAATATTTCTTTAGTCATTAGTTGGCTAGTTATTTTACACTCCTAACATAGTTGCGAGAGTCCTTTTGTTAGTGGTGGTAATGTGAATTATAAGTCTTACTCCATTCTGATAAATTTGGTCTTGGTATAACTATATACTGCATGCTTTTTCACTCGGTATTATAAATCAAGTTGATCCAAAGTAGTTTTCTGAGTAATTTTTTCATCAAAATAACTTTGTTAGGAAATTTGAATCGTATTTTTATCAAATATTCTGTGTAATGCTTGCCATTGCAAAATGTAATATTTGTATGTTGAGAATTAGCATGAAATGTCCAATTGTTTTATGGTTGTCATTTTTCATAGTTTACATGTATAGGAATATGTACTGTTTTACTAGAGAACTGTACTGATGAGTGAATAGAGATTTGGAGAATTTACCAATGCCAGATAAAGGGTTGTAATGAAAGAAAATTCCTTATTTTGAGAAGTGAAATAAAGTTAAACTGAAGTGATGGGAAGTTACATCTGTGTAATTGGGAGTACTAAGAAAATCTTCATACACATCTCCTGTTATAATAGGCTTGCTAATACATCCAACAGGGAAAAGGTCATCTTGGATAGTTTTCATGTCAACCTAAATTATGTGCATTCTTCGGACAAACTTAAAAATTGTCAGAAAAGATTTAATTTAACAGAGCGGCGTAACTGTTCAAAAGGTAACCTTAGGCTCTGAGGTGCATGCGCAGATATTCTGGTTAGGTGGTCAGTCTCGTGCAAGACGCCCAGCGTTAAGTTCCCAAACAAGCTTGGTACTCATTTATCGAACCACTGAAGGGATGAAGGGCTACGTTAACCTTGCTGTGCCTGTGGTTTGAACCTCAGGCCTGTGGTGTGGAAATGCGATCCACTAACCACTCGGGCACTGGGCATAGTTTTAAAGGTGTGGTAAAGTAACATATTATCTACACAAGATCAGTAGTTAATGTTAATGCAGTAAAAAGATGTCATTCAAATGCAAATTTGGATAATGAAGACCTTTTTTCTCCCCTTAATTCACAGTATACTTCTACAATATTAAGTTTTAGTATAAAAATTGTAACATCAAGTTGCCTAGGGGAGACGGTCCTACTGAAGTAGTCTGTTGTAGCTAATATTTCTAATATAAAGTTTCATTTTGTATTTATTTCTGATACTTTGTAAGTTTATTCTAACTTTATTTTAAAATGCCAAACTTCTAATCACTTGTAAATGCTTTACTTCCAGGTATTCTATCCATGGCAAATGCTGGTAAAAATACCAATGGATCCCAGTTTTTCATCTGTACTGCTAAAACAACTTGGTATGTGCCTTCTTTGCTTGATCAAGCTTTTATTTTTGTAAAACAAATTTATATTAAGCTTCTTATTAGTACAGATTTTATTTTGATAGTTATGTAATATTTCTATTCATCATAGTTCTTAATTTTTAAATTTTCCTTTGTTTTGCATATTTCAGAGCTCAATATTTGTTTTGAAAAAATTTAACATAAGTTATTTGAGTAAAAGTATCAGGAATTAAATTTAATTTAATACACTCTAGGTTGGATAACAAGCATGTAGTTTTTGGTCAAGTAATTGAAGGCATGGATGTTGTGAAGAAGGTTGAAAGTTATGGAAGCCAGAGTGGAAAAACTTCCAAGAAAATAACCGTTTCTAACTCTGGACAACTGTAATTTATGTTTGTGAAACTTTTCTTATGTTTTGATATTTTGTTACAATAAATGTTGCAACTGCTTTCTGCATAACTCTTAAATGATTTTTTTTTTTTATCATTTTTGTTTGTATCAGAATTGATTTGTAAAGAACACATTTTGTAATAAATGGTTAAATTGTAGTTTTCTAATTTTATTAGAAAATGCTGTCTTAACTGAGTTTTATTTCTATTTTAAAATTTTAGAACATAGTTGTTAGTTAGAGAATTTATATTTTATAACAGTATTTCTGCTCAAATATGAAGATTTTCGGTTATGGCATATGATGGAATTTCCCATATAGAAATACCTCAATGACTTTTTGATATAATTTTAAAATTAGATATCACATTGTAGAGAAACCATGAGATTGACTTCAGCTTTGAAGATTTTCTAATTTTTATATTTATGCCAAAGTTGAAAGTTTATTAACAAATCAAATGACATCCTTTAGTACCCAAGAAGTTGTAATCTGAATTACTTTTACCATCTACAGAAATTACCTTTTGAGTCTACTTTGATGAAAACATATACTGTGATTAATAAGTCTTAATGCCTTATAACTCTACACTTAATATTGAGTTATACTTTATAATTAGTTTATTGAGAGAGAGAGAATTGATAATTAGATTTCTGTTAAGTATTTTTTGTCAATACAAGAAAAACTGGTAAGTTATTTATCCTTTGCCTAGATACTCGATATGAAAGGTATTGGAACAAATCAAGATATTGTTGAGTCAATTTTAAAATACAGCAGTTATCTATGACATAATTATGAAGGAAATTGTTTTTACATTTGTCAAAGATACTTTCTGTTCATTTATGAATTTTAGGCACAAATGATCCAAATATTGATTGGAGCTGGATCATTAATTTTAAATGCTCTTTCACACTGCTTGTTGTCAACTTAAGCATCCAAAAGCTATTAAATTAAGTTTATTTTTTTGTCAGTCAAGGTTAGATTGAAGTAACCAGATTCCTTCAATTTGGATAAATTCTGATTTCAATGAAAATTATCCTGTTTTCAATGCTTCACTGAAACATTACTTAAACCTAACAGTAAAAATCTCATTGAGTGACCTAGTTTAATTTAATAAGCTGTACTTGCAGTATTTGGTAAAGCCAGGATATGAACCCACAACTTGTCAACTATGCTGCAGTTCTTTAAGTAGCTGTATAAGTATCTTTAAAAAAAGAAAATCAAATTTTCTGTAGAATGCAGACTTTTACACAGATGTATTACAGAAACCTATCATAAAGTGATGTATTAAAAAAATTATACTTTATTGTACTAGAATACCACCCCTTAACATTTTAAAGAGGAATAGATCTTTAAAAATATGGACTTATTTGAAGTTATTGTATAAAGAAAGTTAACTTCACATCTCAGAAAGGTATAGATTAATACCATAAATGTAAGTTAATAAATAAGGTAATCGTATTCTATTGTGCTCATTTCATATTGCTGCAAGTACGTTTCATTTTAAAATAAATGGTACATTTGTCTTGCTGAACTCTCAGTTTTTGTCCATCTTGGCCGACCGCAAGAAGAAATTTATGAATCCCAATCAGCCTGCCCCTGTAGTAAACTCATTCAATTAAAATTTCAGATATTTGAATATTTTTTTCATGTTATAATAGCTTGGTATATTTAAAAATGCATTGTAATGTACGTTAATAAAAAGTCTTACATTCACTGGATCTATAGCAGTATTGTATAACGTCAGAATAAATTCTGATTTAAAATATTTTTTAAAATGGTTCAGAATGTGTTTTTAAAATATGCTATATATATAATTTATTATATTATAGAGAATCAATATTGCGAAGTAAAATATACGAGGGATTTGATTTAAAATCGCTAAATTATAAGCATAAGTTTGGGTGGAGGATGCATCTGAATTCTGGTAACTGTTGTGCTTTATTTATAATATTTTTTAGACATAATTGTGGTTTTCATTAATACATAGAGGCAGAAGTCTGAAGAGTTTTTGCCAAAATGTTCGTAAGTAAAAGCACTGTTGCAAGTACATGACAAAATTATTCAGAATTAAAATATTGCGAATAATTAAACAGGAAATTGGAACAATAAGGATTGTGGAATATGTAAATATTTGTCTCAATAGAAAAATAACTTGCCAAAACATGTTTGAGCTAAATATTTTGTATCAGTTAGTAGACTAAAGATGCTAATAGTGAAATGGTTCTTTCTCTTCAATTCCTACTATTCACATTCTCAATATATACATATTTATCTTGCTCAAATTTTCAATTGTTAATAAAATACATTTATTTCAGCTCAATTGAGCTGAAATTTAGTGTACATGATTATTTTAAATGACTATAGTAACTTAATTATAATTGATTAAAACTAATTATTTTGAAAAATTTACAAATACATCCACGTTGACATTTTTGGCGACTTGTATCAAAACTTGAAGCTTATAGGCTGGTTCTTAGACGAAAGATATATGCCAGGAGGGTGACAATACGATAATTTAATTAATTGAAACTAATTATTTAAATTACAGAGCCGCATTGGCTTCATTTTTAGCGACTTGGGTCAAAACTTTTAAAAGATTTTTTTCTCGCGTTTTAAAGCATTCAGTTGAACAGAAATTTCATATACACGATTGTTTGGGATGACAATGCTATACTTTTATGATAATCAATAAAAGTTAGTTGCCTCTTGATGTTGTGATTCTGTCATATGTATATACAAATTTATATTGTAACTATTGAATGAAAATTAAAATTTCCTTTGTTGATCTAAGTAGGAATTGCCTTTAAAAAGTTATTCTTTATAATTGTTTCTGCTATTGGTTTAATGCTGCCAAAATGCATTTCGCAATATATGTATACTTAAACGCCTTTAAGCTTTTTGTGTGAAAAATACCAATAATAAACTTATAAAGAAATAGGAGAGAGAAGGGTCACCTCAAAAATTTTCAGTCCTGAAAATTATTTAAATAACTAAGCTGTGTTATATAAGATTCAGGTATTCACAATAAAGGGAATTCTTTGAATTATATTTACACGTTTTGTTATCAACTGTGATAGAAAATAATTTAGAGATCACATCAGTAGGACGGCGCTAAAGAATGTAATTGTTAATTCTATGTATGGGAAACAAATTATCACTTCATTTCAAATTTTTTTAAAAAACGCGTTTCTATTCAAGATCTGTCAATTTGGTTCATTAAGGTGCCTGACTAGTCGCGGGAACATTTTTTTTGAAATAATGCGGAAAGTTCATTTTTTGTTTGATTATAACTGAAAACTTATAAAAAGGAAAAAAAATTTCAATATATTTTTGTAAAATGGACAATTTTAGGTTAAAATTAGGCATTTTTTGCCCATCGCGGCAAACACTAAAAAAAATTAAAATGCATAAGATAAAAAAAAGCTCTTTGAATTTTATTAAGAAAGAAAGCGTTTATCTATGTTTTGCTCCATAATCTTTGAATAATTTCAATTTATCACAAAATTAGGGGTCAAAAAGTGCACAAAAGGAAAATTTTGCATTTATCACAAAGAAAAACAATCAAAAAGGTAAATATATTTTTTCTTCTCTAGTGCACAACATGCATATAATAAACAATGATGCCAAATTTCATGCAATTATCTCAAGGACTTTTTGAGATGCCATGCGATAAAATATGGAAAAAATCTGTTTCGGAGAAAAACGCATTTAAAATCTAAATCTTAAAAAGTTATACAGCTAAAACCTCTTTATATCAAAAGAATAAACCTTTTATAAGCCCATATCAGTATTACATATTTGTTTCAAGTTCTTTTTTTTTTAATTTTGTTACCAATTTTATTAAGTCAAAAAAGCTTTTCTTTAACGTCTAAATGCATAGATTTTTTGAATACAAATTAGAGATATAAAAATCACACTAGAAAAACGTATTACGTTTAAAAATATTTTTTATATGGCAAAATAGGTATATGACGGTGGGCGCCAAATTATGAGGGGCTGTGGCCCAAGATAAAAAGGGACACGCGGGAAAAGGGTTTTTTTTACGAAGTCCACTAGTTAAGTAAACACATTTATTATAGACAAAACGAACATTTACATTCATAACTAGAGAACTAATAGTTAGTATAGAATTGAAAGGGATCGGAGCGCATGCTCGTACATCCTTACAGTTCCGAAACTTGGCCATTACTGAAGATTGTTCTGTCCTCAAGAGGGAGCAACAGTCTCTATTGTTAATATTGGAAGAGTAAACAACGGGGGATTACAAGTATATATTTCCACTAAGTATCTTAGAGCTTAAGAAATATGTAATATAAAATATATATATATATGTTAATGTGTGTTATTTTGTCAGTAAATATTCCTGAAAATTTCTTTTAGAAAATATTGTTTATCACAAAGGTTACAAGAAATTATAATGAAAGGCATATGAAGAACAGTTTTTAAAACGTGAATACACTTTGACTTTTTTTTTAAAACGTGAATACACTTTGACTTTTTTTTTTCATCCTTATTAATTTTGTTTTCTATGTAGCTTTTTTTTCCCGAGAAAATTTTCTATATTCTAAGGGGTGTCCCACAGAAGTTAAAATGCGTTCCAGATCAAATTTTACAGATCCATGTACAAAATCTTAGGAAGGCAAGTATTTGCATTTCAAATTATAAACATATATAAAGATAATAAACCTGTGTATCATAAATTAAAAGGAATTAACGTTAATAATGCACTTAAGCGAAATGCTTCAAGTTGTCGGAGGGAAGATTCGATCTAGTACCTTCCGTTCGAACGTACGAATGAAGAAAGTACGCTAAATCACGCCAAAACGATCGTCCTCGCGGGATGTTGGTACAAGTTCATATAGATATCACACCGCCACAAAGTTTAATAGTTGTATCTTTTAAATAAAATACACCATAAAATGTTACTGAAAATGGCTTTCTGAGTAAATTTTGAAACATTTATGAATAGATTTCAACTTTTTGTCACCAGCTGAGTAAGTATTATTGGGATTAGCTCTGTGTCAACATTCTCATTACTGCTAGCACCAATGACGAAGCAAATTCCTTAGACCTCCCAGACCTTGCTTTAGGCATAATTAATTAATATTTTGTCTTTAAGAGCTGAGTTTTTTTTATCAAATATATATAAAAAAGTTAAATATGAAACAAAATATCGAGAAGCAAGGACATAAGAAAATCGAAAAATGACAAAATTTTTACGAATTTATTTGCCAAATTTCACTTAAAACTAATAAAATATTTTTTTAAAAATATCACCATATACCGTCATTAGCCTTACCTAAGTTAATATTTTTTTTAATAAATTCGATAAACACCAAAAAAGTATTAAAATGCAAACACTTCCAGTTTCGATATCTAACTTCCGGTTCGTTTTTGCTGCTCTCTCTTAACATCAAAACTGTTATAACTTCGTAAATAATTGAAGTACAAACAAAAATAAGGTATTTTTAGAAAGCAGAAAATTCAACTATATAAAATTTAAAGTAAAAAAAAATCGTCATTTTCATCAAAATTGACGTTTTTGCACTAGAGTCAGGCACCTTAAAAATTTCAATATGAATGACAGCGTAATGTAAAACCCGTGAAAATGTATGCTGTAATCTGTATTTGAATAATTTATAATGTTACGAATTTAGTCTTATTCTAATTGTTTCTACTCATTTGTGTTCATTTCTACAGTCTAATTTGTCGTATCTAATGTGATTTCAACCCTGTTTACCTGTAATATCATTTCCACTGCATTGCACGGCCCCCATGCTTTAACATTGGTTTAAATGGTAAACTCGCCAAATATTGCAGCTAGCGCCAAGTTGGCGACGGATTTGGCGACTTAATTTTTGGCGCCAAATTTGGCGATATGTCGCCAAATGTGGGCGATAAGCTTGCGGCCATGGCAACCCTGCTCCTAATAACCCTGTCTGGCAACCCTATCGCGGTATTGTAACACTATGTATTGAGCTTTTCTCATACCTTCCGGATTTTTCTAGACCTTTCTATTTCTAGATTATTCTGGCAAGTGCAAGAGGTTTCTGACCGAAAGGTATAAAAGGGCCCGGGCCGGCTAGTCAGTCAGTCAGATCTCAGCTTTCATGCAAGTGATACCTCTCTGCTTGAGAGAGACGATTGCATAGTGCGTGTGTTATTGCTTTTATTGAGTTACTATTTTTGTGCTGAGTGTTTACTATTGTTTTTGTTAGTGTATTGCATCTGTGTTATCAGTATTTTCATCGATTGTACGTGAATTTCTCGAACTGTTCTACAATTTGTGGAGGACTGTTTTGGCCAAGAATAAAATTGTTTTGGATTCCGCTCTTCGGCTTCAATCATTTCGAATCCCCGAAAACGCAACAATTGGTGTCAGAAGTGGGATTCGAACCCACGCCCACAGAAGTGGACTGCGACTTTCTAAAGGAGCATGGTTTCACTCTAGACTTCAACAAGAACGAATTACGTTCCATACACGAAGAAGTCACTATATTCAAAATTGAACACAGGACAGAATCTATTCGACAGGTAACCGCTAACGAGAATATTACCATTCCCCCAAGGACTGAAATCATAGTACCTGGATACATCAGTAACGATGTGAGTTTGAACTCTGGCCTAATTGGATCTGCGGAAAATAAAGCGAATGGATTGCTAATAGCTTCGACGCTAGTGGACCTTTCCAGAAAAACTATCCCGGTAAGAATTTGCAACGTAACTGAAAAACCTAGAGTGTTCCAGAAAGGTGAAGTGTTGGCAACCTGCAGTCCAGTAACGTGTGTCTGCAAAAGTTCGAGCTTGCTCCTATCCAACTCGCCTCAACAGTTGACTCCCGACCTTCTAGAAAATGCTGAATTGTCCCCCGAACAGAAAAGCTCCGCAGAAAGACTGTTCCAAGAATTTGAAGACGTGTTTTCTAGAAACAGTAGCGATATTGGCCATACTACAGTGACACAACACAGAATTGATACAGCAGACCATCCGCCGATTAAACAGCACCCAAGACGCTTGCCGTTTGCTAAACAGGAAGAGGTTGGAACACTACTACGAGAGATGCAGGAAAATGACATCATAGAACCGTCTTCGAGTCCGTGGGCATCTCCAATCGTCTTGGTTCGTAAGAAAGATGGCTCCACAAGATTTTGCGTGGACTATCGAAAACTTAACGACGTCACCAAGAAGGACAGCTACCCTCTTCCAAGGATAGATGACACCCTGGATACCCTTTCGGTCATAAATGGTTCTCGACTTTAGATTTAAAGAGCGGATACTGGCAAGTGGAGATCCATCCCGAAGATAGAGAAAAACAGCATTCACTTCCGGCCAAGGACTATGGCAGTTCAAAGTCATGCCGTTCGGGCTCTGCAATGCGCCAGCTACTTTCGAGCGCCTGATGGAGACCATGCTAAAGGGTCTGACTTTTGAAGCTTGCCTTATTTACCTGGATGACGTCATAATAGGAGGGCGTACGTTTGAAGAACATCTTCAAAATATCCGGAAGGTGTTATCAAAATTAAGCGACGCTAACTTGAAGCTAAACCCTTCGAAATGCAAGTTCTTCCAGAAAGAAGTCAATTATCTGGGACACATCATCTCTGCAGAAGGTGTTCGTACGGACCCCGAAAAAGTGTCCGCCGTAAAGAATTGAAACGCCCTGAAAACCTCCGTGAGCTGCGAAGCTTCCTGGGACTATGTACTTATTACCGAAAGTTTGTGAAAGGGTTCTCTAACATCGCAAGACCCTTGCACAAGCTAACAGAAAGTAAACAAAAGTTTCAGTGGACAAAAGAATGTGAAGATTCCTTCCTCCAGCTTAAAGAAGCTTTGACGTCTTCACCGATCTTAATATATCCACAACCGGACAAGCCATTTATCTTGGACACTGATGCCAGTAATGAGAGTGTCGGAGCAGTATTATCTCAGGAAATAGATGGCCAGGAACGAGTCGTAGCTTATTGGAGTAAGTGTTTATCGAAACCGGAAAGAAATTATTGTGTCACTCGAAAAGAGCTACTGGCTATTGTGAAAGCCATCGAGCATTTCCATCACTATCTCTATGGCCAAAAATTTCTTCTACGTACCGATCATGCCTCTTTAACCTGGCTAATGAATTTTTAGAAATACTGAAGGCCAGGTAGCCAGATGGATACAACGGCTCAACGAGTATTACTTTGACATCAGACATCGTAAAGGCTCCTCGCATGGAAATGCTGATGCCCTTTCAAGAAGACCATGCCCAGAAAATTGTCGTCATTGTTCCAGAGTAGAGACCAAATATGACTATGCTATACGCCAGATAACAACTTCAACAGCGACGCCACCCGATCCCTGGAGTGACGAGAAAGTTCGAGAAGACCAGATGGCGGATCCTGATATTAAACCCCTTATAGAGTTTATGGAGTCCTCCAGCAATAAACCAAGTTGGCAGGACATCTCGGCTTATAGTCCTACAACTAAGCAGTATTGGGCCCTCTGGAATTCTCTACATCTCAGGAATGGTGTTCTATACCGAAAATTCGAATCAGAGGATGGAAAGACATTCAGGTGGCAATCCTCGATCTCGTATCCCAGAGGTACTCAAAGAATTGCATGGCAGCCCAACAGGAGGTCATTTCGGCGTCATGAAAACTTTGCACCGAGTTCGAGAGCGATTCTTCTGGGGTAAAGTGAGAGCTGACGTGGAACAGTGGTGCAAGTCCTGTGATGCCTGTGCAGCTCGGAAGGGGGCCAAAGATACGTAGCCGAGGGAAGCTGCATCGCTACAATGTTGGAGCACCCTTCGAACGTATCGCTTTCGATATCCTGGGACCTCTGCCAAGGACTGCGTCTGGTAATAAGTACCTACTTGTTGTCATGGACTACTTCACGAATGGCCCGAAGTGTACCCCATTCCGGATCAGGAAGCCCCCACCGTGGCGGAGGCTGTAGTGCAGCACTGGATATCGAGATATGGGGTACCTCTTCAACTTCATTCCGATCAGGGAAGAAATTTCGTCTCTGCGGTATTGAAGGGGGTCTGTGAACTACTCGGAATTGACAAGACCAAGACCACACCTTTGCACCCACAGTCAGATGGCATGGTGGAGAGGTTTAATCGTACCATCCTGAATAACCTCTCACTGATGGTCTCCAAGAACCAACAAGACTGGGACCAGAAAGTTCCTCTCTTTCTGCTAGCGTACCGCAGCGCCGTTCACGAGACTACCGGATATTCACCATCCCAGATGCTTTTGGCCGGGATCTTCGTCTCCCTTGTGACCTGCTGTTTGGTCGCCCTCCGGATACACCTTCATCGCCTGAGGAGTACGTGCAGAATCTCAGGCACGTTTTGAAGATGTACACCATTTGACTCGAGAACGGATCAACCTGAGGACGGAGAAGATGAAGACTCGGTACGACACAAAAGCCACAGGACATCAATTCAAGGAAGGTGACAAGGTGTGGTTCTACAACCCGACTCGACGCAAAGCGACTTTCTCCTAAGCTACAATCGCATTGGGACGGTCCTTATACAATTTTAAAGATAATAAACGACGTCGTAATCCGGATCCGTAAGTCAACGAATTCGAAGCCTAGAGTCGTTCATTACGACAGGCTTGCTCCATATTATGGCCATAATTCTTAGTGTGTCAATTATCGTGTAATTTATTTTGACCATGGTCTTGTATAAATAAGTTAGTGTGTAAATAATCTTGTAAATAATTTTGTTTGTTGTTTTGTAAGTGTTTATTTTGTACTATGCATTACGTGTTTATTTTGTACTATGCATTAGGTGTTTATTTTGTACTATGTATTACATGTTTATTATTGCATATTCATTTAATTGTTTTTAATCAATTGCTTTATTATTATGTTAACGTCTGATGAAGGGGGTTGTACTGCCCGGGACGTGCAGTTCTTGAAGAGGGGGCAATGTTACGAATTTAGTCTTATTCTAATTGTTTCTACTCATTTGTGTTCATTTCTACAGTCTAATTTGTCGTATCTAATGTGATTTCAACCCTGTTTACCTGTAATATCATTTCCACTGCATTGCACGGCCCCCATGCTTTAACATTGGTTTAAATGGTAAACTCGCCAAATATTGCAGCTAGCGCCAAGTTGGCGACGGATTTGGCGACTTAATTTTGGCGCCAAATGTGGGCGATAAGCGTTTGCGGCCATGGCAACCTGCTCCTAATAACCCTGTCTGGCAACCTATCGCGGTATTGTAACACTATGTATTGAGCTTTTCTCATACCTTCCGGATTTTTCTAGACCTTTCTATTTCTAGATTATTCTGGCAAGTGCCAGAGGTTTCTGACCGAAAGGTATAAAAGGGCCGGGCCGGCTAGTCAGTTAGTCAGATCTCAGCTTTCATGCAAGTGATACCTCTCTGCTTGAGAGAGACGATTGCATAGTGCGTGTGTTATTGCTTTTATTGAGTTATTATTTTTGTGCTGAGTGTTTACTATTGTTTTTGTTAGTGTATTGCATCTGTGTTATCAGTATTTTCATCGATTGTACGTGAATTTCTCGAACTGTTCTACAATTTGTGGAGGACTGTTTTGGCCAAAATAAAATTGTTTTGGATTCCGCTCTTCGGCTTCAATCATTTCGAATCCCCGAAAACGCAACAATATCGATGACTTCTGTGTAATAATTTAAAAGGCAAAAATCTACCATTTGATTGAGGTTTTATCTTAGTATGGCAAGCGATTTTCAAAAATTTTTACTTTAAATTATAGATTTCTGCTTGCATAATCTATTAAAGATATTACATCAAAGAATAGGACGACAGATTCAAAATCACCCACAAATACGAATTTTAATTTGGATGGGTGACTGACTCCTTAACAGGGGTGTTTTTAACCTCCTCGGCGCCCTAGGCATTTCAAATTGTTGCGCCTCCCCCTTTACTATTTCCAGAGCACCCCTTTCTTTCAATACTACCTTGTCAGTTTTCGTTCCGGAGGGATTTTTTTCTTTTACTCTTTTCCATTCTTTATAGTTTAGCTCTTTGGCGAGTCTTTCCATCATCCACCACCCTATAGGCCCGCCGCCGTGTCCTGGACTGGCAGCCGTAAGGAGAGAATAATGGCATGGTTTGGCCACTCTTGTTCACTTCTTTCCTTACAGCAGTGGTCTTCAAACTTTTTCCACTTGCGGAAACCCTTAGAACTGTAATGTGTTTTCGGGGAACCCCATTCCATACGAATGCGCACGTTTATACTTAAAAGAATATATCTTAAAATAGTATTTATAAAGTAGATCGACAGGTCATAGATAATGTAAAGTAATATGCCCTTAATGTTACTAAAATTTTTTTTAATATAATTTTAATACAATTTACCCATTTATAAGATAAATCTGTGATCCAAGTGTCACCTACTCGTGCATTATATTTAGTAACTCAGGTATGAGCTTGCATTTGTTTACATAAACTATCGTAGTATAGGTCTTTTGAAATTATCCGCAGTCGCATCTCCTATTGATAAATCCATTTTCATACACATTTATAACTTCCTTTTCGATTTTTTTGGACTCATGAAACCCTTGGGTATGCCTCATGGAACCCAAGGTTCCGTTGGACACATTTTGAAGATCACTGCTTTACAGCTTCACGGACCACCAACCCACTTTTTTATAAATTAGTACGGTAAATTAATGGACACATTTGCCATTACAGTATAGAGCAACGGTTCCTAAACCGTTGTCCACGGAGGACGAATGGAGGTCTCCAGCGCCGTTCTAAGGAGTCCGCGGAGTCTCATGTAACGTTAAAATTTCCCTCTTTTGTAGACTGTGAAAGGCATCGTGAGGAAAATTGAAAGATGTACTTTTCTAGACTAGATCACTAAATTACTCCTAATGAAAAAAACTTTTCCAGAACATATAATGATTTCAAGAATATTAAGTCGGGGTTAATATTAAGAATATTAAGTTGAAAATCTTGGGGGTTCGCGAAGACTGGATGATTCAAAAAGACGGGCCACAGCGATCGAGAGTTTAAAAACTGCTGGTGTAGAGTAATTGTGTGAAATGCTTTCACAACTTGTTAATCATCATCCCTCATGGTTTTACTATCTTTTACTTTTAGATGTCCTTATTCATTGTTGAGTCACTGTCATTGTACTTGTACAACAAAGGCTTTCTTCAAGCTTTGATCATTGCAAAATCATTAATGACATAATTGTTATCAATTTGCATTGTAATATTTTGAGTGCATAACAATATCCAGCTATTGAGCTTTTCTTTGTACATAGATCTCATTTCAACTTTTACTCTCTCAAGGGCAAAAATGCTTCTCTCTTGACTTTCTAGGTGGTGGTACGTTCGCTGTAGTTTCAATTGTTCTCTTTTTAAACCCTCCAATTTTTTGCGCCCTAGACACGAGCCTAAGCGGAAAAGCGATCCTGCCTCTTAATTCTGAACTGGGGTTCAGTAACAAGGATAATACCAGAACTTGTTGCTCCTTTTTCTAGACTTTCATATTACGCTGTGTAAGAAATTCGAGGATCAATTCTATACAAAAATTGCAGCATACTTGAATATTTGATATAAAGGATCTTCGATGAGAAATCAAGACTTGAAACCATGGCTAAATTGGAAGCCCACGTATTGTAATTATGACCACTGATCTTCCATAAAAATTCAAAAATGTAAACAAATAAATTTAAAAATTTCGATAAAGAGCAATGCAAATTTTTAACCCTTTTGATCTTTAGTGAGGCAACAAATATGAAATCAAGTGAGTGTTTATTAACTTCCCTCTATAAAGCAACACGAAAGTTACTAGCGATGGACCTCATAATATTGAACGTCGGTCAAGTAATGAGAACGACAACTAACCTGGCACCCCACTCTCCAAACTACCACACTACGCTACGTCTTTGACTCTCGAAAGATTTAACGCGCATCAGCCCTTCTACATGGCGCGTTTTCAGTGACACCTGGCCTCGAGTTCAAGACCGCAACTATTAGGCTGCTGTAGCCAAAACTGAAAACAAACTGCAGGTAGTTATGAAATTAAAATATGATATAATGTACTATTTCGAATCAGGCCATTTATTCAAAGGAAATTAATTAATTTTTATGATAAATTAACTTATACTTTAAAATTAGTCATTCTCATCTTCCTATTTTCTTATTGAAGTGATAACTCCTTTAGGCGCGTTTTGCTGAAGAGTGAACTTGAATGATGCGTTTCAAGAAGCCAAGCATTGTTACGCTAGGATTTATAAAGCTCGTAACAATGGTAACTATACTACTCGAAACAATACTACTGAATCATTTGGGTTTAATGAGTTATGTATTGGAGAAATTTGTGCAACGAAATGTAGAGCAGAAAATAGACAAATAATTCTAATGGTTACTGCTTATATTTCACCAAATCAAAGTGTAGAGAAAATTATCGAATTCATTCACAAAAATTTAGTTTCCTACACTGTGAAGCAGGATCAAATCTTCTGAAAAAATTGCCTATTATTTTTAATGTAGATTTTTCAAAAGACAAATCAAAGACATTAGTAGGTTTTTTTAAATCAAAATTCAATTTAATTATGTCAAATGATCCAAATGAAAGCCTGACAAAGTAAGGAACAACGCTTGATGGAGTTTTTTTTAGATATTTAAATAATTTTAAACTAAAGTATTTATAACCTATTTCAACTACCATAAACTTATTGTTTTCTTCTTAGAATACAATTAATTCACAAATATGATTGTATATTTCGCAAGAAAAAATATTACTTTATGAGTACAGACATATGAATAAATAATTTTATATAACAATACTAATATCCCCTTGTTTTTATATTTAACTAATCCCTGAAATAACATTACAAAATTCGAAATTATCACTTCTATCGTGTGATCATAAGCACACACATTTTTTTTATTAGAAATTTGCATTTCTATAAGATAATCCTAGGTACAAAATCTGCATTCTGAGGAATAATTCTATATAGTTAGAACGTTCACACGTATATTTATCCGTGTTTTTTTAACATTCTTAATTCGTAGGGTCAGATTTGCCCATAAGGAAGTGGGGTGCAACATAGGTGTCATCCTCGTCCCTTTACCAAGGCTCAAAATTACAAGGTCTATCGCGAAAAGCCCTTAAATTAGTCCAGAGTTAATATTAATGTCGCCTTATTCAGCTACACGTGGGCTTTTGTTTACAGACCTCGTAATTTTGAACCATGGTCAATTGACGAAGATGACACCAGAGCTAGAATTCCCCTCTCCTAACTTCTACACGACACCAACAGCAGGACGTTTGAGCCTCGACATATTTAATGTATATCAGCCCCCTTTACATTGCGGGTATTTAGCGGTACTAGATTCGAATTCATGACACGCCGGCCACGAATCTGTTACCTTGACCACTAGATTACCACTGCCAGAAAGTTAGTCCAAAAGTGAAATGCAAAACAACAATAAAATCACTTCTCAGGGCAGTGCCGGTTTATCCATTGGCGTTTGGGGTCTGCGCCCAGGGACCTGGGGCTCGGATAAACTGGGTTTAACCAAATTTTTTGGTTATAAAATTTCGATCCGACAGTGCCAAGGAGCCCACAGATCTTCTGCATCCAGGCTCGAAATGAACTTAAATCGGCACTGTCTCAGAGGGCACCCAAATGAAAACAGAAAGAATTAAGAACAGTAAATATAATTACATGAATTATTTTGAAACATAAATATACAAAAAGGTTTTAAAATTAAATAAAATTTCCAGATAAAATTAATATTTTGAATGGGATTTATTTTCATCATACATACGATTCTTAAATTAACAAAGAGGGGAAAACGAATTGCAGAGGTTTTAAAAAAATTGAAGTATGGAGCCCCTGTGATCTCCTTGGTCATTATTCTTCAAGAAGAGACAGAACCCGAAATCTTCATCTTAATCGATATCTTATCACCCTTTATTGACAACAAACATGGTGCTTTCTGTGAAATGTGCTGCGGATTTAATTCGTAGGTATGTTAATGAAGATTCAACGTTGTTAAGATTCTCAATGAAATTACTTGCATCTCTCTCTCTTGAAAAATCGTACATTTTATTTGTGTCAGGAATGAGAATTATCTCTGTTGTTCGTGCCTTGTTCTATGAAGCTATCAATTAATATCGACATCTTAATTTTGCTCTGAACTCTTGAAAGCCGAATCGCAAAAAATTAAAACTAATGAGAAATTATGAAGTATTTTGGTATGCTTGAATTATAGGGTTTCATAAATTTCTACGACTGTCCAATTAAATAAAATTGGAAGAGCACTAAAACCTGGAGTTTATATTAAAACAATGAATGAGTTAATTAATATTTTATTTTAAATATTTATTCTGTTGAGTAAAATGGGTTATGTAATATTTACACATTAATTTCAATGAATGTGTGAATAACCTTTGATATAATATAGTGTTCAGAGAATTCATACTGTACTCTAATGTTTCTTAAAATTTAGTCATATTATTTATTGTCTTCTATTAAATTCTAATTTAAACTAAAGATTTATAGCAAGATAGAATAAGCAAAAGGATATGAATAAGACTATGAAATTGATATAACATTTTCTATAGTATAATTTTCCCTTACACAATGAATTAAAAGTATTTTTTTTTGTAGATTTTATTCTTTGATTTTCAAATGACTAAAATATAGTGAAAGCTCATTTCTAATATTTGTGAAAATGCAGCTTCAAAAGTTAATGGGAAAAATAACCTTTTCCCCATTGCTATGAATCAAAATTAAAAGCTGAAAACATATTTGTTGATTATATGAGAGAAATATCAGATTGTAAATATCAGAAATAAATATATCTCGTATTTGAAAGAATGTTAAGTAGTCTTTTTCTAAAAATTTTTTTGCACGAACATATTATCGCAACCTGCTGGTGACATTATATGAAACAAAGCATGATTGCCAATACAGTGCATACGACACATGCAAAATTAGCATTGCCAGCATGGTAAGTTATCTTGAATGTTGCGATAATACGCAGGTACCTAACCTTTTAATTGAGAAACAACTATAGAATGTTCACTAATAATTGCAGGAATTAATTCTAGGGAACATTAAGAGGACGTTGTTTAATAAAATTTCCCGTGAATAATATATTTGCTGTTCTAAAAATAATTTCAAGCTAGATGAAACAGCTAGAAACATGACAATCTGATTCTATGCTTAAGAATTTCATTGATTGGAATATTGAGTTATAACAGTATAGTCACTATGCTTTTAAATTTTAAACTTTTGGATGACAAGGTTGACACCTAAAAAGGTACATCACATGTCCACTGTGTTAAAAAGTATGTTTTACAGTTTTTAATTTCAACGCATAAGTTGAAGAGAAATTTTGTTTTATGCTTACATAACAGGATCAATACTGTATAAGTCTCAGTGTTCTGTAATGAATTAGCTGTTTATTTTTTCCAATGCATGCACATGCTTAACACTACTTTAGTAGAACTGTGCAACCCTAACCATAAAAAGATTTTTGTAATTATTTCAGGAATGGCCTACATTAATTATAGACAGTGGTATACACAAGGGTGGGGTTTGGGGGTTCAAACCTCTCCTATGCACGAAGATTTTTTTGGTAGGTGCTTTTGTCTAGTTTATTCAAATGTAAACCTCTCTGATAAAAGTAGACTGTATTTGCCACTAATTGTTGAGATTATATGTATAGAAAAACATTATTATGAATAAGTAGAGTATTATAGATCTGAAAAAAAAATGAAAATATAGGGATTATTGCAGAACTGCCTCTTATATCAACAAATAAATAAACACACTGTCAATACTAATAATAACCAATACATGAACTATCACTACAAATATGTATTACTTACACATTGAACCACATTAACTAGATCCGGGGACTTTTGTTGATCCTTAAATCTTGTTTATGTACACTTTTGAGTTCCACTTGTGCATGAATGAGGCCACTACAATATGTACTAGAGAATTAAAATTAATTTCTAAGTACTATTTGACCCATTAACACACTATAGTTTGGGGCTATAGTTGATAAATCACAAATTAAGTGAATTACAAGTTACAGTAGTAGTATAAATTGAGTAATAGTTTTTAAGTTCCAAAATTGATATGAATTTTCTGTACAATTTTTTGTTTGTCATGAAAAAAATAAAATACCTTTATTATATGACATTCAAAATATTGAAAGAAAATTGAATTTTATTAACCAATCCATTAGGAATGATAGTTTTATTTTTTTTACTGTCATTTTGTTTCCTATACTCTTGTTGCAGATTCTATTGGCTGTTCCTTAACCTGAGATCATTGTTGCTTAGAATAACTTTTCTTGTTTAGAGGGTCTTGGAATATGCAATTGGAATGTAGAACATCTTTTTCATCAACACTTTTTTTCCACTTAGAACCATCTTAATAATATCTTCTCTATCCTAACTCTTTTTATTTTTGCTGCTTCTCTTTCATCATCAATGTTATCAACAAATGGACAAAGTATATCCCAATTTTTTAAGACTTGGGAGAAAATGTGAAAAAAAACTGACTGAATGACTGCATAGTAAAATTCATTGGATATTTATTTCACTCTCTTACCACATGTGAACTGTTTTGCTCTTTGGAAACAAATATATATGCAATGGAACTACAAGAGTTACACATAACAATCTGTTGAAGACTCCGCTTGTCCATGACAATAAGTTGAATAGAGGAGAGGTCAACTGGGCCCTCTGTAATAAATTTACTTGAAATGTAAAGATAAGTGATGCATGACAATCTTGTTCTTTTCTTCCTAATGTCATTGATCTAGCCCTGATTGTTCAGAAAGAGAAAGATGGCACAAAAATTCAGGTAAATTTTACAAAAGTATATTTATAATTAAAATGAGGGAATCGAATAAATTTGGCCAACTTATATACCTTTCCATAGTAGATTGTAAAAATTAAAAATGGTGACATTGAATATACTTCCATTTTCTGGATGTACCTGTATTAAACACTTATATACAATGCAAAATGTTTATTGAAGCAAAAATAAACAGCCATAGAATTTTGCTTAAATTTACTGGATTAATGCCATAAAGCAGTCAAACTTCATCAATGAGATGATTTCCTTTAAGCTATGAAGATATTAGAAACCTTCTCTTTGAATTTGGTAATAAGCATCATAGCAATGTGGAACACAGGCTGGTAAAAGGTTCTTACTCATGTACATACTGTAATCTAAAAGCTAAACCATGTAAAACAAGCTATATGTGCAACACCTACTACGTTGGCTTATGCTTTTACTAAAAAGGTGTGACATGCTTTGAAAATTTTCATCAAGCTGAGATATAATATGTAAACTATTTTTGAATATAGGACTTATATATGTATTGAAATTGCATATATCTGTCATTTGTGCATTGAAAATCATGTACAATCAAAAAGCCTTTCTTTCATTTTATTTTTATTTGGAGAGGGGGAGTAGTAGGCCTCTCCCTGTGGTCATACTAAATCTGCTACATAGGTGCATACATTATTTTTTTTACTTATATGTAAAAACTTCTACTTATTTAAGTACTTCACTGAAGTTCTTGCCTAGCCACACTATTCAGAGCTTTGGTGGTGGAGTGTTTCAACTCAAGGAACACCCACAAAATCAAAATGGTACATGCTGTTCTCACAAAACTTTACCTGTGGACTTCTTTAGGGATAATTACCTACTTTTTTTGTTGTTGTTGAAATTCCATCTAGGGTTGTGTATAACAAAAGGGTATAGCATTATAAATATTTAAAATATTTTTGTTTAGCTATTAAATAAATTACTTTTGTCTTCCAGAGATATCTCAAATGGGTGCATTAAAAAATGTCATGCATTTCAAAGCTCTGTCAGCTATTCTTCTTGGAAAGTACCTCTTTCAGAACCATTACCATCTTTGCCCAAACCAACTTTTGCTTCTAGTAAAAATTTAAACCACGAAACTCAAGTCACTACTTTAGCAAATGGACTTAGAGTTGCTTCTCAGAACAAATTTGGACAGTCATGTACTGTTGGAGGTAAATCTATGACTAGTTCCAAATTTTTAATTTAAAAAAGTGTCTTAAAAATTATATTGAATTTTTTTCTCATTATTTTCTAGTTGTCATTGATTCAGGCTCAAGGTATGAAGTATCCTATCCTAGTGGAATATCTCACTTTTTAGAGAAATTAGCCTTCAATGTATGTATTTATACATATGTATTCCTCTTTTTCTCTATGCATTATTTTTTTAAAAGCTTTTATATGTAGTGGCGTACCGTACACCCCCGCATTACGGGTGGGGGACTCTAGGGGGCTCATAGCTTAACTGACGCTAAGTACGTATTTGGGTTTGGGGCCAAAAACTTGAGTTTGCAGCTGGGGGGACCTACTGTCCTCCATTACACCACTGTTTATATGTATTGAAATTTTTCTCATCTTTTACTTAAATATTTGTTTAAATGGTCATGAAATATATACTGTTCGTATGTATTATTTATCTCTGAAATTACAATCTTAATTTTACTTTTAAGATTAAATTCATTGAAGGAAAATTATTTTTTAAAAAGGCAATTAATAATCGTATTTAGTCTCAAAAGTAAAAACAAAGTAAAATTGAAGTTTTTTTCCCATGAAAATCAATGATGAAATTAGAAGGTTATTCAGGAATTCACAGACTTCATTTTAAAAGTAAGAAAGACAGAATATGGAAGTTGAGGAACTAGATACATATAACTGGGATATTTTTCTTTAATAACTGGGAATTAATCATAAGCAAAATTATTTAAAATTTTTAACATAAGTGGAAAATAAACTGTGTAAGTAATTTTTATAAGCATTGTAGTTAATCTTATTGAAGTTATGTTCTTTGATTGGCTTAATTTAATGTTTGATTTTGAAAATGGAATTTTCGTAAGAGCTGTATAGATATAATTTAACAAATTAGCTGTACAGATATAATTTAACAAATTAGCTGTACAGATATAATTTATTTAAAATAACATTATTTATGTGTGTACTTATTTCATTTGGCATATGATTATGTGTTGTTTTTATTTGAAGTATTAAAAATATTTTGTTTATTTATTTTAGTCAACAGTTGAATTTAATGATAAAAATGCTATTCTTCAAGAACTTGAAAGACATGGAGGTATATGTGATTGTCAAGGTAGCAGGTGAATATTTAAGTTCCTGTTATATTGTACATAAGCTTATATTTGTCATTTTATAAAAAATATGTTTATTGAGTTTGAATATAATTATCTATTTGATTCAGCAGTATTAATTTGACTTATTTATAAGCAAAAATAAAGCAATATATATATTTTGATAAATGAAAGTGAAATGCTTTTCAGATAATAACTGAAGAATATAAGTAATTGGCATCATCAGGTATATGACTTTTAAGCAATCTAAGGAATATTGTTTTTGAAGAATTTATAATCCACATCTGTTTTTTATATATTTGAGTAATATGCAGTTTTGTATGTATATCAATATTTACATAAAACTTAATGTTCTGAATTACAGTCATCCCCCCCTATAATGTTTATAAACTGTCAAGTTTTCTTAAAATAAATTATTTTTGTATTGTAATTAGGGGTAAAAATTTATGTAACAAATACTTTTTAAAAAATAATTCTGCATCTTTTTTATGGTTGAAATCTGTAAAAGAAATTTTCATGTGAAGGAATTTTTTTTTCCTTCACTAAAGTTATCTAAATGTGGAGCATCGTTTTGTGTAATTTATTTTATTTATTATTGTTAGATTGCTATTTTTATTTCTTTTTTTATATTTAGGGATACTTTAATATATGCAGCCTCTGCAAATTCCAAAAGTTTGGATCCTGTTGTTAGTCTTCTTGCAGAAGCTGTGTTAAGACCAAGGTTATTAAATGAGGAGGTAATTTTTAGATGTTTAGATGAAGAAGATCTTTATAAAGAAATATGTCTTTTATATAAGATTTATTGAAGAGTTTTAATAAATTCTACAATTTTATTTAATTTCATTGTTTATTTAGCTGTAGGTCTTTTAATTCAGGCACAAAAAAGAAAACCAATTTTAAAATCAGTATCGCATCCATGTAATGTGTTCAGGTTTTATCGTGTAGTATAGATTTAAGAATTTTCATTCAATTTGTTAAAAGTGCATAGTTAAGCTTTTAGTTGTTAAATCGCTGCCTTTAGAGTTTATTCAATGAAGCATCACAATTTATATCATTTTGTATTACTCTTCTTGAATTTTGGAATATTGTCTGTATTCTTGCTTAACTGCATGATTTGCTAATAATTTTTTTTCGGTATTTCATTTCATAGTGCAAAAATCAATTTTAAGCTGTGAATCAACTAAATTTTTACAAAAATCTAATAAAAGGTTTTACATGTGAACATTAAGTTTACTTTAAGCAATAAATGAAAAGAATCAAAATTCTCTCTAAATGCTACATGCTACAAATTACTTTGATGAAATGAATTTATAATTAAATATTAGAGAGCATCTTAAATAAATAAAAAAAAGGCCATAGTCTTTAGTATCTCACAATAAATAAATAAAAAATATTTGGAACAGAAGCATTCCCTTTCTTCAGTTTTCTTCTGTGTTATTAAAGTAAGTTACATGAAGGTTGTTTTGGTGATTTTTATCAGCAGAATGCTGTTATACAGAAAGTTGAAACTTGTTTTAATCAATGAATTCACTGCAAAGCAACACACAAATGAATATTTCTTATTTTGTATTGTCTCTTTCTGTCATTGTTGAGCTTCTGTAAAGACTAATATTTATGTTGGAAAACTTTAAGTGTTATATTTTATTTAAATGTTATTTAAAACTTTATTCTTTATACAAGGCATGTCCATAAAGTAGAATACTTTCTAAAAAGTACTTTTTGAAAATTCAAAACTAATATACATCTTTGAAAAATTCATATGCTTTTATGAAACATTTTTACTTTTCAATGTATTGGTGGAAATTGTCGAATCGGGCGCTTCTCTGTCAAATTTTGAAAAATCGCCAATTTGGCGCGTTTTTACGTGCTGTGTTTCGGAGTTGCAGCCCTACCACAACACGCAACGCCGGAGTGTGAAATTCAAGATGGCGGAAGGAAAATCATTAAAAATTAGCATTTTAAAGTTTTGAAACTGAAAATCGCTGCAAAAATCAGGCATTTAAAAATGGAAATAATTTCACTTACCTTTAGAAAATGCTGCTTCTTCCGACATTTATGATGACGATGAGTTGCCTACTAAAATTATACCAATGTGCTACTGCATATTTCTGAGAGCACCTTCCAAAACATTTTTATTTTTGCATCACTAACAAAACAGTGACAAATCCATATTACTCAATTCAAAACAAAAACCTTTCCTTACACTCCTAAACACATGATGGGTATCCTCTTTCACACTGGACTGAATTTTGCAGTACCATTTAAAAACCATCATTCACCTTCTTACCCGCTCTTTCTCTCAATTCTATACTTTTTCCACATTTCGGACGTACATACGATGATCCAATCAAACCTTTCATGCACCATTCTAAAACAGCTTTCCTTCCAAGCACAGGCAACATGGCAAAAAAACCCCTTTAACAATAGTAATCGTAATTTTTCATGCATCCATTCAAATTCTCTCTAATCACATCGTGGCAATCTGAAAATTTATGTGGAGGAAAAGAGTAATATTACCTGTTAAAATTATTCCACAACGAAGAAACAAATCGAAAGAAAACTTCTGATCCAACGGAATTTCCGGAGCAAGCGAAACTAATCCCGTCGAGAAAGGTTTCTAAAGTCGTTAAAAAAAAAAAGAGCTGCGCAAGCGCATTAGTAGTTATCTTTCATTTTTAAAGTAATAAAAGCTTTCTGCCCATGCGCGAGAAAGACGGTTGAAGACTTAAAGTGTTAAAATGAAAAAAAAAACCGAATTACGAATGTGCTAAGTTGCTGCAATATCGTTAAAACTGTTGTATGTCATGGCTAAATTCTAAGAGTAGTTTGACAAGTTGTGGATAACTTACATGACATCCCAATGTTGTCAGTAGTCCAGGAATATGGTATTACTTGTGTGTGTGTATGGCAAGCAATGTGGGCGTTTTAAAATGTGCCGCCATTAACGAGATGTAAACAAACCCGGAAAACGAGTGGCGTTGAGAAACGGCTTTTGCTGATGGCAGCTGTGCATTAAAGATCCGGTCGCTGCTTGTGACGTCACGGTTCTATCTGATCACTCTGGAATTTTCTTAATAGTTTATATTGCTTGTTGTGGAAGTAATGCAATATGCTAATTGTATTGATGTATAAATACTAATTGCTACTGTTGTATAGTCAGTAGCAGTTGGGTGTTTCTCAGCAAGTAGCTGACTCCATACTGTACTAAAATGTTTTTTAGCAAGGTGCTTAGTTAGTGTAATCAATTATTTAAAACTATCATTGTAAATTCTCATCTTTTGTTGCATCGTCTTCAATAAATGTTGTCTAAGAAATTCTCGTCTTCAATGAAAAAGTCCTCCACATGTGTTATTTAACTTTTAGATCCACTGTTCATAGCTCTACTGGTTAGTTAGTTTTTCACACTTTAAAGTTAGAAGTGTAGAACTTAAGATATTAAGATATTAGAACAAAAACTGTTAAAATGCAAGAAATCTACTGCGCATGCGCAAAATTTCGCCAAAAAATGACTGCTCCTTCACTGGAAAACAAATTAAGAAGGGTTACCAGATTTGGCGCATTTATCGATTTAGCGAGAAAACAGTTGGCGCCGATAAGCGCCCAATTCGACAAATCAACCAATCTATTTTATGAAGGAAGTAATGAGCTTTCAGGTTCTTTCATTAAAAAGGCCCATTATTTGATGGTACTCTAAATATCATCTTTTGAAAACTTTATTTCACTAATAAACTAATTCATAAAGGTGAAAAAATGATAATCTAAAAGTGTTAAATTTGAGCTGCAGGAAAGGTTGTTGATGATGTCTTAACCGAATGAGACCAAAGGTTGCTTTATGGTGTTGGCTGAGTAAAGACATTGTCATACAAAAAGCACTAGTCCTATGTTAGAATTCCTCCTTTTTTGTGTTCTGTTTTACCCTCCATAGGTTTTTTAAAAGTTTTGAATAATTTTGAGCATTAATTGTTTCTCTGATGTTAAAAAGCAACTGTAGCCTAGTGGTCATGGCCACAAGCTAGTGGTTGGCTTGTGAGTTCAAAGCTTAGATCATCTGAAAACCCCACTGTGTAGAAAGACTGATGTGCATTAAATCTGTTGAGGGGGTTCAGAGACCTCCCATGGGCATAGTTTGTTGTAACTCTAGTTCAACGGCACTGCAGTTGCTTGTTTTAAAGTGTATATAGTATTCTTGTCTGTCTTGTTTTTTTTGGTAAATAAACGTTTGTCCCTCCATCCGACTGGTCGTATCATTGTAGTCGCCACAACTTCTGACAGGTAAGAGTTAATTTATTCCATTTTTAATTAATGAAATCGAATTAAATTTTTGAAATACGATAAAGAATGAATTACGAATTTGAACATTATTTTGAATTTGAACATAGTTACGTAGTTTTTGCCAGTTCAGGTGTCATCCTTGTTGCTTGATGATTTAAAATAATGAGGTCCTTCCCCAATAGCCCTCATATTGGCTTACAGTGCATTAAAAAACATTCACTCACTCCTGATGCAAATGTTAAATGAGAATTCTTTAGTCTCAAAAGATAAAAGCCATGAATTTTTTAGTCCAAAATAAGTTTTTAATTTTTCTACTAATGATAAGAATGGATAGTGTTACTGTATTGTCTTTTGTCTACAGGGGTAGTGGGTCATCTACTTTTCGTCATGAATTGCTATTGAGACAAAGAATTGCTTGTCTATCAGTTCAAAATGCTGAAGAAATTCATGTGAAAGTGTGATTCTATTGATTTTGCATTGATCTCTTAAGATATTTGAAAAGCCATTTTGGGCCCAATTTTAAAAAACCAGGTATTTTTGTAGTGATTTAATGGAGAAGCAATTTTGAGATTCTGCAAAAAATTTATTCATCTTGTCTTAAGTCAATCAATGATCATCATGAATTGTTTGTTTGATCACATCATCTCATCAGATTGTTGATGGATGTCCACACCTTTGTTTATCATTAATATTTCATTTTGAAAGTTACAAACCTTCAACATCACTTATATGTTCTTGAGCACCATTCCTTTAAACATGTTTCATTTCATTAAATGTAGCATGTTTCCTTTTACAAGAATCTGGGCTAAGCTTTTCAATTTGCAACTAGTAGGGTTTAAAATTAGAGCATTCCTTTCAATGAGGCACTATAAGAGTTTTCAACCAAGACAAACGAGAGCTACTCCCAAGACCTCAACTTAGAATGCTCTGCTGCAAACTTGTATGAGAAAAATTCCTTTCGAGCTTCATAGTACTTTTACTTTCTGGACAATACCTCATATGAGATTTTGTTGTATAATTTTTGTAATATTAAATTTTTATATTGATTATATGCACAGATTGACAATGCTCGTCAGACAATACAGTTTGAGTTAGAAGATATTGAAATGAGGCAAGAACAAGAACAACTTATGATGGAATTGATTCATAAAGTAATTATGTGAAACATTAATTTATTTATTCTTGCTTCAAGAGACTAATAAAAATATACTAGTTTTCTTCTTTTTTTGATGCATTTTTTTAATGTAAAACTAATTTTTTTTCTTGTCTTTTTTTCTTTTTATAGGCAGCATATAATAATAATACTCTAGGTCTTCCAAAGCTTTGTCCACCTGAAAATGTTTTTAAAATTGATCGTACAGTCCTATATACTTACCTAAAAAATCATTTTACTCCATCAAGAATGGTTGTTGCTGGTGTGGGCATTGAGCATGAGGCTTTGATGGAAGTATGTCAGAAGTAAGTCAAAGTAATCCTGTTAACTGATTAGGTAATAATTAATATTAATTTGATTAATTATCCTATTTAATATTTCAATTCATTGTATAATTTTATTTTTTAAGATTCATATTATTTAGTTTTATACATTGGGGTTTTTTTTTAAAAAATTAATTTTTTATTTTATTATTTATTTATTCATTTTTTATGATTCATAAATTTCTTCTGAGACTTAATATGTCTTAATTCACACTAGATTTTGTAGATTGTAAGTAGAATCAAATCTTCAGCAAACTCCTGTGGGTGGCAACATGATTCTAAAGCTTGAATTTCTTTTAATTTATTTTTTAATGATTTTTTTTATCCTGCCTTTTCTAAAACTAGAAAAATCTTGAAAATATTTATAAGTGGAGAAATATGAATATATAATACAGTCAATCCTCTATATTACAAATTTTTCTATATAACAAACTTTTTCCTGGGACGAACATTTCATGATTTTCTTCATAAAATAACCTCTCTACAGCGAAGTGCATTTTATGTATAAAGAACTTTTTCTTTTGTGATTCAATTTTTGTTCTCCCTTTTTTAAAGTATTTCTGAAAAATTTCAAGTTATTCTCTCTTTTAACACATTTTATGATGTCACAAATCTTGGAACTGGTTTTATTAGATTCTAACTTGCTGAGAGCAATAAAGTTTTGCACATTTCATCCAAGAAGTGCAACATTTAACACCCATTGTCCAGTTCACTAGAAACATTTTCGATGTCCCTTTTCACACTCAGGGAAGTTGTCCTGTGTCCCTGTGTTCTAGTTATTAAATAATGTATGTTTAATATTACTTGTATGCTTTGAATTAGAAAATGTCCTTAAAATTCATTAATTTTAATATAAAATTGTTTTCTTAATATCGAAAATTATGTCATATTCAACATTGTTTTTTCTTGTTTTCCTTGAAGTTTTCTTTCTTTCTTTTCTTTTTGATGGGTAAGATATATAAAATAAACATATATTAATTAAAAAAAAGATATGAATAATTACTTTTTTTAATATATAGTGTTTATGAATTTAAAATTTGTTTTATGTGGTTTATAAAGTATATTGAAAAATTAACCTCTATATAAAGAATTTTCCATATCACAGACTTTTTTCCGGTACTTAGCGACTTCGTTATACAGAGATTTGACTGTATATATATATATATTAATGAAAATAATTTATGATTTGTAAGTATAAAATTATTTCATTTACACACACAAAAATTTAATGTGCCGCGTTGGGTGGTTAGGCATTCTTCACTACAACACGGTTGAATTAAATAACAATAACATTTATTAACTTTAAAGATTAAATGAGCAATTAAGAGGTAAGCTTTCAAAAACTACAACACATGGAACCAGGCACGCTACAATAATAACAGATCAATTCAGTTCAGTTTTGGAGTCGTTATGTTGAGCTGTAAGGTCGCTGCATACTCCCCTTCCAGTGTCAACGATACCTAGTTGGAAGATGAACTTTGCGACCAGAACGTGTAGATGGCTGGGTAGGCGTTGAAGCTGTTGGATCAGATTCCACAGTAGCAGGTGTTGAAGCTGTTGCATTAGGTTCCACTGTAGCAGGTGTTTCATTCTTGGTTTGAGGTAGTTGCAAGTCCTCAGTGTTAAGAAAGAAAGCAGGCTTGCATCTATCAATAGATAGATACCCGTTTACCATTGATGTCAAGGAAAAACACTTTATCCTTCCTTTGTAAGACTTTGAAAGGGCCATCATAGGGTTGTTGAAGTGGACGACGTAACATGTCTCGGCGAAGAAAAACATGTGTTGCTTCCAACAGTCCTGGATGGATAAAAACTGGACGTTTGCCATGGTGTTTTGGTGGTTTAGGGTGAAGTGATTGCATGTGAGACTTAAGTTTCGAAACAAAATTCACAACATCATCGTCTGGCTTGGAAGAGTCAAACATCTCCCCTGGCAGTCGAATAGTGGTTCCAAAAACTAATTCAGCTGGGGTACACAGAATATCTTCTTTAAGAGAAGCTCGTAGACCTAGTAAGATGATAGGGAGTACTTCTGTCCAACGCTCAGTAGCATGGCATTTGATTGCACTTTTCAATGGGCGGTGCAATTCTTCGATCATCCCATTAGCTTGAGGGTGGTATCCAGTTGTACGACACTTCTGAACACCAAGTAGTTTGCTAAGAGCTTTGAAGAGCGAGGACTCAAACTGCCTGCCCCTGTCGGTTGTGAGAATTGCAGGTGTTCCAAAGCGAGACACCCAAGAGGAAAAGAAGGCCTCAGCCACAGTCTCAGCAGTTATGTCTTTGAGAGGTTGGGCCTCTGGCCATTTCGAAAACGGTCAATCATTGTCAGGCAATAGGTGTAGCCATTTGATGGAGGTAGAGGTCCAATGAGATCCAGATGAACATGATCAAAACGTTGGGAAGGTTCTTGAAATGATGAAAGAGGTGATCTAGTATGACGATGAATTTTGGATTTTTGGCAAGCTAGGCAGTGTCTTGCCCACTTAGCTACATCTGACGAGATTGATGGCCAAACAAAACGCTGCTTCATCAAATGCACTGATCGACGTATGCCAGGATGGGATAAATTATGCATAGCAGAGAAAACATCTTGGCGATGCTGTTTTGGGATGTAGGGTCTGGCTGTGCCCGTTGATAGATCACACATAATTTCAGTAGACGAATTTGGAAAAGTTACCTTTTTGAGTTCCAAGGAAGTTCCAGATGCTATTAGGGTGTGAAGCTCCTGATCAGTCTGTTGTGTCTCAGCAATACAGTCATAGTCAATTTGACTTGGGAAGGTGATTGCAGAAACACGAGAGAGAACATCAGCAGCAATATTGTCAGATCCTGGAATGTGTACAATATTTGTGGTGAACTGAGAGATGAAATCCAGCTGACGGATCTGCCGTGGAGAACACTTGTCGCTTTTTTGCCTAAAAGCATAAGTGAGGGACTTCTGGTCAGTAAACACTGTGAAATCTCTAGCTTCCAGCATATACCGAAAGTGTCGGATAGCCGAGTAGATAGCAAGGAGTTCACGGTCGTAGGCACTGTAAGACTTTTCAGATGAAGGAGTTTTCTGGAAAAGAAAGCCAATGGCTGTAGCTCAGAGTCCACAACTTGGTGAAGTGCACCTCCTATGGCATAATCAGAGGCGTCCACATGAAGAGCAAGCGGGGCAGAAGGTGAAGGATGAGCAAGAAGTGCAGCATCAGCAAGAGCTTGTTTACACCTCTGAAATGCTGTAATTGCCTCAGAAGACCAGTTTAAAGGCTTTGAGTCCTTCTTACCTTTAGAACCTTTTAAAAATTCACTTAAAAGATACTGTTGTTCAGCTGCTTTGGGCAAGAAACGTCTATAAAAATTTAACAGTCCTAAAAATTTTCTCAGAGAGCCAACAATCTCTGGTTGTTTGTAATCAAGAACTGCTTGAACTTTGTCAGGCAATGGCTTAATGCCATCAGGAGTGATAAGGTGGCCAAGGAAAATGAGTTCAGTCACACCAAATACACATTTAGAGATATTTAGTTTTAAACCATATGAGCTCAGTCTTTGGAATATAGTTTTTAAGTGAGAACGATGCTCCTCAGCATTTTCTGAGTAACACAAAATATCATCCAAGTAGACAAAACAAAAAAGGAAGTCCTCTTAGTACTTCATGCATGAATCGCATAAAGGTTTGTGGTGCATTCACAAGGCCAAAACACAAATGGGTATATTCGTAAAGACCCCATGGAGTTGTTACAGCTGTCTTAGGAATATCACACTCAGCTATAGGGATTTGGTGGAATGCCTTAAAAATGTCTATTTTGGAAAATATCCTCTTGCCATGTAGTGCATGAGCAAAGTCATTCAAATAAGGCATGGGGTAGCTGTCGAACTCAGTAACAGAATTCAGCTGCCTGTAATCCCCAACAGGTCTAACTGTAGAGTCAGATTTGGGCACAACATGAAGAGAACTCCAGGGACTTTTGGAAGGTCTAATAATGCCTTGAGCAAGAAGAAATTCAAATTCTACCTTCACTGCATCATACAGTTTAGGGTGTAGCCTTCTAGGCCTGGCAGTGACTGGTGGGCCAATAGTAATAATATGGTGGACTGTGCCATGTGATGCTGATTTGGAAATTAAAGAAGGGTTGCTGAGGTCTGGATATTCCGATAAGATGTTTTTAAAACTGATGTTTGCATCTACAGTGAGGATTGAGGGCTGTACAATATTTGAAAAACACAAGAAGTGAAAAGAGAAGTTTCCACATCCACCAACCTTTTTTTTTCTTAAGGTCGATTAAAAGGTTGAAGTGCTTTAGAAAATCAGCACCAATTATAGGAGATGATACATCAGCAATTATGAAAGTCCAGATAAAAGGTCGCCTCAGACCCAGGTTCAGTTCTTTATGGACCATACCATAGGCTGGAATTTTGGTATTATTAGCAGCAAATAAGGAGAAGTTAGACTGAGGTGATTTATTCATAGTTGGAGAAGGTGGGATGACACAGATTTCACTTCCAGAGTCTATGAGGAATTTCTGGCCAGACTTGCGGTCTAATAAAAATAACCGGCTGGTATGTTTCGAGGGCTCTGCCATTCCAGCTATGACAGAGCTTACTCGTTTTTTTTTAACAAATGCACAAGGTGAAACACACTTGCGGGCCTGCTCTTTATAACAGCGATGATAGTAGCAGATGCCACTTCCTCTATTGACACTCCTAGAGCGTGAATGTGATCTCCGGCGGTCAGAACTATATCGTTGGTGGCGAGAGGAATTGCGCTCTCTTGTCAGTTCAGCAACTTGTAGAGACAGCTCTTGGATCTGCCTGGCGAGAGAGTCCATGGTTGGCTGAACACTGCATGAAGATGACTGGGATGGTGGAGGAACAGTTGTGGCAGCACAGATAGTTGAGGATGAACCAACAACCTCAGAAACCTTATCAGCGATGATAGCCAGTTTATCCAAAGGCTCTGAGGATGCAGATAAAACAGTCTGGATATGTGGTGGCATTCTTTAAAGCCACAAACTTTGCAGAAAGTCATCCTGGAGTTGGCCATTAGACAGCTCTTTCATTTTTCGCAACAGGTGGCTGGGCTTCTCATCTCCTAGCTGAAGGTCAGTAAGCAGTTTCTTAATTTTTTGAGTCTCCGAGTCGCTAAATTGGGTGATGAGCCACTGTGAGAGAGTGTGATATTTGTCACTGTTCGGAGGGCTTAACACAATGTCCGACACGTAGGAGAGAGTTTCAGCATCCAGGTTCGCAACCAAAGCAGAATACTTAGTATCATCACTGGAGATACCACTGAATGTGAATGCATGATCGCATTGCGCAATCCATAGACGAACGTTGGATTTCCAAAACAGTGGCAGCCGCAACGCAATACGAGCGACTTCAACGGTTTCACTAGTCATATTGTTGAATAAGCAGGAAGCGAAACGAATCTCCGAGCAGATGCTTCAAGTGGCCTTGAGGAGAAGGAGAGAAAAAAATCTTTCGCTACGTACTGATCATCCATAGTAGAAAAATTTGTATTGCATTCGCCAGTAGAACAGAATAGCTTACATGTTTTTAAGTCCAAAAGGGGTCACCACTGCCGCGTTGGGTGGTTAGGCATTCTTCACTACAACACGGTTGAATTAAATAACAATAACATTTATTAACTTTAAAGATTAAATGAGCAGTTAAGAGGTAAGCTTTCAAAAACTACAACACATGGAACCAGGCACGCTACAATAATAACAGATCAATTCAGTTCAGTTTTGGAGTCGTTATGTTGAGCTGTAAGGTCGCTGCAAATGCAATAACTGAAGATTTTTGTACATTCGTATATGAGATTTTAAAATTGATTTTAGAATATCAGAGTTTGTTAGATTCATTGTCAAATAACAATGACTTTTAAAAAAGTCATTGTTATTTGATAATAACAAATTTAACTTTTTAAAAAAGTCCAAAAAAATTTCTGATTTTTAAAAATTTATGTTTAATTAGTTTTACTCTTAAAAATTTCAGCAATTTTTCTATTTTACTTTAGTTAAATTAATTTTATAATAAAGGTAGTCATAGCTATAAGCATATAAATTTATTTATTTATTTGTAAATGTGAACTTTGAAACGATTACTTTGTAAAGCATACAAAAATTTATATATTTATTTATGTATAAATTTTTGTTACACAAAAAAAAACATAAAATGTTGTGTTGTTTTGTTATACACTATGTTTAATATCATAGCTCAGGTATATTTGGATCTCATTAGCTTTTTATAAATTACTGCAGACCTTAGGATATTTTTTGATATTTATGCTTCAATGAAGTAAGTATGTGATACATTTTAAGTAAAGGAAGACTCATTTAGATTCATTAATTCTGAAATTATGATGCAGCCAAGGGCTTT
This sequence comes from Trichonephila clavipes, assembly GCA_019973935.1. NCBI lineage: Eukaryota > Metazoa > Arthropoda > Arachnida > Araneae > Nephilidae > Trichonephila > Trichonephila clavipes. The sequence goes on along the minus strand of BMAU01000143.1, from coordinate 9,206 downwards.
ATGTTCATGCAAAATTGATGAGCTCAAGTTATTATTTAGATATCTTTATTTCTGCAGTTTAAAACTTAAACATGTGTCTGTGTAAACTGTAGAGCCAATTGTTTGACAAAACTACTTAGTCATAAGTTGTTATTACTATTTAGTTTGCTTGTAGTTATAAGTTATAATATTTATTATATATATATTTATCTAAATTATCATTATTGAAAAAATATCAATTTTTTATATTTGTTTTTCATAGGTATTTTGTTGAAAAACACCCAATTTGGGAAATGGAAAAACTGGCTGCTGATCAGGATCTTCCTATTGATAATTCTTTATCACAATACACTGGCGGTTTGGTTAAGGTAATATAAAATGTAATCTGGCTGAGGTTTACCAAAATGTCTTGTTATTGTTTTTTTAGGGAAAAGAAGAGGTCTGGAGAATATCATACATACATACATGTACACTTGTTTTCCAAAATTATCTTAACATACAATGTGTAATGATATTTGTTTATGTGTTTGATCATTTTAATTAGTCTTTAGAAAAATTTGCATCTTATTGTAAGTGTATAACCCAGTTAATTAAAATATTTCTAATATATGTATTATGATATTGCACCATGCAAGTTTAGGTAAGTATTTAAAGTTTATTCATACTTCTTCATACTTCTACTGTGTAGATTTGATTTGGGTCTTTTAAGGAACATTTTTAATGATATAAAAAGATTAACACTGAAACCGCGGAAGTTTCAGTATACCAAAAACCGCAGGCAGGGTCAAATTGACCCCAATTAATAAAAACCCGTGCTGTTATGCTAAAAGTACACTGAAATTATTTGACATTTATTCATTTTTAATATTAAATTTATTTAATAAGTGAAAGAAATAATAAGATATTAAAATATATGGAATATTGTAGACAGTTAAGTATACAGGCTACTTTAATAAAAATATTTAGTTTTTTATCAATCAAGATTTCCTGCACAGTTCATGCACATTTTGGGCAACTTCTTTTTATATATTTAGTACACTTACTACATATTGGTATTTTAGAGTCAGAACAAGTATTACAGTTTTGTTTCTGCACCTGAAAGCTTGACAATGAACCCTTTTTCACATTGGCACAGATTTTTCAGTAATATCCGCTTTTGTCTGTGTATCTGACTTGTTTTTTCTTTTAAGAATATAAGCACTATGCAACTCTTCAATGAGTTGTTGAAGATATATGCTCCTTTTAAGTTTTTTTCCAGTAACTTCTTTGTGTAAAATCGATGAATTAATCCCTGCGAGATCAAAAATACTATAGAATACATGAACTGGCCACCTCCTTGATCCTGCTTTCACAGAATATTTCCGAGCCATTTGGTTGGCAATGTTGACACCAAATTTTCTTGAGTTATAAAATGAAGCAACACTGGCTTCTACTTCAACAAAATTCTCAGCTACTCTTCTGCTATCAGTAACAATCTACTGACCTTGATGTATTATTCTGCTTACATCTGGGAAATGGAAAGAGGACTGAAAAAGTTTTCCCATTCCAGGAAACGTTGAATTGCAAATTTAGTAGTGATTATAATGGGGTCAAATTCTGCTGTTTTAGGTATAAGTATTAAAAAAAATAGTAAGTATTTAAAGGATCATATTTTCACATTTGTTGTTGTTATAAAATTAGGAAAAGTCAAGATTTTTTTTCAATTCCGCTTGTAACTTTTTGAGAAAATCTGAAACAAAATTGCTTTTGGGTCAAAATGACCCCATCCACGGTTCTAGTTTAATCTTGGAAGTGGAATACTGTTAATTTTCTATGGGTTGAATAGGTCATGATGTTAAGGACAAGACATGAATATTTCAAAATGTAGAATGTGACTTTTAAAAATAACTTAGGTGTACTGAGTTCATTGGTAAAAATCCTTGGCATACTCACGAGGAATGTAATAGTGATTCAAATTTAGATAAGAAATCATATGATTTGTGGATGCTCACCCTTTCATGTGTTTGATATAGTCTATAGTTGGTTCGAGTATTAAAGGGAAGTTCAATAAATCCAATTTCTAATTTTTGTTGTGTTTGGCTGATTATTAAAATGACATATATAGCAGATGAATTTTTTTTTTACATTTGAAATGGTGATTAGTTAAAATATAAGTTATTTAAGTTAATAATATTTATAAAATTATTTTAATCTCACAATTGCTTGCAATGCTTTGTTAGGAGTTTTATAGTTTTGTATGATCTGACTTCTTTTTTATGGATAATGCACATTCATATGAAACATATCTGATTGAAGAATTTCTTAAAACTGTAGGCATTGAATGAATAAACTAGCCATCAAAGTATGATCTGTATTTAATTTTAAACTTATAGGACATTATTGAAAGAATTACATAGTTAAACTCTTCCACTAATTATGCCTTGAAAACTACATCCACAAAAGAGTTGAAATTTTAACTAACTAATAGTATTAAGTTGGATTTTAAGTACAAATTGAGAGAATTACATTCTTTAATTAATATAGTTAGTTCTCCATCATTCCACCTTAAAAAATCACTCAGTTATAATAAACAGTATTTGATATACTTTATATTTATATGAACAAAATTCAAAGATTTTGTACAAATATTTTATGAAATAATTATGTATTACATAATTTTTATTTTATTCATAAATTAAGTTATTTCAGAAATTAGTTAAATATTGTCAAGTTTTGAACTACTTTAACTTAACTCACTTCAACCTCAATATGCCTTTTTTAGGGTGGAGGGGATCATCATTTGAAATTATTTGAACTTATAAGTATTATATCTGATTTACTCCATATAGTTAATAATGCATTTTAAAAATTATTTCGTGAAGGAAAATACTGTTTTTGGTTTTTATAGATGGAAAAAGACATGGCCAGTATCAGTTTTGGGCCATCACCAATGCCTGAATTAGCTTATTTTACTCTTGGACTTGAAAGTTGTTCTCATCAGCATTCTGATTTCATTTCATTTTGTGTGTTAAACACTTTAATGGGAGGTGGTGGATCTTTTTCTGCTGGTGGACCTGGTAAAGGAATGTACACACGACTATATACAAATGTCTTAAACAGGTTTGTGTATGATAATTATTACTTGAACTTTACAAAAACTTCTAATGAGCTGTTAATGATATTCTTTGATGCAACAGCTCTTTTTGGAATTTAAAATTAACTCCCCCTTTTTATATGATGAAAAATGACTTCTTGTGGTTATTATAAAATATATTTATCAGTACAGGATAAATCAGTTCTGACACTTTTTGCTAAAGAATAAGTATATAATATTGAAAATGTTATATACGCTATGTGACATTGAAAATGTAACATCCTGAAGTGGTCAGAAAATTGCGTAAATTTCAGGGTAGGTACACCTCACTGAATAATTTAAATGAAGTGAAATGTGCATCTCTAACACACATTTTGTAGTGTTTCCTCCCTTCACCAGGAGGCGCACTGTGCTCCCTTCCGGTAAGAATGTGTTTTTTTTATATAGAAGAGAGAGTCTCTCGGCACCGGCGCGTTAGGTCGGAGGCCATTTTGAAACATTACCCGCGTGGGTACTTTAATTTTAAAATCTACATGTTTATATTGAATAAAAGTGCTGTCCGTAAAATACGTCTCTCTGTTGGGGAAAACTGAAACAACATTATACATTTTACCACAACGTATCACATTGGCGCATCACGACAGGATCTAGAACGCCTGAGGGAGTCAAGACATCAAAAGGAACCACGAGGTAGGCAACCCTTTTGTATCGTTTTGAGCGAATTCAGCAAGGTTTTTTTTTTCTTTTCTAAAATTTTCTGGGTTAATTCATTTGGTATAATTCTTTCTTTCTAATCATGTTTCGCGGAGCTAGAAAGGAGGAATTAATATTAATTGCGGATGAATTGGGTGAGAAAACAACCCCAGAAATGAAAGTGCTAGATTTAAAAATTTAATTTTAAATAGCGAGAAGTATAAAAACAATAAAGAGTTTATGGATGACTATTTAGATTCAATTATTTCGAACAGAATATCGTGAAAGAACAAGCGCGTGCGGACAGAAAATCGAAGGAAGAGCAAGCGCGTGCGGACAGAAAATCGAAGGAAGAGCAAGCGCGTTTAACGGCAGAATCGCAGCTTGAGTTTGAAAGAATAAATCTGGAAAAAGTTAAACTGGAAATAGAATTGGGAAAAATAAATTTAGAAAGGGCAAAATTGGAAAGTCAAAGGGATAGCAATGAGTTGCAGCGTACAAATCCCGAAACAAAGCAAACTTCGATAGAAAATTTTATTCTAAGTGTTCGTACTTTAACTCTGCCGATTCTAAAAAACAAGAGGGGTGGAATTTATTTTTCTCTTCTTTAGAACGTTCATTTAAAACCAAAAATGTGCCGGATGAATTTAAAGGAGAAATTCTTTTAAATTTGCTAGGAGAAAAGGCCGAAAATATTTTGGTTTATGTAAAAGATGAAGAAATAAGCGACTATAATAAATTAAAAAGTTTAGTTCTAAGAGAATTTGAGCCAACACCTTTAATTTGCTTACAAAATTTTCAAAAGCGCGAATGCCAAATGAAACGCATGTTCAGTTGGCATCTCGTTTGTTAACGAATTGGGATCAATACTGTAATTTGAGAAATGTAAATGATTTTAATTCTTTAAAGGAGTTAATTGTTAGCGATAAACTATATGAAACATTAGATAATGAAACTGCCGTTCATATAAATATAAAACAGGAGCAAAATTGGTTCAAACCAATTGAAATGGGAAAAGAGTGTGACATGTTTTATGCTTGTAAAGGAAAATCATTTTCGGAGTTTACACATAGAGCATGTCATAATCAGAATGACTCACGCAAGGATTTTAAATATATCCCTCCTAACGCGAGACGGGAAGTAATAAATCTCAATTCGAAAGAAAACAAATTTATTAACTCAAAACAAAGTAGGTTAAATAAAAAAATAGAATGCTACATTTGCGGTGAAAACCATTTAGCTCGAGATTGTAATAGAAAGTATTCTAAATTAAAAAATGAGAAAAAGAGACTTCTCAAGTGCAATATGTACAACCGAAAGTTGACCTTGAGCCTTTGAAATATGTAATTGTTTATATTAACGGAAAAGCAATAAATTGTGTTTTGGATAGCGGAACCCAGATTTTTATATGCAATTCCGATACCTTTCCAGATAGTTCTAATGATGAATTCGGAAAAAATTACTTTAAGCTCTGCATTCGGAGAAAATGTAGAAGCAAAACTAATTAAAACCGCTATAGCTCTCGATAATAATTCTTTGAATCATCCAATGGATTGCTTGGTAGCGATCACAGATAAATTAAATGCTGATGCTTTAATACCTCCTGCTTTATATGAGTCTTTGTGTTCAATAAATGACAAAAATGATAAAAAGGAAAATGAGATTTTTGCCGAATCGGCTGATAGTTCTATTACGTTTTCAAATGATGAAAATGAGGTAGAGTGTGGGAAAGATATATTTTTATGTTGAGAGTGACTCAGATAACATAAATTTTAATTCGGATTACACTAAAATGAAAGATGAGCAGAATACTTGTGATTCTCTTAAAACGGTTCGTGAAGAGTTAAAATTAAACAAAGGAAATTTTTTATTAATTGATGGATTAATTTATCACAGGGATAAAATTCTAAATGAACCAGTTATGCAATTAGTTTTACCGCGTTGCAGAATAGATAAGGTAATGAAACTAGCCCATGAGTCAGTTTTTGAGGTCATATGGGGTTAAGAAAACAAAAGAGAGGATAAAATATAATTTCTTTTGGCCAAATATGTCTGGCGAAATTGCTGAATTCGTCCAGACATGCAAAGGGTGTCAGCTTCGGAAGCCTGAGAAAATTGGAGATAGAGCTCCCATTACACCTATTGTCCGTCCTGAACTTCCCTTTGAGATTGTTAACATAGACGTGATCGGACCTATTCAACCGCCATCTGGTAGAGGGCATAAATACGTTCTTTGTATGATGGATCAACATACACGTTGGCCTGAAGCAGTACCACTTAGATCCCTAACAGCCAAAAATGCATGTGACTCTCTATTACAAATATTTTTCGAGGACTGGAATTCAGTATAATTGCCAGTGATCAAGGCACAAACTTCAAGTCGGCTTTAACCCAAGAATTTACGAAAAGGATTGGATCTAGTCCTAGGTTTTCCTGTCCTGGCTACCCGGCCAGCAACGGACTAGTTGAAAGATGGAATAAGGTATTGAAGGACATGATTCATCACGTTATTCGTGAAGATCCACGAAGCTGGGATCGACAATTACCTTTTTTGTTGTTTGCATACCGTGAAGTACCGAACACTACACAGGTGTATCACCATTTAGGTTATTGTATGGCAGAGAAGCTCGAGGCCGTTAGCCATTCTTAAATCATCCTGGGCAGGCGAAATACATCTTCCGACGAACATTTCCCAGTCAGCTGCGGATTACCTTCAGGAAATGAAGATAAATATGGAAAAGGCTGCTGAGAGTGCCTCTTTAACTGCTGCTCAGAAACAAAAGGCTTATGGAGATTACTTCAACAAGAGGTCATCTGTGAAGAATTTTAGCATCGGAGAACAAGTTGTTTTGCTGATACCAGATTCTAGTAATAAGATCTATGCGAGATGGACTGGACCTGGAGAGATAATTCAACACCATCCACCCCATTCATATAAAGTTAAACTGCCCGATGGAACTGTAAGACATGTTCACGTGAATAAGATCAGGAAGTATCATCCTCGTGCACTTGCAGTTGGGGTCATTTTTGAAGGTGACCACGAATTCGGAGAAATCCATCCTACTCCTAATTTATCGAGGTCCACATCTGAAAGAGTTCTACATGAAATCAATCTGAATCATCTGAAGGAGAGTGAGAGGGAACAAGTGCTAGCGATTGTTCTAAAAACACCAAACACTATTCACAAGTGATGTGAAAATAGCCAAAGTAGGGACTCATCAAATTCGCTTAAAGCCGAACATTGAACGTAAAAAGCCGTTTGTATATCGCATACCAGAGTCCTTGAAGATTAAAGTTGATGAGCAGATAGAGGAGCTTGTGCGACTTGATTTAATTGAAGAATCTGACGCAGAAATAGCCTATCCAATTGTTTGCGTTAACAAGAAAAGACGGTACCCTACGACTTTGCGTTGACTTCAGAGCTCTGAACTCGGAGAGTGTGTCTGATGATTTTCCGATGGAAGATGCAGTGGAGCTCATACATTCTATTGGAAGAGCCAATATCATCACAACGTTAGATCTCTTGAAGGGGTATTGGGCTATACCCATGGCTGAAGACAGCAAAATCTTACATCTTTCAAGACTCATCGGCAACAGTACCGCTTTCAAGGTGATGAGTTTTGGTTTGAAAAATGCCTCTGCCACATTTCAGCGTGAAATGAACAAAGCATTATCGTGTTACAGAGAATTTTCACGTGCCTACATCGACGACATTGCAATCTTCTCCAAAATTGGGAAGAACATCTTTTTCATCTGGATACTATTTTAACGAAACTTTCAGAGTTAAATTTCACTGTGAATCTCAAAAAGTGTGCCTTTGGAAAAGCTCAAATTAAATATTTGGGTCATATTATCGGTTCTGGTAAGCACGAACCAGATCCCGAAAAGACTGCAGTTATCAACAACTTACCAGTGCCTAAACGAAGAAGGAGCTTCGTAGTGTACTTGGACTGTGTAATTACTATCGTGAGTATATTCCTAAATATTCAGAACTTGTGTATCCATTGACGGAACTCACCAAAAGAGAGTACCTGATTCCATCCCATGGACTGAGAAACATGATTCCTCATTTCATCTTCTAAAAAAGGCTTTAGTGGAAGCACCTTCGCTGTACTCCAGTTCCTGATAAACCGTATACCATTCATTCAGATGCATCGCAAATTGGCATAGCTGCTTGCCTGTCACAAAAATGTGGTGATAAGTGTTACCCAATTGCTTATGCAAGTCAAAAATTAAGTAAGACCCAACAGTCATGGTCAACTATTGAACGAGAGGCATTTGCGATTGTGTGGAGCTTAAAAAGTTTGAAGTATGGGTATTTGGGACTGAAATTGAATTTTATACTGATCATAACCCTTTACCCTACTTAACAAAAAAGCACCACAATCTGCGAGGCTAGCGATGGGCTTTTGCTCTACAAAAGTTCAATGTGACAATCAAACATTGTCCTGGTGTAAAAATGCCTCATGCTGATGCACTCTCACGATTAGTGTAACAAATGTGCTTTTCAATTTTAAAAAAGAAATTTTGGATTTAGTGAATAATTATTTTCTTTATCTTATTTTGTGTATCTCATTATATTATTTGTGTGTCTATTTACATTTAAAAATGCTAGTGTTTCTTTTCGAGTAACAGTTTTTTTTTTTTATATTAATGTTTATTATGTGAATCCTTAAATTTAAATTTTTCTTTATTATTATGGTATAATTAATCATATCAAAATTGTATTCTTAATTTAGTTTTGTGTAATTTGTTATGTATACTTATTTTCATATTTTTTTTTTAAAGTGTGAGTAATACTAATTACTTGTATTTTAGTGTATTATATGAATGTATATTATTTTATGTTATGATCAGATTGAGTATCATGTGTGACACATCAATCTTGTGTGGGGTGTAGTGTTTCCTCACCTCAGGAGGGGGCGCACTGTGCTCCCCGGCAAGAATGTGTTTTTTTATATAGAAGAGAGAGTCTCTCGGCACCGGCGCGTTAGGTCGGAGGCCATTTTTGAAACATCCACGTGGGTACTTTAATTTTAAAAATCTACATGTTTATATTGAATAAAAGTGCTGTCCGTAAAAATACGCCTCTCTGTTGGGGAAAACTGAAACAACATTATACATTTTACCACAACGTATCACACATTTAGTAGGATATAAGGGAAGGAACCTGCTGAATAGGTAATATCCATGCCATTGTATCTGCTAGGAAAGTACAGTCGAAGTACAGTTTGGTTTATATTGCAAAATTTTCTATATAGCGAACTTTTTCCTGGGACGAATATTTCATGATTTTCTTTGTAAAATAACCTCTCTATAACGAATTGCATTTTCTATAAAACATACTTTTTCTTTTGGGGTTAAATTTTTTTTCTCCCTGTTTTTGAAGTATTTCTGAACGTTTCAAGTTATTTTCTCTTTAGCACATTTTATGGTGGTCATAAATATTGAACTGGTTTTA